>JARVGV010000630.1:14542789-14555705 GCA_031762435.1 Hypsolebias longignatus | reverse complement strand
ACGGCCCGTTTTTACGGCAGGTATCGCTTTACGGCCGTATTGGTTTACGGCTCGGCTGTTAGAACGGATCTCGGCCGTAAACCGGGGGTTACCTGTACTGTATACAGTATATATTATGCCAAAAACCAGTGGCTGAAAACTTTTTACATCTTCTCGATGCTTAATCTCTCATTTCTGAGTTGGACACAGAGATTTGGTGCTTTTGATGTTTACAAAACGACTTCCAGCTCCTCTGACGAGAACATGACTTGTGCTCTTTAACGAAGCGGTCAGAATTACTGAGGATTTGTCTGTAAGGCACAACCACAGAGAAGCCTTAAAAAGAAGGCAACAAATCAAGTCAGTTTCAAACTTTTTGACCATCTGACTCCATGTAGGACTAAAAATGTTAACATATGACATAATCTGAAATACAGTATACCGTATAGTAGTATAAATGTTTAAAAAATATATTATTATTGATGAACTCATACTTTTGCTTTACTGTTTATATGTTCTTCTATGCTTTATTTGCAATCTAACAACATCCATAACCATTCATACATCAAAATGTTCAGTTCTATTCACAAAAGTGTGTTTGGATTTTTTTTTTTTTAAAGATTATGTAACTTTATATTTCAAAATATTTAACTTTAGTGAGGACAAAAGTTTTCATTGAAACTCTTTAAACACTTTATTTAATCTGCCGATTACTCTTGTTATGTTTAATTACCATTCTGCCACTTTTAGTTATTAGTTAGCATCTTAATTTTTCAACTACTGTATTGCAGCTTTCAGCTCTTAGCAATATTTTTGGCACTTTTAGCTACTGCTCTGCTACTTTTAGCATGTGCTCTTCTAATTACAGCCTATGTTTTGCCCATATCAGCCTTTCTTTAGCTCATTTTACCAACTGTTCTGCTTGTTTGCACTTTAATGACTCAGTTTTAGCTTATTAGGCAAACTTCAGCATAGGGATGCACGGTATTATCGGCATGGTATCGATATCGGTCAATATTAACGTTAACTTTCAACATAGACCATTCCATTAAAATAACTTGCCGATATAAAAGGCGCCTTGTTTTGCTGCAGCGGCAGCACAACAGGATGACGTCACCCAATCACATGACAGAGAGGAATATTCAAAATGTCGGCGGTGTGGAAGTTTTATTTTTCATTGGTGAGGATGTCAGATTCCAAAGGTTGATGGACTATGTTGAGCCTGACTACATCGTTCGCAGTTGGAGATATTTTTCCGACGTAACATTACCCGAGTTACAAGCCGTCATTTCCAATGTCACTGAGAAGCTAATAATCGATAGCACGACTTGGGTGAGTTGTACCACAGACATTTGGACATCGTGTTAGCTCCGTTAGCATGATTAGTCTTACAGTACAATGGATAGACAAAAACTTTGATCTTAAAAAGGCTGTCCTTCATGCACAGGAGTGCAGAGGATCCCACACTGTAGCTAGAAACCTGGAACATGCCTCCACAAGTGAGACAGCATCGCAGGTGACTAATTCTAATAATAACATTTAACACTTTTAATTTAATATAAGTTAAATTGCTATGCATATCATATGGCTGCTACTGAATATATGTCACCAGCTCTTACAGCTGTTGCACAATTTTTGTAGCAAATAGGCCTAAATAAGAGGACTATGTTCTGACAAAGGAACATATATACAATATCGGTATTGGCATCAGTTATTGGCCAAATAAGTTTTAACATATTGGCATATTGGATATTGGCCAAAAATCCAATATCGTGCATCTCTATATTTTGCTTTTTATCTACAGTATATTATGTCTTTAACATATCAGCAACATATCAACAAGATTATGTTTTGAAGTTTTTGTGATAGTGTCTTGTTACTGTCGTACAACTTTAAGCGTCAAGTCAACAGACATTGTAAAAAGACTAATCATTATTATTATTATTATTATTATTATTATTATTCCTGGACTTGCAACCCATCAAGGTGTTCCTTGCCATTGACAGAGTGACTGATAAGCGCCAGCTTCACACAACCAGGAATGGGAAAGCTGGTAACAAAAATGGATGGATGGATCATCATAATTCTATACTAAAATGTTGTTTATTTTGAACATGTTAAGCAAAACAAAAACAAATGAACTTTGGTTAATACTGTACAACAAAAAGGAAAGGTCCCAACTGAGTCAGGTGTCTGTGCTCCAACTATTAATAAAGATCAGATGTTCATATTTTTCTTACAAGTGCCTATTTTAAAAATATTTGTTTGCAGAGGACTTCCTATTTTCTAGGAAACAAGGGCACTCTGTGCTTTTGGACCCCAGGAACTTCTTTTAGTTGTTAAAACTATAAAATTCAATTCCTGTTATTTTAAGTTTTCTAAAGCTGTTTTTAAGGGTCGTCTTTAGCCCCCCACATCTGAGCAGAAGCTTTCTAAGCCTAAACAGACAAAAATCCATTTATGCTCAACACAACCTTACAGAAGACAACACGATGAAGACACATGAAAGAAAAAACTGGTTTGGGCATTTTCTAGAGGCCACAACAATGCCCTTTTTCCAACATACATTACGGCAATAAAAACACCTGAAAATGGGGCTTCGATAAATGTAGGGGATCCTAGATGCCAAGTCGTTTAGAAAGGGTTAAAAGGTCCTAAAGTCACAGAACCCTCAAGCACCCGTTGATTTTACAGGAATAAATCTCTTAAAACCCGAGAATGTTTCATGTCTTTTACACTTGAATAGCTGAGTCTAACTCACAGCACAGGAGGTTAACGGGACAATCCTTGCACCTCTGCTGGCTGCTGCTGAAAACTCCACAGATCAGACTCTGTACTTTTACCGGACTCATCAAGGCTTCGTTCAGGAGCCTTTAAACTTTTTTCGGTATTTCTACAATGGGTTTATGATTAAATAAATAAAAACACCAACCTTGTGTTTTCATGCGAAAAACCAAAACGCAACCTTTTGAACAGGATAATGCCGCAGCCCCACCACTAATCTAACTTACAACTAGCAATGGGCATTTTAAGCAAACAGTCACTTTTAAATTAGTTGGTAATTACCGGGTACTCCACGTGTCTATAAGTAAAGAGTGTTGGATGTTGCGATGGACACATAAGGAAACTTGGACGAAACGGTCGATGTATGGAGAGAAACGCAGCAATCAATCAATGACACACAGTGTTCAAACACACACTGACACACACACAAAAACTAGAATTGGGTTCCATCTGAAGAAAACCTAGCTCGTATACTGGAAGATCGGCATGCAGCTACTGTGAAAATGATGCGGGTCAGGCCTGGAATATGATAAAAACTGACACAGCAACGCAGCGCTGAAAGCCTGCAACCATCTGCAGCACAAGTGCACGCACGCCATAAATCACAGCGTGTGATGTTTACTCTCAACACTCTCCAGTTTCCTTTTAAAACAGCATAGAGCACCAAGTGTAACAGACCCTGAAGTCACCTTCGAATCCTCACAAGCCCCTGGACTCCAAGTCTTCTCAAACCTCTTAGATAGACTTACTGGACCAAGAGGCTATCCAACAGTTCATCACACTGGATCAGAAAGTTGTGAGGCCAAGAAGCTTTTAGCTTTTAGCTGGTAATACCACAAAAAGATATACACTGTTAGGGAGCCGGCCCACTCCCTGTCTGTCTTTACTGAACTCTGCAGCAGCAGCACCACAGCTGGAATGCAGCAGGCAGACAGAAGGACAGCACAGAAAATAGATCTGTATCCGTTCCAGGGTCACAAGAGTACGGTATATCTTTTTTCAAATCACCTTTTTTCAGCACGCACTTTAACAATCTAAAGCGACTTATCGGTCGCAAACACCCAACTTCCACAGTTAGTGTGCACTTGTTTCAGCAACCAGAACTAAAAACAAATGTTTTTAACCAATTCACGGCCGATTTAATTCTATCACCGCAGCTGAAATGATGGCAGGCTGTCTGCTCCAAACTGATTCTGAACGGACTCGAGGAAGAAAATGTTTAGTTATTTAGTACATGTATTTAGTAACCCTGCTGGTCACAACACTTTTGTTTTCTTTATAGAAATGCTTTTTTTTTAGATGATGCGCAACCTGAGGCAAACAGAACATGACAGCACACAGATCTTTTCTCGCCCACCGATGTCTGTTTGGCTATCTAGCACCTTCCCATTGCACCTTTAGTACCTACATGCTGTTTTAATTAACTTCATACCACCAGGAACAATTATGCAAAGCAGCATTCATCTCATTTAAAACTGCAAATTAATCCAACCTCCAGCTACAAAAGCGACAGGATCGTCACATGTACGGCAAGGGAGGGTGTCAGATTTTAATGGTGGGATTTTATTTATTTTTTAAGACATTTTCTACGAATGCAGAAGAGAATAACATGGAGGTGTCAAGCTTCAGGAACATTAGCTTAACGTCACGTTCTTCGATTTTATTTTTTTTTAGATTTAGATTAGTTTACCACAATGGGCAGATCACAAGCAGAGCTTTTACGAAGGAGAAATTTTACATACCTCCAGTTCCCTTGGGGAGCGACAACAGAGAGGCAGAAAGTGGTAAAGGGAGGGAGGTGGTGTGATGCGATAAGAGGCGAAGCAATTAAGAAGAGTGCAAGAAATCAAGGAGAGAGAGAAAGTTTAAACTGATGGAAACTGCACGAATGAAAGAAGGATAACCTGTAAGGGTGGGGGTTGTCGAAGGAGTAGAGGAAGTTGGCAGGGGTTGCACTTCAGGAAGGGGTGAGAAGGTGCCAAACAGTAGGCTGAGTCAGACACCTTCGAATCTGACACGTGCTGCTACTCATTAAGTAAATCCAGGCAAGCTCAGGTCGTGTGGTGCAGGGCTTTAAATAAAAATGTTTTAATCAAACTGGTGAAATAAAATAAACTGGTGAATACAACTTGTTTTGCATATTTGAAAAACTGAAATGTGACGTTTGTGGCATGCTTTACGACGTTGGACTGATTGGACCTTGAGTCACGCCGAGCTTCATCCCTGTTTTCTGTGAGAACGCTAAAGGAAGAGGTTTGATGACGATGAACGACGTGCGCCTAAAACCAATCCCGTTGAGGCCGCCATCGCTCGGAAATGTTTCAGAGCCGTGCCACTGCTGCTGCGTCTCCACATCTCGAGTTTTCTGTTCCGATGTCATCGTTGTACTACTGCACTCTTAGCTGGCTCAACAAAATCTACAACTCCTGTCAGACATGAACAGTTTCACAACAGTTCTTAGCAACTCTTTGCTGAGGCAGGTATTCCACTTCAGACTCAGTGTGCACTCCCATAAAACCAGGCATTTGATGCATCATTAGACTTTCTACTGATATTATGAAGAGTCTTGAAATAAACTGTGGCAAAAATAAACACTAAGTAAGGCAGGAATTTTACTCTGGCCCAGAAAATACTTAATTATGTGCATCTGTATAATATGTTCATTTTACAACTCATTGTGCCCCTGATGTATGTGTATAATGTACCAGCAGCACATCAGAACACAAAAATTTTAAATATGATTCTTAAGAGGACTGTTTGGATCTGATCCTGTCCCATAATAAAGAAAACACTATGGTTGGGACTCAATCAGAAGAAAATTAGGATATCAGATTGAATTCTCTGCGAGAACACAGCAAGTATCTGCAGTGTAGACCAAACTTGGTCACAATCGGAACTAAGAATGGAAACGTTTTTAGCTCTGCATCACAAGCAGAATGCTCATAAATGTATGTTTACCTGGTACTAAATTAGCTCATTCAGTTGCAATAATATGGTCAAATGGTTTACACCAACTGTGACAGCCTGATGAAACAATGAACAAGACTGAGCTCACAATAAAGCTTTGGTTCACTCCTCGGGGATGCTGCAGATTCTCTTAAATATAGAAATCAGATGCCAAATCAAGTCTTTTTTTATTTTTCTCCTCTGGAACTACTTCAGTCAAGAAGAGACTGACAACTTCTTAGTTTGATTACATATTTCTGATGACACTTGGAATATAAAAGCTCCTCCATGAGAACTGCTGGTTGCATCTGACATAGGGCTGCACACATTCTGCACAGGTCGGTTCCTCAGCTAGTTCATTTACTACTCTCAGACTCTCAAGGTGCCAACACAATAGGAACATGTTGAGTATCAGGCGTCTATCAGACCTAATGAGCAGAGGAGCTTAGATGAGAGAACACAATGTGAGAAGGAGAGAGCTGAGGCACGTCGTACCACGACAGCCAGCTAATGTCATCCTTGTTGCATGGGTTTTTTTCTTCTCTTACTTTAATAGACAAATAAGTAAATGAGTGTACCTGAATGCAAGAAGACAGCGAAACATCTCTGCAAACATCAGTTTAAAACAAACATTTATTCGGATCAATCTCTTTAAAAAAAAAACGTCTCCAAATGCTCAAAAAATGTTAATTCAACATGCAATTTAAATGTATTTGTCCCTTTGTCATGAAGATTAACTGTTGCTTCTCTTTTGCTTTAACATAAACCGGCTTGGCAGCAGTATAACAGTGGCTGTCATACAGACTAGACTGTAAATGCCCTCAAGCCTATTTCACACATGCATTAATGAAGGGTAAAAACAGTATATGTAACAGAATCAGGTAGAGCTGCAAAACTGCTCATTTATCGTGCATAAACAGGAGTCAAGCCAAGATTAAAGAGGAACGTAGTGCAAAGCTCTGCTTATGTTAATGACAGCCTGTGGCTCCAGCTAAACTGTTAATTTAGCTGCCTGCACAGGTTGTGAAAGCGAGCAGGAATGATCCAGGAGGAGCACTAAGAAAATATTCTGTGCATGAGGGAAGTGATTATGCATGGACTGAAACTGTTTGGCTCTTTGCAGAGTAAAAAGGGGAGCTTTATGTGCATCAGATTCCCTCTTGTCTCTGACCACAGGCCCTCAGGGGCCAGCATGATGGGCTGGAGCTGCTTTAATTGCCATTAAATCGGTAAATACGACGTCCATAGCACGCACTTTAACAATCAAAAGCGACTCATCGGTTGCAAACACCCAACTTCCACGGTTAGCGTGCACTTGTTTCAGCAACCAGAACTAAAAAAACAAATGTTTTTAACCCATCCACGGCCGGTTTAATTCATTCACCGCGGCTGAAAGCGCGAGAGCAGCGGAGCCTCCATCTGAAATGCGTGTCAACAAAACGGGGGGAGCAGCAGCCCCGAAGCCGCCAAAGGCCACTTCACAAAGTAACGACAGGCAGATGAAAGCCACAGGGAGGAAACTCGACAGCTACATAATGGTTACAATGCAACACGCACAAGGGCTGAGGCGAAAGCGATTCAAAACCATCGCGAATCCACAACATTTTAAAGCAAACAAACCGACGTGAGGCTGAATGTATACAACTACATTTCTGCTTCGAAGAAAAGCATGCTTTAACAAACCTGTCGAGTCGAGGGCACTTCCTCTACAGCACTGATGTCCGGAGTTTGCAATGTGTGTGTGAGTGTGAGCCACTCATTGGAGTTTCCTCCCACCCTGTCTCTCTCCTCTACCGTAGAGATAATGCTGATGTTTCCCCACTTCCTCCTTTCTTCTGCCGTCTGCTGGCTGACTCGTTGATGCCAGACAGGAGGCATGAAAACAGGAGCAGCACATTATTCACTCGACTGAAAAGACACCACAGCAAATTTAAAATAAATAAATAAAAAGGTCTGCCCTCTAAAGTTTAGCTAACCTTAAACCTAACCTAGGCAACCTTAAACCTAGCTCTGGTAAACGGATTAAAAGAACCGCTTCCTCAGAAAAAGGAAAACATTCGGATATTGGTGGTACCTCACCTGCCTGAGTAAAAATAAATAAATAAATGATTGAAATTAAAATTAGTTTGTTATTAAAATAATTTTATTTCACTTCTCGTTTATGTTGTGTACTTTTTTTTACATTCTTAATTTTTTTGTTTAAATAATTGTCAATAAATAATCGTCAAATGAGGACGGCAACATCTAGGTTAGCATTTAGCTTTATGTACTTATAGACAATTACAAATAACCTTTTCATACAGTACTGTTATTATCTTGGGAAATTTTTTTTCATCTACAAAGCCAAATACTTAAAGTTCAGCAAAAATCCTGTTTTTTGTACAATGACTTTAGTTTGCAACACAGACTGATACATAATGAGTTGTACGCCCAGCAGCTCTGTTGTTCAGTTGAAGAGTATAAAAATATCTTTGGAAAAAAACAACTTTGTTTTGTTTCTTTTTTCCTTTCTTAGGCATTTTATTTATGTATTTCCTTTTGTTGCATCCCTTTCTTTTATGTGCAATACTCTTTGAATTGCACTTTTAGGCATGTTCCTTTTTGGATAAAGTTTTTAAAAAGTTAGCATTTAGCCTTCCATGCTAATTTGACAGCTAAAAGGCTCGTTGCTAGCTGATTTGCTACAAGAAGCCATCACAAAACTGGAGTTCAAAACATATCTGAAAAAATAATTTTCATTTCATTTACCCAGGTAGTCTCATTGAGCCACGAGAACTCATTTTCAAGAGAGACCTGTTTAGGGAGCAGATGGTGGGGGTTAAGGGCCTTGCTCAGGGGCCCAGAGTAGGACGAATGAAGGTGGAGGCAGGTGTGGGTGTTTCACCTTTTTCCACCCACATTTTTTGATGTTGTCGGTACTGGGGCTTGAACTGACGATCTTCTGATCATAGGCCCACCGTCTCTAACCACTGTGCCACCACTCCCCCAATCTGAAAAAATAAACTACACCCCACAAGCAACATTACAGAAAACAACAATAAAATACATTCACTCATACAGTCGTTATTTATTAAAAAAAAAAAAAAAAATTTAGTTTGAAAAAAGTTACATTATTATACTTACAGTAAATATGCCATAGTTTTTGGAAAAAATCCCAACAGTTAATTTGACATTAATAGCAGGTAATATTTATTCTAAATAGCCTATAAAGAATCAACAAATGAAGGCTGCTACTGCTCACAAATATTTTTATACATGAAATATTTTACACTAAATGCATTTTATTGGCATCTTGGTACTTAGTCGTTAACAGCAGCTCTACCATGACTGGCATGAAAAACTTTTTTTTTGTCTAAGAGGCTTACAATTATGGACACGTTAACAGCTCAAACCCTGAACCTTCATTATTTTAACGATGAATCAAGTAAAACCTTCCATCCTGCAGGGGAAGAAAGGCAAACAGGGACAATGGTTTCAATAATTCATGACTATTGAGCTCTCCTTACCTCCTGTTTGGAGTGTGGGATTATGACCTTCTAATGTTACTTTATGATGGGGAACCTTTCTGGTCCAGCTCAGCAAGGTGTCTGCACAACTTTCTTCAGATTCAGGACAAACTGTGGAACCTCTGTACATCACAGCAGCAGATGAGGCCGCTCGGCTTTAATTTAGTTAGTAACAACCTGCTGTTGGTGATATTAAACCCTTGGTGTGTGCTGAAAGAGAAGCGGTGAATCGCAGACAGCACGGGTGCTCATCCTTGCCTTCACTCAGCAGGAGCAGCAGGAGGAGGATTATCCAGGAGCCCTGTTCATGCTGCTAAATAATCTGGAGACACACCCTGCAGAGCACCCCGGTCCCTCTTTCAGTCTGGGTTTCTCTTTCTCTGTAAAAACTAATAAAGCACAGGATGCAAAGCTCTGCTTATGTTAATGACAGCCTGTGGCTCCAGCTAAACTGTTAATTTAGCTGCCTGCACAGGTTGTGAAAGCGAGCAGGAATGATCCAGGAGGAGCACTAAGAAAATATTCTGTGCATGTTTAGAGGTTACAAAATTGTTGAGTTTTCAGTTACATAAGAAACTTTTCTGAGCAAGGGTTGCATTCATTTGATGTCGTACAAACAAAAGCAGTTCACAGAGTACAAGAGAATTATTTTATTTCAAAACAATTGAACAAAGACTTTTTTTTTTTTTACAATTATCTATGCATCTGGGACACATTTAGGACACCACATTTAGGAGCTTACAGATGAAATGATCCAATTATCTGTGACTGTAAAGAGAGAAAAATATCGTCAAGCATGCCTATAAAGTTAAAAAATAATACATTCAGTACAGTGAAAACTTAAATGTAAAACAGCATATCTCTACATCTGATAAAATGCAAAGAAGTATTCTGGGTTCAGATGTTTTTGTTTTAGGTAAGCACTAAACAGGCTGCTCTAATGTTTGGATTTCTGTCATTCCTCCGGCTTTGGATCCGTTTTTCATATAAAACCTTTACATGACTCATCAGTTGTTAATTATAAAAAATAAAATAAAATAAAAAACTTCTACATTGCTAAATAACACCCAAGTTCTTAATCTCCTACATCTGTTTGTTTAGTATTTCACTTATATATTTATATTATTGAACCTTATATCATATATCAAATATTATATAACACCATAAATCATAATTAATTTGTATATGCACTATGTTATATTGTATTAAATAGCATATGTTAGTGTATCATAATTCTATATACATCATAACATACTTTGTATATTTTATCATGTATTGTATCGTATCATATGTTGTATTGTATTAGATAAAATATTGGAATGTACCATAATGCCTCAAATCTTGTATCTTATATTGTATAATACTATCATTTAATATCATATACTACATTATGTATTGTATCGCATCATAATATAACACATACTTTATTACATCTCATCCTATTGTAGCAGATTGTATTGTAAAATGTAATGTACATATCATTTATTGCACATCATATTGTATTTTATACGCCATGCATTATGTCTGTATTAACATAATGTGTTATACCATATACATAATGCCACATAATTTCATGTTTTAATATGTTCCACTTTTTACATAGTGTATTTTATCATGTGATGTTATATATTTGTTACATTTACTGTATGTTTTGTAGCCCATTTGCTTACAGATATAAAACCATGGATACCACTATAAAATACATAAAAACTTCTAAACTGCAAATCAAGTAAATTTTGGCTGCAGCCACTTTGAGGTCCTGAGTAGTTTGTATTTGTAAAGCACGTTCTGTTAAATCATCATCTGCAAAAATTATTTGGTTGCTTAAGCTGTTGAAGTTATTCCTGCAGAATGATAAAAAAAAATAGTTTGGATGCATTTGGCCGAACCTGAGTGCACGTAAGTCTCCTCCATATCATCCTGTTTCCATTCTGTCAGTGGCCAAACAATTAATGCAACTGTGCCGGTTCTATTATCACACGGGCTCAAGCAGAGCAGAGGTCCCACCAGGTTTACCAGATGAAAGGCTCTAACAGCTATTTCAGCTACTATTTAGCTGTTTTATGCAATTTTAATTTAAAAAAATTCCAGCTAATTCCACATTTTTGGCACTCATTTAAACTTTTTTTCAGGTTACGGTTATGCAACAAAATTGTGCTCTCTCCACTCCCTTCTGATAATTTAAGCTTCTTTCTGCCTTTTGGCTACTTTTCAGCTGTTTTATTTTTATTTATTTATTTATTATTTTTTGCTAATTTCAGCTTTTTCCAGATAATTTCAACTTTTTTGTGCTCAATTCTGCTTTTTTCAGCCCAATTGGGCAAAATTGTACTCTCTCTCCACTTATGCCAATTTAAGCTAGTTCTACATTTTCAGCTAACTTTAGCATTCTTTTAGCTGATGTCAGCAGTTTTCAGATCAATTCAAGTTTGTTGTGGTAATTACGGCTACTTTCAGCCTAAATAACTTCTTTCTGCTAATTTCAGCTTATGCTTTCAGCTTTTTCTGCTATTTTAGCTACTATTTGGCTGTTTTTGTATGAAATTTAGCCTTTTCAGCTAATTCATATCTTTCAGCTCATTTCAGCTCCTTCTGGTAGCTAAGATTCTTTCTGACTTTTCAGCTTTTTTGTGTGCTAATTTCAACATTTTTAGCAAATGTTCTAACTTTTTTTGCTCATTTCTGCTTAAACATAATTTAACAAATACCAGTATGTGTGATTTATTCTGCTAACTTGGGCTTGTTCTTCCATTTCAGCATATTTTTAGATAATGTCAACCGTTTTTTTTAAGCATGTTCTCGAACAATAAGCACTCACACTGCATTTTTGCAGGAAATTCAATTACTCTAGTTTTATTTCACTTTAACGTTCCATAGGCAGTGGTTTAGAGCTAATTTGTGCAGTAATGTCTTTCCCTCAACAAACTTGATAACCAGGCTGCAGAACAGTCCAAAGACTTTCAGTCTGGGGACGTGGACGTCTGATTGGCCTCTCGTCCACAATGACAGAGTGCTTCAATAAAAACATTCCACTGGACCAAACTCTGTCCATGTGACGACGCCTCCCTCTCTGAGCTAACTGTGACTGAATCTCTTTAGAGGTTTGTCGTGGCTGACAGAAGGGCAACTTTGCCGTTTTGGCAAATCAGAGCGCAAGACAGGAGGAGCTGCCACGGAAAGTACTGTACATGCCTAAAGAAGAGAGTGAAAGTATAAATCGTAACTGTGTGCACAAATCTGCACCCAGATTGCTCTCCTGACTGTGTTATTGGACAGGCTTTGATGAAATTCCTCACTGAAACGCACATTTTTCAGTCCCCACAGCTGTTGGAACAACTCAAGAGTCGAATCTAAATGGAAATCTGGTTCCCTGTGGGTCGACTGTAATTGTCTTCCTATCAGGGTCATTAGGAAGAGGGAATGTTTCCAGTTTATTTCCACGGGGAGAGGTTGCCTGTAAAGGAAAAGTTGCCAAACTTCCTCAAATGCAGCCTACAAGTCGAACTGTTTTGCTGTAGCGGGAGGTGGGCCACTAGTCTGTCCTCCTTTTTGTCAGAGTTTTGATAAATTCAATTCAGTTTCAATTCACCAAAGTTCCTGCTCTATAATCCAGGTATGTATCCAACAATGTTCAGTCAGGTCATCTGGATGTTTTTTTTTTTTTTTAGATGTTACGTCCTTCATCCAAAGTACCTCTTCAG
>JARVGV010000630.1:14518386-14531395 GCA_031762435.1 Hypsolebias longignatus | reverse complement strand
AGGGCCGGCACCAGAGGAGGGGGCGTGCCACAGAGACCATCTTAGCACCAACATAAATGGTTTGTTCCACTTTGGAGTACACTGTTGGGAGAAGAATCACTTTTGTGTTGTGTGTTTCTTTGACTGATGAAGCCTTCTGGATGGAAGGTGAAACATTTCAGCACACACAAAAAAAGAAACTGTCCAGATGACCTGACTGAAAAATCTTGGATTGTATACATGGATTATTGAGCATGGACTTATGCTGCTAGGCGTAGACTACTGGAGAGCAAATTGACCACATTTCCTCACTTTGCTCCTGTCTTAACTTGTTCTACTTTACCAGGTTTTTTATTTTTTATTATTTCTATCCTTAACATGTTTTATTGTCTTTCCTCCAATAGAAAATAAACCTGGACCAGTCATTCTGTTTATGTCTCTCTCCTGACTTTTATAATGTGAATGTTTTTGTACAGTGCCCTGAGGAGACCGCTGTTTTACAGAAATAAATTAGATTCAACAATTATTATAATTACCTTTAAACAAACAAACAAAACATCTTTTTTAAAGATAAACATGCGTTATGTGATTATGCTGCTTTAAATTTAGCCAGATCTATTTTGTAGACTACCGGTACTTGAAACTCCGCTTCACTGTTTTCCCTGATATGTTCAGTATCTATTTTTCTTTCTTTGAAGTAATTTCATGCATTTAAAATATGTTTGTTACAACTGTTTACATTCATCCTGCCTCTCTTTATGCAGTCTTAAATAAAAAATAAAATAAAAAAAGTTACCAAGGTCTCCAGTCAGCAATTTTTTCACACTTTTTACTAAAAGCAGAGGATTTTTGACACCAGTTTCATGTTTCTTAAAAATATATTTTCTTTGTCAGGTAAGTAAGGACAGCCTGTAAACAACGAACTTTTTAATTATAAAATAAATGTAAAAAAGCTAGTCATTTGTGCTGCATGTCTGGAGGTAGCAACAATAAAAGCTTCAAAGATTAAGAATAAAAAAGTAGTTTTTGAGTGAAAAAGTTTTAATTTGAGAATCACAAACAGCAAGTTGAATAGAAAAGTGAGGTATTTCACAATTTAGACATACTATTCACTCAACAGTATTTACAAGAGTATATATTCGGCGGATGCAAAATGCACAAGAAATAAAAATCCTTCATGTACATTAAGTAAAAGATGTTATAAGAATGTTCTTATTGTCATTCATCAATTTAAAGTTTAAAAAACACAAACTCTTTCTGTAAAGAGTTTAGACTGAAGTGCCTGTGCAACATAAACAGCAACTGATGAAGTTTCTCCTAAAAAAAAAAAATAAACGCAAAAATAACTTATTTCAAAACTTGTCTGTAAAATCAAAGACACTACAGCAAATGGCCGCCTCCTCTGTCAGTCTAGATCTTAGACTTGTTTCTCACTGTAGAAGACTGAAAGCAAAAAGTGGGTCAATAAATCCAAATGCGTTATAGTTTCATATTATGTGTAATGATTTGCTAATGTTTACCATAAAAAAGTCTGACTAAATGTATAAAAACACTCATAACTGAGAAGAGTAATGGGCATTTACATCAGGTGCGAAAACACCGACTCCGGTTGATGACTTAAATTAGATAGAGGAGACATTCACTTCCACGTGAATAAAAACGTGTTGGCTGATCACAAGCTCCGTGCTCTCCGCTGTGACCGTCAGGACTTCAGGAGCGCCACACCGATCAGCCCAGCAACAGTCGGCTCAGAAACCTAAGCTAGTTTCTAGCTTCAGGAGAAAACAACATGGCTCTCTCTCCCACACCTTGTTCTTTAAGAGTAATAATAAAGACAGAGTGCGTTCAGGGAGACTCAAAGCGAGCAGAGGAAATCCTTCAAGCCTCCCTTCTTGCTGCTCTGGTTGTCCTCTCGCTGGAGAATCTTGCTGAGACGCTGGACGACTGAGGTCTTTGTTTTTGTGGAAGACTTGGAGGAAGTGGAGCTCGGTGCTGAAACATTGTAAGAAATGGAGGATCTGCAGTGAGGAATCAAACAGACAAAAGTTTAGATAGAAAAAGCCTGCAACAATCATGCAAGCCATATTTTTACATTTACAACCATTTCGCAGCTCACATCTGCAGCATCGGTTACGTTTATCACCTGGGTGTGCTAGTGGGGGTCTTGTTTTTTCCAGGAGGCCTGGGAGTCGTTGTGTTGGACTTCATGCTGGACTGAGGAGTCTTGTGCTTGCCGGCGCTCCCTGGAGGGCAGTGGGTTTTAGCGAAGGTCGACAGAAAATCCCTGTTCACGCCTTTGTGCCTGGTTGTCTTGCTGCAGGCGTGGCAGGTGGCCATCTGGGAGAATAACAAAAGTAATGCCTCAGTATGGATTCTCATTATTAAGATTGTGTTAGCGCAGCAGAGTGACGCCTGGAGCACAGTGAACGGTGCTCGGTGAGGACACTGACACAGTCCAGCCACAGCTACTGTGATCTCACAGCTGAGCAACAGATTACAATGCAGTCCAGGAGAAATATCCACAGAGCTGACAGCTGAGGATTTCTTATGGCCTTGCCAAACATAATATTACCTTTCAGCATTTTTCACAGATGTGAAAATAGCTGTGAAAAGGCGAGATGTGGCTGTTGCTGTGCAGTTCTGCCTATTCTCAGTGAGGAATCACCAGTCAGCTTTGCAAGGTTAATAATATTATCTTTTTTTTTTTTTTAAAGTGAAGCAGCTGGACATCTCAGTTATATCTACTCCTGCTCAACACATTTAAAACACTTTCTCAAATAGCTCATCCATGCAAAACAACCATCTCTGAGCAAAGACAACATTCTGATACTCGTCAGAAGTACAATTTGTTGCTCTTCGATATACAGTATACATGCTCATGATCCACAGGGAATAACCGAAATTCCTGCTTTCCGTTTGTTAAACTTCAACAGATCACTTAGTCTGATAAAGGAAAACAATGTATTTGCTGACAATCTATAAGCAATTTGTAAAAAAAAAAAAAAAAAAGAACTAATAAGAAATAACAGGAACAGCACAGTAAAAACAACTCCGTGTGAATGAAGATGCAGCAGTCAGTTCTAAAAAGGCATGTTTAGAAGAAATCAGTTCAGTCTTAGATCAACAAATCATTAAAAGTAGGAATAACTAGATTTTTACTATTCAAACCTCCTGTTTGTACAAGAAATGGTACCAGTATTAAAAAGCACTTTGTTTCTCAGCAGAGAAATAAGTTTAACTTTCCTCCCTGAGGCAAAGTTGCTTCATTTAACTCCAATTTAGTGTTGAGTCAACAATCCTCCAGACTTCCAGCGACTTCAGTCCCATTAGGAGATCCAGATGGGGACCAGGTTAGAACAGACACATGGGTCATCAGATCTGAACAGAGCCGATGAGAAGACAAACTTACAGACACGAACGTCGCCATTTCACTCCGACAGGTGGCTGAAGTGTTGGAAGAGCTGAGTTCTGATGAGTCGGGAGCAAAGAGCTCAAACGATCACTTAATCTGACGGAGCTTGAAGAGTTTACTGCACGAGTCTGCACGTGGCTTATAAAGACCGAGCCCCGCAGCTGATCCGCCCCTCAGTCCACAGAGGTGTGGCTCAGAGGACGACTGACCAATGCTGAGCAGAATGGGCCGTCTGATAAACACAAACACGTGTCATTAAAGACTTCATAGTGGGTCCTCATGCAGAAATGTTCTTTTTATGGAATATTAAGACATTTTTTAAAAAACAAAGTAGAAATAATTCAGTTCAGCACAAAAATGTCAAACGCTGGTGGATGACAAATTCAAAACTACCTCTTTTAATCTTTAAAGGTCTCGTTCAATCCATTTAAAGGTCAACAGGTCAAAGAATGACTTCCACTGGTGCTCATTCATCACCACCAAGAGATGAAAAAAATAACAGCTTGTTTGAAAATGACATTTCACTTTCTGAATTACTATAATCAAATTAGAGTTATAAACAAATTAATGTCTGTATAAAAAGTAATCCAGGCTTCTATCAGCAAATGAAGCAGAAAACACTCGGCAATAAAAATACTTTTCATCAAACTTATCTTCACATAAATTCACAGGCATCCTTCTAAACAAAGTCCAAACTGATAAAGATCCCAGTGGTGGCATATAAAGAAACAGATCACAGCTGATTCAGATCATTTATTCCATATTATTCAGGGACAAGGGATCTGAAGTAAAACAATATTTTAAAAAATCATTAATATTGTTAAAAATGGGGCAAATGATGTTATAGAACCACTTTTTTCTGCTTGTCTATAGAAATATTTTAGAGAAAAGTGTAAAATGAAGACAAGACACAGCAGAGTGAAGAGTCAGTTCTGCTAAAACACAGGCCCTAAAGCAGGGTTATTCAACTGGCGGCCCGAGGGCCAAATCAGGCCCACAGGTGTGCTCACTTCAGCCTATCAGTGGGTTTATTTTTAAATAAAACTTTATTTTAAATCATAAAACAAACTTACTTAATGAGAATAACTGATGGATGTCCAGCCCCTGAGCTCTTGGCTTTCAGTAACTGTGCCCCCTAGCAGTTTAGTTGAATAGACCTGCCCTAAAATTAACATCAAGAGTGTGTGACGCAGTCAGTAAAACGTGCACATTTGGACAGAAACTTGCAGATGAGCGTTTTCTTATGCAACATCATAAAATAAGTAACAAAACGACATAATCAGATAATGAGAAAATACAGTAATAAGCAAAAACTAAATACTAATTCTGTGGGATGTTTATTTTTTGCTTCTCAGCACTTCTAGAGCAAAACAAATATTTTATGACAAGTAGGAGTGACACACTGACAGATGCTTCGAAAGGAGTCTGGTGCTGAAGCAAACTTTTCATTCAGGCTCGTCTGATGATCAAGTTACTGAGACAGCTGTAACTGCAAAAGCAACAAATAAATAAATACTTGGCATCATAAAAAGAAACAACTATAACCAACTCCAGCTCTGCAGTCTGCTGTGCATCCTACAAACACAAACCGACAGAGATTTAACACGTTTTAAAGAAATGATCCACGTCCAGGAACGAACATGAACCACTCCAACATTCACCACATTTCTGCAAGACTGAAAAAACTAAATGTCTTCTTTGTTTCCAGCACTGCAGCCTTCACTGCAACTCCTACTGTAAGTGATTATTGTGACGGTAAGAGTTCAGATTTACTGGCTTGAACTGGATGACTTTCAAATGGTTGCTGGGAAATGTAGATTGGCTCATGATGCCGTGTGTGTGTTTGTGTGTGTTTGTGGCTAGTCGATGAAAAACACACAGCTAGATACAGGCTGATTACAGCTAGCCTGGCCTCACACTGTTTCTCCTCTTCAGCACTTACAGACTTACATTAAAGCACAAACGTGACGGCTAAAGAAGAGAAACCTCTACAGGCAGATGGTGTAAAATGATCTGATCATGCAACTACACGATGAAAGCAACAGCTAAATGCTCTGTGCTGTCAAATTCAGGATAGAATCCAAAATCTTACTTCTAGCATACAAAGCCCTCAACAACCTAGCTCCATCTTAAATTAAACATCTTATTGTTCCATATTTTCCTAACAGAGCACTTCACTCTCAGATTGCAGGTTTACTTGCGGTTCTGGGCACAAGACTTTCCTTTTAAATAAATCCTAGTTAGGGTTGACTTTAGAGCTGTTATTTCTAACATGAACCCAAAACCTGGCCTGAACCGACCTGGATTAGTGCCGGGCCGTTATAATGTGATTAATGGGTGAGCTGGTCTGGTCTCTGACTTTTAATTAGGTCAGGATCAGCCGTGATCCAATTATATGATAACATGGCCTGCCATACATCCACCAGCCGCATGTGGCCATGTTACCACGAGCTGACCAGCCTTGAAAGAGGTAAAAAGTTCAGCTAAACTTCAGATGGGACTATACTGCCAGGCAGCGATCCATCGTCCAAATGGACGCTCATTCTGCCGCTGCACTCAGTGGACGTGCACGGTCAGTGGACGTGCATGGTCAGTGGACGTGCACGGCAGACGACTCAAACAGGTGAGATCTCAAAGCAGACACGTGTCAGAGCTGTCCACATGTCTCAGTAATTCAGAAGAATGCAGGCAGGAACAGGGTTTAAATGCTTTTTTATGGCCACGAAAGAACAAACACCCTCGGCTCTGATTCTTCTGCCGCTTTTATTCAGCTGCGCATTCCCGACCGTTAATACCCAATAAAAAAATAAATAAAAATAAAAAATTCTGGGATCGGACCTGTAATTACTGTTAATTCTTCAGGTCAGGTGGGGTTTGGAAATTATGACTGTGTGCTGGAGCCGGATCAGATCAGATTTTTTGAGCCCGAATGCAACTCTAGTTGGCTTGTTACGCTGCTATAGATTTAGACTACTGGAGGATAAATAGGCCTAATTTCTTTAAATGAATTGTTAAAATTGAAATGCTTTCTTTTGATACTATTTCTATCTTAACGTGTGATTATTGACCTGCCATTGTGTATCTGTTCCTCCTTCATGTCCCTCTCAAACCCAGCAGGTCAAAGCAGATGGTCGAGTCTGGTTCAGCTAAAGGTTTCTTCCTCATGAGGGAGATTTTTCTTTCCACTGTCACCTTCATGCTTGCTCAAAATGAGAGTTCTGTGATGGAGTTAAACTCAAAGCATTCTGCTCCTCAAATAACTAATGTTGTGAACTTTTATATAGATGACTTTTGTTGTGACTTGGCGCTGTATAAATAAACTGAATAGAATTGTTAGTGTGTAGAGGACAGAAGTTCACCTGAAAGTCAACCCAGAACAGTCACATGTACGCGTTTAATTTACTCTTAATCCTTTGACATGTTGTGAGCCTAACTTGGAGGAACACACGTGAGCTGCTGCAGCGGAGAGATTTAATTTTTGCATCTTGGGATTATGGCAGCAATAGAATCAGACCAGTGGTCAATCAAGCACGTGGCAAAGGTGGAACGTTAAAGTTTTAGGTCAGAAAAGGGATAAGCAATCACCTAAACACAGCTACAAGCACTCATAAGACTGTTTGTTGCAGAGATGTTGAAAAGTGAAGTTGAAGACTTGTCCAGATGCAGCAACCGTTTAACTCGGACACGGTTGCAGGAACTGTTGTTCAAGAAATAAAGCAACAAAAAGCGTGTGCAGTACGCAGATTTATGGAACCTACTGCGCATTAAGATTTTTGAAGAGTAAAATATAAAATTTAACAGTTATGGGAGCTGGAAAAAGAGCTGCGTGCCACACGGCGACAAGACAAGTCCAAACAGACACACATAAATCAGTTCTAGCTCGGACTATATTTAGCCTCTGCTCCATAAATAGCTCCCTCCCCGTGTCTCTCCCTCGTGCCAGAGGTCAGCCTGGGTTGATTAGTCTGACCTGAGCATCCTGATACCCCTGAAAGGATAAAGATGAGCAGAGCAACAGAGCGCCTGTCTGATTTTAAAGCCCATGAAGATCTTTCACTGTGATCTGATGTTTATAAAAAGTGGACTGGGACGCGGAGAACAAATGTCTGTGTGGGGTGTGAATGTCATCAGGCAACACATCGGTACAATGTAGTGAACGTTGGAGGGAGATCGATACGGGCCAAGCGGTGATAGCCTTCCTAACCTGTCGGGTGCTGGTGGGCGCTTGTTGCTAAACGCAGAGAAACCTGATCTGACTGCAGAGCTGCGACATGCTGCCACTTAAAACAAGATGTTTCCATTTCCTTCCTGTCTGCCTCCACTGCTGACAGAAAGGTCACATTTGTTCTGAACTAAACACAGAAAACATCTAGTTTCTAGCAACGATTCCAGTCTGCCAGATTAGATGAATTAATGTTATAATGTTCAGATGTTTTTCATGTTAAAATCACAATTTTTATTTTTTATGAATGGTATGGATTGGAAATAAATAAAACATATTTCCAAAACAAAATCTGACAAATTATACAAAAAAAATTTTTTTTTTAAAAAATCATACTTTTACTCTCTGCTGATAAAGTTGTGTGTTACTGTTATCCAAATAAGCTGACCTCATTGAGCTTAAATATATTGTAAATTAATTCAGCAAAGTTGAAAAATCCTCTCATTCTCATCTGGATTTATAGAGGTAAACCAAATGCATTTTTATAAACTCTGCTCCGACACAACAAACTACAGTTTTTTGGTTCTACATATCAATATATAATTTATATATCTACTTTTTACCAGGTTGCAAAAATGAAGAAAATACATTCTCAGGAAAACTTCAAGGTCTATCCTATGATGCATTAGTCATGTAAAAACTAAATTAATTCCTCAAGTTTGCAGAGACTGTGTACTTTTACTTCTTTAAAGCTCTTCTAATGTCCAACTACAGCATCGCAGTTGAGCTGAGGTCTGGGCTTTTTATTTTCCGGTAGTTCTGTTTGTGTGTTTGGGATTGTCGTCCCGCTGCACGACTGTCTGAACAAAGCTTCAGCTGTCGGTTGGACAGATGGCCATGTGTTTCACTCTTGAATACTTGACTCAAAAACTGCTCATTTCCCAGATCCTGTGGCTGCAAAACAAGTTCAAGTCACCAACCAACCAAAACAAGCCACACGTCATTTTATAGGAAACATCAACAGTTACTAACACAACCATTTATCATAGTAATATCTGAAATGTAGCAGTTCATTAAAAAAAAAAAAAAAAAATACAATTTGTGGAGTAGAGTGCGACTTATCATCCATTCCTATTAAAGTTGGTAACTCGAGGATTTTATTTACTTGTAAATAAACATTTAAAAGACAAAATACAAACTCCAGATTGTGAGTAAGGTTAAGTATCTGGGTGTGTTGTTTATGAGTGATGGTAGGATGGAGCAAGAGATGGATAGACAGATCGGGACCTCGTTTTCAGTAATGAGGGCGTTGCTTCGATCAGTCGTGGTGAAGAAAGAGTTGAGTCCAAAGGCAAAGCTTTTGATTTAGTGATCTATCTGTGTTACAACCCTCTACTTGTGATGTTTGGATCATGAACTTCATTTGCAGGGCAGCCGGGCTCAGCCTTAGAGACAGGACTGAGGAGGGGAGCTTGGAGTATAACCCCTGCTCCTCCATATCGTTAAGAGTCAGTTGAGGTCTTTAGTGTTGGGGGACGTTATGTGAAGATCATGGCTGTTTTCACTTAATAATGTTAAACTAATATAGAACCATGTATGTGAAGTCGAGCAAGTTTTTTTTTTGTCTACTCAGAGAGGAGTCTGATAACTGATAAACTTCTGCCGCCTTCAAAAACTGTGAGCTGTGAAGAAGAGGCTGTGTTGACCTCGCCTCTGTCTGATAAAGGGTATTTAAGCTTTTCCTAACTCTTCGTCTGTGGGCAGACCTTGGACCGGAGTTGTGATGTACCATTGTCGTAAGCCTGTTTTCAATGCTGCACCTCTTGCAAGTAGTACTGTAATTTTCGCTGTATAAGACGCAGTTTTTTGCATAATTTACATGCCCTGCGACTTATACAGTGAAGCAACATATTTGTTCCCCCCCCCACCCCCATATTTTTAAACCAATTTTTGGCTGAGATCTGACTATTTTATTCATTCTGACATGGAAAATATTGAACACTAACATTTTCAGCCACTAGAGGGCCCTCAACTAATATGGCAAGCCAAGAGTCTCATTAATAGGTAAAAGTGGCTATTAATGAGACACTAGGCTTGCCATACAAAGCCATCTTCAGCATACAAATCCAAATCAGCTGCATTTCGCCGTCCAGTGCATTTATTAAGGAAAAGTTCAACTGAGACACACCTTTACTATAATTTGAGCAACCAAATAATTGTTTTAAGTGTTAAACTTGTTAAAGTCCTCCTGTGCACGCTCCCGCGGCTGCCATTTGGCAGCCAATCAATTTTTGCCACAACACTGACCCACATTTCCGGGTTGTCAGCGGTGACGCATAAAAGATGCGACTTGTGCGGTGAAGTGACACATTTATGTTTTCTTCCACTTTAGTAAACATATTTGGACTGATGCCACTTATAAAGCAGTGCGACATGTACGGCGGCAAGTACGGTAAACCTGGGTTGAAAAGATCTTCTTGCATTCTTTGTGTGCTTATTTAATTAATGAGTTGATGATAGGATGATTAAATTATCCAACAGTTAGGGCATCTGATGAGGATGCCTCCCTTTAGAGGTTTAACGGGTACGTCCCACTGGTTGGAGGCCCTCGGACAGACCCAGAACTCGCGGTAGGGATTGTGTATCTTCTTTGGCCTGTGAAAGCCTTGGGATGCCTCCAGGAGAGCAAGGAAGTCTCACAGGGTAGAGGGATGTCTGGGTTTCTCTCCTGGACCTGTTGCACCATGACTTGATTACTGATAAGTGGGAGAAGGTGGAGATAGTCTAATTATTAAGGGTAGTTTTTCAGTCCCTGCATCTATATTTTGGCTTTTTTTTTTTTTTTCATTAAATGAATAAGCGTAACATCACACGTTTTATATTTGAGGCTGTATTTGCCTAATTTCAAAACCAGTTCTTTTTAATCACGTGCTAAAATAATTAACATCATTAGTGTAAATTAATATGAGTGGATAAAAACAGGTGTAACTGGGTTCACAAATTTGTCGTTGACCCAGCGGTGTTTCGGTCTGAAGCTGCACAAAGTGATCAGGAATAACCCAGACAGCCTGGAGACGGATCTGAATTTAGAAATCACTGATTATTATGGGAGGTGATGAACGGTTGCATGTGAGGTTTTATGCAGTGAATGCCTTTAATGTGCACACGTGCAGATGGATTCAATTTCAGCGGGGGTTTATCGCAAACGTCGGTGAGTCAAAGGATCTAAAAGCTTTCGGACCTTGAATTTTATGATTTATTGAAGTAAAAAAATAAAATAAAATTTACAAAGTCCCAGTGATGACTTTATTAGCAATACTGAGATGAAATGAACTGAAGTAGAGCATGTAATCGACACGTTGCAGATTCTATTTATAGATTTTAAAAAGTTCAAGTGATGGACAAAAATATTATCTTATTGTCTTAGAAATAATTGTAATGTGTATAAAATAATTGATCTCTAAAAAGCGTAAAATTAGACACCTAACTTTCAAATGTTTACGCAAAATTTAACATCTAATTTTTGTACAATTAAAAAAAAAAAAAAAAAGAAAAAATCCAGATCTGTTTGGTAGTTTGAGCTCTAAAGCATAAAGACTAAAACTATTTGCCCAAGGTCTCAGTTGTTAATTAGCTTGTTGCAGTTATGGCTTCCAGTCATCATTAGGAAAACACATATTTCATTTGTAAAAGCCTCTCAGGCTGTTTGTTCAGTTTTTACAGCAAAAATAACTCATCAGTTCTGTAAACAAATACTTTTTGGGGTGAAATTCTCCCACAGAAGGAGCTTAATGAATATTAAGTGGCTGCAAAGTGGATCTTTGAAGGGGTGTGACACGTGTCAGAGTGTTGACCAGGCATTTTTTTATGTTTAAAGAGAAGAATACAGAGTCTGGAAATAAAGTTGTATACAAATAAATGAAACGTGCCATTTTAAAAGTGCACAGCACTGTATCTGTCCAAGAAACTGGACATATGATGCAGTCAAGTGCTGGAAATAAATTAACCACCCAAAACAACATGAATATATATGGGCAGGGAAACGACTGAACTGACTGTGTCTCTGCTGTAACAAACAGCTCTGCTGGGAAGTATAAATCTATTCACATGGAGAACGGAGGGAGGGAGGAACGGAGGAGGAGAATTCGCTGTTCTTCTGCACTCCATTTACGGTATACGTCGCTCTCGCGGGGCTGCAATCCAGCTTATTTCCATATTTGCAGCTACATAACCTGTCCAGCATGCATAAACACATCTGATTTACAATATTGCTGAGAAAAAAAAAACTGTCATGCACCGGCATCCCCCCCAAGGGCGACGCATTCACACATCTCAAAGGGATATATGGTGTGAAATGATGAAAGAGATTTACAGCCTCAAGAATAAATACTCCGAACAGCTCATGTTGGAGGATTGTAAATGAGTTTCCATTCCCCGCCCCACCCACACTTATTTACTGTAAATATATACATATTCAAATACATTGTTGCATGCACAATGTTTGAAACATTTCACTTAGAAAAAAAAAAACACATGGATGCAGCATGTGTGCAGTGTGAATTGTAGAAATCATTAAAACAGATTCAACAGAATCTTGAAGAAAACTCAGCTGAACTCAGTGTCCCGCCACAACCTCCACCTACAGCAAGACCCCACGAGTGTTTTGACACATGCAGGAAGGAGAAAATATGGGTACCAGCTTCTGCAAACACTCATGTCCCAGTTAAAATAAATTCTGGCTAAACTGCAACACACACACACAAATTACAGCTGTTACAGAGTGTGTTGTAAACCTTCTCGGGGAAAGAGGTGTTTAATGAAAGCAGGCTGCCGTCAACATGATTAAGAACTCCACATTAATTATGATGTGTTGTCATGATCTGCGTTGTAGTCAGTTTTGTTTAAAGTCTTTGTTTGATTTATTAAGTTTAGTTGTAGTTTTACTTGTTTTCATTATCCCTGTGTGACATTGAGTCATCTGCCTTTAGTCAGTCTGTTCAATCAGTGTGTCACACCCACTTCACCTCTTCCTCATTCATTGTAGTGCTATCGGCTATTAGCTTCTCAATGACATTGGAAATCACAGCTTGTAACTCCGGTAAGGCAACGTCGGAAAAATATCTCTGACTGGGGACGACGTAGTGAGGCTCAACGTAGTCCAAAAATCTTTGGGATTGGACATCCTCAACGAAAAATAAAACTTTCACACCTCCAACTTTTTGACGCCTTCCTCTCCGCCGCAATCAGATCAGGTAGGCGCGCGTGACGTCATCACAGCTGCAGGCATCCTTGTCACCGGGTTGTCATACAAAAGCAGCGTCTTTATATCGGCGAGTTATTTCGATGGAATGGTCGATGTCCAGTATTTCACTTTAACGCTAATACAGGCAGTCCCCGAGTTACGAACGAGTTCCGTTCCTACGCCCCGTTCGTAACCCGATTTTGCCGTAAGTCGG
>JARVGV010000630.1:14420208-14442201 GCA_031762435.1 Hypsolebias longignatus | reverse complement strand
TTAGTGGTGCTGTGGGTGCTCCCAGCTCAATGATGTATATACTAGAATATACATCATTGGTCCAGCTCTTCTTGAAGACAGGTCTAATGTTACCTGTCCACTTTGTAGTGATTCAATGGACCAACTCCTCTCTCTTGACATTTGTTACTTTCAAACTAATGACTTATCAAAAAACTGCAACATGAATGTAACTTGGAACTCAACACATTACTGTATAGAAATGTAGTGTAGTAGAAAGTGCAGATACTTCATGTAGAATGTAATGGAGTAAAAGTACCCACATTTAATTCTACTTAAGTAAAGTACAGATACATGAAAAATGTACGGCACTTAAGTACAGTAACAAAGTATTTGTACTTGGTTACATCCCACCAGTGCATTAATATTATCAGGACAATAGTGAGGCTTCCTATTTGTCTGTCATCACTTGCTGCTGTTTGACGTGAACAGAGCAACACAGACCTGTATTTATCAGTCTGAGCTCATGATGCAGGCCAGATCTCATAGCATCAGTGTCCCTCCTCCAACGCCACAGGACCAACAAGAAAAGACTGAAGGAGGAAAGAAGTCCATCAGGCCAAACTTGAACATGTACACACACCTTTTAAAGATTTTGGTTGCTCCATGAAAGCCTGCAATGGCTTTACTCACATTGTGTGTCGTTTTCAAAGTCACCAGTCCTATAGAAATATCCAGGCGTGTCCTGCTGGTTGAAGACTTTTCTTCAATTGTTTTTGTCAGAATGAAACCATAATAGAGAATAAACATTAAACTACTGACGTTAAAGAGCCTTTTCATTCAAAGCAATTGTTCAGATATTTTGAAATCAGGCTCTGAGGAAAGACTATGAACAAGAAATATCTTACCTGCTGTGGAAAGCTCTTTGAATGAGCTCACTTTGGAGAAACGGCTTGTTTTCTGGTTGGATTGATGAGCTAATGGTTAGTCTAAGCATGGCTTCTCTACTACTTTAATTGTTTGTGGTGAAGTATGGCTGCAATCTTAAAACAACTTCCATCTAAAAAAAATAGTAACTTTTTGTTCACACAGCAATTTAAATAGAACTAAACCAAATATTTAAATTAAAATCTATGGCTAGTTTCAAGTACAAATAGCAGCTGGCACTTACTAAAAAGTTTAACTTGGGAGTTGTGTGGATTATACAATTGTTTTTTTGTTGAATTTAATTAGAGCTGGTCTATTACTGACTCAAGTGGGTTAAATGTCTGAATCCTCAAACTGAATCAGGACGTACAAGTCCAAAGTCTCAATGAACCCAGGTCCTTCATACCCTCTGTCTGGCTGTTTTCCAGGAAGCTGCTAATTTGCAGATTTAGTGGCTCACTAACAGCTGAATCTTTCGAAACGTGGCAAACTCAAATGAGTCGAGTCGGTGATCCAGGTTAAAATCTCACTGGTAACGCATAACACCGCAGCCTTTTGTATTTGTTTTACATACGTGCACGTTTGATTTACACATTTTACATTTTTGTTGTATTCGTTTTGTTCTATCATCTGTAAGTTGTTTGTTTATTGCTGTGGGGAACTGTAAAACATAGGTGACTCAAATGAACTGGCTCACTTTCACGAATCAGTCAGACTGAGTCGAGTCACTAAAGGGCGAACCAAATGTACCAGCTCTCAGATCCATGTACTGTATTTAAGTCTAGTTTTAAGCAGTGAAAGTAATTAGGCTTAGTTTAATTAATTTCACAAGTTAAATCTTACTTACTCACTTTAAGGTTTTTGTTAGTTTCCTCTGGCACGCTCAGATCCTGAGGACCGACTTTGAGCTGTTTCACTCCGTATGGTTTTAAGAGACGTACAGATTTTTTTCCACAACCAAATTAACAAGATAAAGTTACAAACAATAGTTTTCATATTTAAACAACCAAGGGAAGTAGAACCAGCTGATTTAACAAAAATAATCAGACATTTTGTGTTTTAAGGTCATGATTCTGGTGCCAATACAGCTGGGAAGTCTATACCAAATTTTTCGAACTATAAGATGCACTTAAAATCCTTTAATTTTCTCAAACATTGAGGCTTATAATCCAGCGCACACTATATATTAATTCTGGTTGCACTTCTGACCTCAAACTAAATGTATGTGGTTATTGTGAATGAGTTGAATAAAGTTTGACTTGTCTGATTGTTTTGTTTCACTCAATGCGCCTTATAATCCGGTGCGCCTTATAGTCTGAAAAATACGGTAATAATATTTCAACCGGAATAACCACATAGTGTGAAACAAACCGCAGAGACCTTTGCATAAACTGCTATGACATGTTTGAGACTGACATTAGGATCACAGGAATCCACTTTAATGTTGGTCTACAATAGAGAATATTATTGCTCATAAGCTTTTCACAGAGCCCTGTTTCAAAACTTCTGGATTTTCTCTTTAACTCCAGTGCTTTTAATTAAGGTGTTAATTTGTTTTATTTGGTGCAAATCACCACATGTTTTCCTGTCAGTATAATTACATACACTTTATGTTCCATGGGAAACAAAAGAAACCCCCTTCGTCTGTTTACATTAATAATGTGTTACTGACAAGACACCAAGCTCATTCCACCGTGGCACATTACAACACGAGGCTGACTTGTTGCCTTCTCATGTCCCTTTGTGGTTTTTACAATATGGGTACTTGATCAAACAGCACGCCACTCAAATTACCTTCTGGCCTCAAAACATCTATTTAATTATTCAGCATTTTAATTTGCTTTAACATGCATTTTGTGTCAGATTTCAGCTTTGGTGTCAAGAGTTTTCATATGAGTGACAACTTGTTTGACATAAAAGAAAAGCCTTTAAGGTGGATGATTTTGGAGCAGGCGCCTGTGTTTTCTCAGGGTCACAGAAGGTGCTTCAGAGATGTTATCTTGAGTGCAGCTGTGGTCTGTATTGAAGTAGGACGCTAATGAGTTTTATTAATAACCCTGGGGTTCGGATCATGTTAGTATCAGTGAATATTTTAGATAGAACACTTAAAAAAATCAAAATAATAAACGTCATAAGTGAATGTAAAGCTCTGGTTATTCAAAAATACTCTGCTTTTTTTAAATTTTTTTTGAAGTGTACTGTAATTTCTAGAGCCCCTAATAGGAGTTTCATGACCCACAGTGGGGATTTGACCTAAAGAACCAACAGTGGTGGACAGTTACGAAGTACATTTACTTGACTACTTACATTTTTGAGTATCTTTACTTGAGTATATGTGTTTGTGGGAACTTGTGACTTTCACTCCACTACATCTCAAATACAAATATGTACTTTGGACTCCACTACATTTCTAGGAAGCTTCTTGTTCCTTGTTCTTTTTGACTCAGCTTTGTAATCCACTGTTGCTGTTTTTCTTTCCTGAAATGCAGTTAGTTGTCCAGTTGTTGATTCGGGTATCATGCTAGATTCTTCTGTGCAGAACATACATTGTTTTGTAAGCTTTTATGTTAAGTATAGAAGTACTTTCATCAGTGTTACTGTTTCCGCTCCTGTTGCTGCTGTCAATGCATTTTTACAGACAAACAATGTGGTGTATTGATACTGAAGCTGAGGAAAAGACTAAATGTGCATCATCTGTTAGGATTTCCATGACTTTCCACAAACGTAAAATGCAGGGAAGATATTATTTGTAGTGTACAGGTTTTATTAAGGCATGTGCAGTTAGAGTGATTCTATACATCATCAGGTGGTTTCAGAGTTACAAGGTTCTATAAAATCACTCCAAACAAAACAGCAATGTACTGATATTAGAAAATATATTTATACTTTTAAATACTTATTTTTAAAATGCATGTAATTTTGAATACTTAAGTATTCTCAAAAGTAAGTACTTCAGTACTTTAACCAAAGTAAACTTTTGACTGAGCAATTTTTACATGTAGATGGGTAAGATTTGACCATGAGCATCTTTGTCCACCACTGAGAACCACTGAGTTAAATTACACATGTTGAGTCTCAAGAATCTAAATCGTCAACTGAAAAGTGCATTTTAAAGTCAAATTATCAAATCTTTCAAGTCCAGTCTAAAATATTTTTATGGATTTACCCAAATGTTTAAAAGCTCCCAAATTGTAGCAGTCAGCTAAACAACGCAAACTGGTTCCTTCAGATTAAAAGCCTACTCTCCAGCAATTTTAAATTTTTTTTTACAATTATGTAAATATGTCACGCGGTTTAATACAGTATTTTTTTTAGTTATGATATAGTTTTGTCAAATTAAAAAAATAAAAAACAAAAATAAGTAAATACATACTCACTCACTCGCTCACTGTAAATAAATACCTTCGTCACGAGCATTCCGTTTTAGTTTGGTAGTCATAAACCGGAAATGATGGCGCTAGTTCTGCTAGCTTCATACTTTATCAAACTTTAGCGTCGGAAAAAGTAGCCGCGAAGTCAATTTTTGTCGACAGTCAGGGTTTAAAACAAAACGCCCAAGTCAGTTAGTTGTTTTAACACATGTATAATGATATTAAAATAAGACAGTATGCGTGTATTTGATAAAAAAAAAAAACAGTAGATAATTTTAAACGAAACGGTATCGAAAGCGGTAGGTGCGACCCGGATTTGCTTCGTCATTAAATTTGCCACCCAGCTGCCAATCCGAGGAGATGACTAGCTAATCTAATCCGAGTAGTAATCCTGTCACACGTATCCAGCACACGGTGGGAGGATAAGAAGGAGGAGCGCTTTACATTCTCGCCCATAAAGTTCAACACGGAGGTTCCGGTAGATAAGTAACAGCTCTGTGGCAGAATGTACAGCCATAAACTGAGGGTTTAACCTGGAACAACGTCTGGTGAACTGGACACAGGCAAACATGGAGGAGTTAGTGGAGACGAACTAGCCTTCTGGCCGTTTTACATTTTATTTTAAAAGGGGATGAAACCTCGACCAAACTTTTCCCAGCATCAGAAGGAGGCGGCACAATGGCCGCATGCCGTCGAAGGAATCGACCCAGAGTCCTCGTCCTTCTCCTCGGTGTCACTTTATTCGGATGTCTCGTGTTTTTCAGACAGCGCTCCGGGGAAGCTGGCGCTGCGAATCGACGAGGAGGAGAGGAGAAACGAGAAGTGGATAATGAGCAGCTCAAGAGGCCCGTCTACGAGAAGCCCCCCCTGGATTCAAATGCCCCGGGAGAGATGGGGAGAGCTCTGAAGCTGGACCTGAACGAGCAGGAGAGGAGAAAGGAGGAGGAGAGCATCAACAGACACCAGGTTAACACGTATGTCAGTGACAGGATCTCACTGCACCGCAGGCTGCCAGAGAGATGGAACCCCCTGTGAGTAACATTGTGTCCTTTGAAACTCCACACACTTTGATACTCCACATCATAGATATTATATAAATACGCTCCACATAGAAGGTATAACTCTGCAAGAGGAGTCTCAGGGTTGTTCAGCTTCCTGTTGGGGTGGAGTAATAACCGCCGCCTACTAGAGATAAACCTACCCTGCTCACTTTCAGCTGTTCTCACAGCTATAGATGTCAGAAGTTGTCAAGTGAACTTTCTCTTCACATCTCAGGTGCAGAAATCACAAGTACGACTACAGGTCCCTGCCTACAACCTCTGTGGTGATTGCGTTCTACAACGAGGCCTGGTCCACCCTGCTGAGGACGGTCCACAGCGTGCTGGAGACTTCCCCTGACGTCCTGCTCACAGAGGTGGTGCTGGTGGATGACTACAGTGACAGAGGTAGGGAGAGGGCGCAGGAAAGCTGGTGAGCTGGAGCCGACGGCCGTCTTTAAAAGGCAGGAGTTAAAAAGTGCTCGCGTTGGAGCACACGGACAGGTTGCTGTTAGATGGGTGGGTGGAGGGCAGGTGGATAGACTTGAGAGGTTGGCAAATGATGAAGTCGCGTGGAGAAAAAGATAAGGACATGCAGGTGAGCTTAAAGTAAATGTGTGTAAGAACTCATCTTTTCAACAGGAAAAGTTAAGGTTCTCTGACCCATTTACAAATCAATCAATCAATCAATCAAACTTTATTTATAGAGCCCTTCCCAGCAGCCAAAAGGTGCACAAAGTGCTGCACAATACAGAAGTTAAAAACAAACAATTAATAATAATATAACAAAAAGACAGTTAAAAATTAAAAACAAACAGTTAAAACATAGCAAGATTGCCAAAGAACTACTAGGCATTAAAAGCCTGCCTGAATAAAAAGGTTTTAAGATTAGACTTAAAATGCTCCAAATCAGTGATGAAGCGCAAATGTACAATGTAAGCTTTATTCAAGAGTTCATTAGTGTGTTCTAGCTGACATGAGTTATAGAAAAAGCACTGCAGGCGTTTGGATTGTAAGTAACTGGTTCAAACGTTTTGGATTTTGAACTAACCATAAAGAGCAGTGCCTGCTTCGTCCCCAACAAGCTGCATGTGCTTGGTTCAACAAGTATCGGACTGTTTTCTGTTAATAAATTAACACAAGGCGCCATTTGTAGGAACAAAACCGCTGTCAGATCTAGATAATTGGTTGGCCTGATTGCTGTTTTTAAGTGCTTTATAAATAAAGTGGTATGGTTTAATAGTGATATTTTCTGATCCATCTCATCTACTCCTGTACTCGTCCATTTAAAGTTAACTTGTTTCTGGATTGTCACATCTCATAATCTACCTTATCAAACTCAAATGATTAGGTTTTTAAAGTGAACAAAACCGGGGATCACTCTGAGACACAAAACGTGTGCCAGCTGAGACATGTCTCATGGCAAACGGTGCTAATTTACTTTAATCCAACAGTTTAGGAATTAATCTGTAGACATTTTAACATCTTGTCCACAGCTGTATTACAAGTTGCTAACTCTGACAATGTACAAGTTTCTTGTTGGGACAGCATGAAGTGAAGGAGAATGAGAATTATTGTGGCTGAAACAAGGCATGGCTTTAGTGTGTCACTAAATTAGGCTCTAGTAAAATTTGTTGTGACACCCGGTGAAAAATGAGACTGGCTTTGGTGATTATCCTCAGCTGTACACGAACACGGCTCTGCACTAAATCACTTCAAGTGTCTGCGTGTTTGGTTTTTGAGTTGGTTCTCAAATCCACAGCTAGATACAAAGTTAAGTTCAAGGCTAAGGCAGGTTTGCAGCCTTAAAGATCGAAGCTGTTGTATCGTTGACCCTGCATGTCAAACCTGACCCAAAATTCCTGAAGTGAAAAACCTGTTTAGCTCACAGCTGTGACTTTCTAACACGTACAAAGTGTTTTCAAACAAATATTTTAATGAGCTTTTACTGGTTTTCCTTGAAGCTCACCTGAAAGAGCCGTTGGAGAAGTACCTGTCAAGTTTGAGGAAGGTGCGTTTGGTGCGGGCCACAAAGAGGGAGGGGCTGGTGCGGGCCCGGCTGCTTGGAGCGTCTGTTGCCACGGGCGATGTGCTGACCTTCCTGGACTGTCACTGCGAGTGCCACGAGGGTTGGTTAGAGCCTCTTCTCCACAGGTGAGAAGATTTTCAGGAAACAAAACAACACTTATGTTTTTTTTTTTTTTTTTTAATGTGATTTTGATGAAATTAAATTATCTCCTCAAGGATTAAAGAAGAACCAAAAGCTGTGGTGTGCCCTGTCATTGATGTGATCGACTGGAACACCTTCCAGTATTTAGGCAACTCTGGTGAACCTCAGATCGGGGGCTTTGACTGGCGACTGGTCTTTACCTGGCACGCTGTTCCAGACTACGAACAGAAACGCCGTCGCTCGCCCACCGATGTCTTAAGGTGTGTTCACAGAACTCTGTAGAAAAAGAGATCACATATGTTAATTTGCAACAAGTTAATCGTTTATTTTACTTTCAGGTCTCCTACTATGGCAGGCGGTCTGTTCTCTGTGAGCAAGAACTACTTCCATTACCTGGGGACGTATGACACGGGTATGGAGGTGTGGGGAGGAGAAAACCTGGAGTTTTCCTTCAGGGTAGGAAAGAATCTACCTGTGTAAAAGTCGTAGCTACGCAGCGAGCACACTGTACATGTTCTCCAAGCAGTTTGGAAACTGTCTGCACACATTTTTTTTGTAATAAGCAGCGCCTTACTGCATTTTTTTTATCTTGTTTAAATTTATTGAGAATCATGGGACACATTTTTCTGCAAACCACAATGAATTTAACTTCACAGCTTGAAAAAAAAAAAACAGTTTAACACTTTGATTGCAGGGAAAAATTTGGACAATTTGAACTACAGTAAATACCGTTTCCCTGCTCCCTTACAGGGTTGCGCTTTGCTAATTGATTCATAGCTGAGAGGCTAACCAAACCCTTGTGGCTCTGTGGTTGATGTCTCTTAGATTTGGCAATGTGGAGGCAGTCTGGAGGTCCACCCATGCTCCCACGTGGGTCACGTGTTCCCTAAAAAGGCGCCTTACTCACGGAGCAAAGCGCTGGCAAACAGCGTAAGGGCAGCGGAGGTCTGGATGGACGAGTACAAAGAGATCTACTACCATCGCAACCCCCACGCACGACTGGTGAGTCTTCACAGATGGCGCTCGCGGAGAATCCTGCTCAGCCAGAGCGATCGTTTGAGCAGGCATCAAGGCAGGTTTGGACTAGAAGTATTGTAAAGGCAACTCTTTTTATGCCAGCTGCACTTACTGAAGAATTCTGGTTGATTCATGGCAAACACTCACAGACACACAAACTCATTACTCAAAAACTACGCATGTACAGCACGCTCCCACTGCGGTGTAAAAAGCTCCCCTGATGAAGTGACTCTTCGGATACATGAGCAGCAGACACTCGAGGTGACGGAGGTGTCACGGCATTCCGGTGTGTGATTACCACCTTTCCGTGTCACTCAGTGCCAGCGGGTGACACCCACCTGTCCTTGACGGCGTGAGATCATTGCTAACCTGGGGTGCCCCCGTCTTTGTGTGTGCACGCATCGGTGAGCGTGTGACGGTGTAGTTAAGAGGAGAAGCTCTCTGAGCACGGATCAGGTGGCGCTCATCAACCCCCTGAAAGGACGAAGTCTCCAAAAGGTGAAGCACTTGAACTCCACAGTGCTGCTCCTTTTTTTTTTTTTTTTTACATCACACCTGATTGAGAAACTGTTTTGAATTTCAAAAGTGCTAAATCTTTCTGCAACTTGGTCACTTTTTTAACATTTACTTTTCATTCACTTGATTTTTATTTCCGACAGTTTCCTTTTCATGACTCAGGTTACAGTTAGTCACACTTTGCACTTGCGCCAGCCCCTCAGGTTTAGTCCTGCAGAGCTGGGCTTGTTCTCATCCCTTGCATTTGATAAAAGACAACCTCCTTAGGGAATTTGTCTCAGGACCAGATAAACTGATAAAGAGCCAATTAGAGGTGTGTTTGGGAGGACGGCCAGCATTCATCATCTGGCTGAGGATTTCAGCCCCTCGTCTAGCAGCGAAGGTGTGGTGAGCATATGCTCACTGGCACATTAAAGCAGCCAGTTTATATTCTCTTATTGTAATCAGCTAACTCTGCATGTGCAACTCTGCATGCTTCAAGGTATTTACATAAACCCATTACTGTTTGCTTGTACACTCACAGACTTTAGTAAAATACACAAATAGATTGGTCTGTGGCCATTTAACATTTGGGAGTGGTTCAGAGTGTGTGGTTATGTGGAGTGCATAGAAATTGTGTTGCATTGTGACACAACAAATGATTAACAAATGATGCTATTGTACTCTGCCATTATGAACACACCCTTGGCACAGCAGGTTTTTGCTTCTAATTGTTTGATCTTTTTAAAGCTTGTTCTAAATAAAAGTCAAATACGTCTCTAAACCTGAGCTGTCACATGCGGTGTTTGATTTTAGGAGGACTTTGGAGACGTGACACAGCGGAAGGAGCTTAAAGAGAAGTTGGGCTGCAAGAGCTTCAGGTGGTACCTGGATAATGTTTACCCTGACATTTCTATCCCTCAGGATCGACCCGGCATGTTTGGAATGGTGAGAACCTTAAAAATGAATGCCCCAAAGGCATTAATTTGTTTACAGCTCAGACAAGACTGATTTTTAAACAATAAAAATCTCTTTTATTTTATTTTAGTAAAATTGTTTCTAAATATTAACTAAATGTACAATCTTTATTTTATGATTGACCTGAGTGTTTTACGTATATGATTGAATTTTACCAGCTGAAAAACCGGGGCAAGGCCAACTACTGTTTCGACTATAACCCCATAGACGATAACACGATCGTGGGCGAAAGGGTCATCCTCTACCAGTGTCACGGCATGGGCCAGAACCAGGTAGGAAGTGACTGTTTTTATACTGGGGCCAAGACTCCAGGGAAACTAGTATTTTACAGAAACCAACTTTATTAATATGATTCTGTTTATGGCTTGTATTAGTCATCGTAAAGCATGTTTATCAAAAACCTCTACAGAAGCTCCCATACACAGTAGATGTACAGACCAATAAATACTGAAACATTGTGGTACAAGATTAGAGATTTAAATCAATAATCTTCTTGTTTTATTGCCAACTCCTCTAAATTTAAGTTAAATAAATATAAGAAGTCATACAATTTGATTATGAACTAGAAAGTCTCAGAAGAAACTTTGACAGGGACTGCCACGTGGTGGCCAATTAAAAGTTTTGATTTAACATTAGTGTATGTTGGGGTTCATTCTCAGCTACCAACAAATCAAATTTCAGCTCAATAAGAAAACAAACAAACAAACAAAAAAACAATAAGTTATATTTTTTTCTTGTAAGCTAATGTGGTCTTAGATTTTTGATGTGGATTCGGTTTATGATGGGGAACGTCCTCAGCGATTACCAAACTAAATTTCAGCTCAATATCTCAAAGAATGACAGAGTTATAGTCCATTTAGAGTTTTCTGTGGTAGCTGTGGCAGCCATTTTTAACCAAAATGGCTCCAAAAATTATTCATTGTTTTGCTGAGAGACCTTTTCCCTCAAGGTCATGTGACCTCACTGTGGCAGTTGGAGGTTAAGAGATCTGTCGGGCATTTTGAATGAGAAAAATGGCATCTTCATTTGCAAATGACATCACCATGGTAAATCAAAAGGCCAATAAATGTAATAACACATATCACATTGCTGAGCAGGTCATTTTGATACATTTGTGGGGGTACACTTTGCGGTTCAGCCACATTAAAGTGGATGGGAGATGTAAATAAATAAAGTTAAGAAACCCCAAGTCATGTGGATAATAATAGGTGCTGCTTCTTACTAGGCAGTTCCCAATGAAATGTGTGAATCATTTCCTGTCGTGTTATTAAATCAAACCTTTCCTCCTCTTTACAAACAGTAACCTTAATCCTTTCTCAGCCCAGACTGCAGGGTGTGTAGTCATGCCTTTACAAACCCGCAAAGTTGTTTGCCAGTCTCAGATTGCAAAATATGTTGGTACTGTTGATCCAGAGGGAGAGCGTGTTTCCTATCTCTGTTTTCTCTGTGAACCAGAGAGCGCTGTGAAATTTAGCCATGTTGGTCCACAAGCCCTCTGTGGACTCACAGATTTCATATAGTCTCTGCAGCGGTGGTGCTGTCTGCCTTATGGGAGTGTTCTGCATGTTGTAGAACCCCTTTCTGCATTTTAGTGCACACGCATACACACTGTGTTCCTTCCCCATTGCCTCTTTGTGCGTTCTTGCCTGCACTTAAACATGTCTTGACTGAAACTACGACTCGGCAAAAATAAAATGCAACTGCTCCTCGATTCAATAAGGTTAAAGTAACAACATGACTAGCGATGATAACTTTGTGTTTAAACTGCACAACTTGCATGCTAGATTTGGAAGCAAAGCCAGTCGTTTTCCTTTCTCCTCCACAGTTCTTTGAGTTTTCAGTGGATGGTGAGATCAGCTACAACACCAGAGAACCAGCCGGATGCGTCGTGGGTGACAGCGTGAGTACCTACCTGACCATCCAGCTGTGCAAAAAGCGAGGACAGCCTGTGCCCATGAACCAGAAATTTGTTTTCCGAAAGGTGAGACAGAACGCCTGTTTCTTTTATTGGAACAAAAGTGCAAATACATGTAGTTAGTGTTCTTTTTAGTATTATTCCCAGAAATTGCATTTGAATAAAATTATTTTATTGAATCTGGTTTGAATTTGAGGAAATCACAACATCCAAGGACTAACTGGTAATTCATGTCCAGAATGGCTCTGACGGCAGCAGCAAAGCTGTTTATTTGTTTCCCGCGCAGCGCGGGGAGCTGTTTAACATGTGCTGGGTGTAGCTGCAGAACACCTGTGTGTGGAGCACAACAACGCCATCTAAATGGAAATGCAGCTAAAATGGAATGAATGTAAGAGTGTGGAGGGGGGAGGAATGAGGAGACATAGGAAAAACAAAACAAAAATATAAGTTAGGGGTTGCTGACTGTGCACTTAATGCAGCGTTGCTCCGCTCTTTTCTGTTTACAGTTTTTTGACACACTATAAGTGATCCACAGCTAAATGAGTTCTGAAATGGTTTTCTTCTCTTTCCAGGATGGGAGTCTGCTCCACGTCCAGAGCCAGAAGTGCGTCGAAGCCGTGGACAAGACGGACAACGGGACACCAGCCCCCTCGCTGCAGCCCTGCTCTGCCAGCTCCCACCAAAAGTGGTTCTTTGAGGAGCGGATGTGAAGGGACAACCTAAAAGCACACGTGGAAGTTATTCATGTTCATCATGAAGCCAATATCCAGAAGAAGACTGTGAGTGGATTTAATTGGTATTGGATTACTTTTTAGCCCTGAAACGAGCCCAGATAAGGACGCCTCTCTGTGCACCTTCCTGAGTTAAACCTGTTCAGGTTGTCGTTGTTGGACCAAGAGGGAATCGTTCTGACAAGTTCCCTGAAACACACTTTAAATACACAGAACATTCAACAGATTTCACCCAGAAGACTTGATGGGCATTATTTGATAATCAGCCTAACTACATTTTTATTTAAATGAAGGGATCCATTAGCAAACGTGTGCATCCTTCTGAAAGACAACGTTTTGTTAAAATACAAGCAAAATCTGAGCCTTCTGGTTTTTCAGAGCTCATCACCAAGTGTTGTTTGGTGTCGTGTCCTGTAGAGGGGGCTAGCGCTCCTCACAGCAACACCTCATCTTTTCTTGTTCATGGGATTTTTCAGCTGTTTTTTTCCAAGAACCTTTTACAGAAAGCAATGACTACTTGATAAATTATTTACAACCAGCGGCCCAAAAACAGTCATAGATTACCGGCCAGTGCCTTACAGTTTTTTTTAAATCATGTAACCACAAGAAAAAGGGAACGCCGCTGCCATATTCTGCTTTGAATGTTATTCTGCTTGATCTAAAGTCTTTTATTTTTATTTTACTGGATTCAGTATATTGTTATTTCTTTGTGCTGGTTAAACAATAAGCAGCTAAAAATCATAAATTTTGGTCATATTTATTGCATTTGCTTCACTTGGTGTCAAATGGGAGTGTTTTCCATTTCAGGGCTTCACTTTAAACCAAAAAGATTTTGAGTTTATCGACTTTAAACCTGTTGAGAGGGAATAATGACATCATGTCACATGTCAGCTCAGAGCAAAGAGCGTGACTCTTGCAGGAAATAAATACTATTAGAGTATTTTTGTAATTTGGACCAAGAGATTTCTTCATGTCGTCTCTGTGAGATGGACGATGAGCAGTTGTATCTGCACAAGCATGGAGGTCTTTCCTTGAGAGTACGTATTTACGCTTGTGGGTTGTGCAGCATTCATCCTTCAGAACCGGACATCTTATAGATGCTCATGAACCGGGGTGATTAGTGTGTGTGTGTGTGTCTCCCCCTCAGGTTACAGTGTAGTTTGACAGTTGTTGGCATGCCAGATGGTTTCCTGATTGATTTCTTTGTTCTCTCCTTATTCTCCATCACCTATTTTTTTCTTCTTCTCCACATGTGAGAGGTGCGCAGTAGAAGACTTTATCTTTTGGTCTCCAGTCACGTGGAGCACTTTCATACCCTCCAGCGTTTGACTTTCGAACCGAAGTCATCAGGAGTACAGTTCTGACAGCAGCAGCAGATGATGGAGCTGACTGAATGAAGCCGTTTGCGACCCCTTACCATTTACCTTCACAGGCTCTCGGCCCATCCCGCTCAAAAAGACTGCTGTTAGGAGCTAATGCTAAAAGGACCATCATGCTGAAATAGACTTTCAGTATTGATTCAGAGTGTATACTTACAAGCAGTTGTCAGTTTTTAAAGTAGCACCGCTGTGAATCGGAATGAGAATTCCTTCATTTGCCAAATGTAATGAATGTAGACGGACGCGCGATGCTGTTGCAGGAACTTGATAACATCTGTATGTGCTGGCCTGCGTTCTACGAGCCTAACGATGCAGCATTAGATTGATTATGTGCTGTTATGCACACACTTAAAGATTTATTGCACTGCACGCAGCGTTGGAAGACAGTACTACGAGACGGTGATATTGAGTCCAAGAGAAGAACAAAATGAGTTCCAAGCTCACTGAAATATGGACGCAATTACTGGGCTTGGGTTCCCTGTGGTCCATAAGTAAGCTTTTTGTTAGGGTTATGAGTTGTTCATTGCTAAGTGCTAAGTGAAGTGGACCAAATGACCAGTGGGTACAATATTGTTTATAGTAGGAGGGAAGAAGCATCTGTCTCACAATTGTCTGATGTCTTCTGAGGATAAAATGGACTCTATGCACCAGTCAGCCATAACATTGAGACCACTCACAGGTAGAGTGAGCTTGTTGCAGTGCCCACCTCTTGTTATTGTGTGAATGCTTATTTACTATACTATATATTTACTATAGTCCTTCTGTACGTTTTTCAGCATCTAACTTCTACTAATTTCAACTTTTCTGCTATTTTTAGCTACTTTTCAGCTGTTTTCTGCTTTCTTCAAATAATTTCCACTTTTTGTGCTCTTTCTGCTTCTTTCAGCCTAAATGGGAAAACTTGTGCTCATTCTGCTTCCTTCTGCCAATTTAAGCTTCTTTTTGCCTTTTTAGCTACTATTCAGCTGGGTTTTTTTTTGTGTGTGTGTGAAAATATCAGATCTTTTCATATTATTTAAACTTTGTGCTCATTTCAGATTCTTTCAGCCTGATTGTTTACAATTGTGCTCTCTTCACTTCCTTCTAGTACTTTAAGCTTATTTATGTCTTAGCTACTGTTCAGTTGTTTTTGCTTAAATAAGCAAAAATATTGAAATATTTCAGTTTTTATTTTATTTTATTTTATTTTTCAGATGAGTTCCACTTTTTGGTGCTCATTCCCACTACATTCAGCCTAACTGGACCAAGTTGTGCTCTCTCCACTTCCTTCTGCTTGTTTCGGCTTTTTGAGCTACTTTTCAGCTTTTTATTGCTGATTTCAGTTTTTTTTTCAAATTTAATTTTATTTTTTTAGCTAAATTCCTAATTTTTGTGCCTATTTCTACATTTAAACCTTTTTCAGCAAATATATGTTCTTTCTGCTTTCTTCTGCAAACATTGGCTTGTTCTTCAATTTCAGCTACATTTCAGCATGTTTTAGTTACCGTAATTTCAGCTGTTTTTCAGCAATAAGCAGTCACTGCATTTTTGTAGGAAATGCAATTTCTCTAGTTCACATTGGCGTTAAAGCAAAACTCAACACCCATCTGTTAGCAGTTGTATTAAAAAACAACAGTCATGGAGAAACAATAAATCGCTGTTTGCACCAGGAAAAGTTGAGTTGTATTTAAGGGTTCAGGCGAGCAGCTCTTCACTAGCGTATCTCACTGGGCTGCAGCTGCTGGAGACCAGTTTGTGAACAACCCTTGTCTCCACAATGTCCTGCAGCCTTTGTAGGGTGGGTTCCCTTTCCCGTTCCATCGCACGAGCTGCAGAGGTGCACTGTCACGTCCTTTGAATTTTAAACGTGTTCTAAAAATTACTGCAACATAATTTGTCTCTTGATTTTGTTGCGAGAGTCTCCAACTGATCTCAAGACCACGAGAGCTGCTCAGCAGCTGCCAAGGTGTGCGCAGCGCAGTTTGAGGTAGGCAGTAAAGGTGCACATGTTAGAATTCAGTTGTACAAAAATAAACTGGCCACTCTGTTTGCTGGTTGCTCTTTTGCAAACACTCAGAATTCAGTAAAGCTGCAACAAAAAGAGTTGCCAACTAGACTTCAGCAGTCCCAGCCCAGGGAGATGTTACTACCTATAGCTGTTGTGTGCAGTCCCCACCATTAAATAGTCCTTATTTTAACAACAGTACATTTGGCAGTCTGAAGAAAGGTGTTGTGCTCCAAATGTGCATAAAACATGCTTTTTCTGTGTTCATATATTTATTTAATCCTCCAAAATGACCTGTGCAGTGTTAGACAAATGGTCATATTGTTATGGCTGGCTGGTGTAAAACGGGACTGATCAAGTCTTGACTGTTAAGCACTTGGATAGAAATATTTGAAGAGTCTATGGTGCTGCCTTGTATCTTGTACAAAGCAGAGAGCAGATTAATCAAGATGGACAGAAAACGGTTCCTTTGATGCAGCGCTCCGGCTCTACCCTCCTTACAGCTCGAGCAGTGTACAGTTATTACAATGTTATTAATAATAATTAAAAAAAAAGTTTATTCTTGCTGTGTTGCCATCTGTTTTCCAACCTTGTTTCCCACATCGTTAACGTGATATTGTTTTATATGATAACTTAACGTGGAACATAGATCAGTTTTAGTTGCTGCTTTGGGGTCGTATCTCTGCGTCGGATCTTGTGGAGGTTTTCTGTCAACCAAACCTGGATCGTAAATATTTTCCTGGCTTTGCTGGAGCTCTCACTTGTAGAGCTGTTGACGTATTGGTGCAGTTTTACAACATATTTGAGGCCTTAAGTTGCATTTAAGTTGAGATTGTTTGGGCATTTTTGCAAAATATACCGATACTTATTTTTTATAAATAAACAAATAAATAAATGGACTACTTTGAATGTCTGCCTCTTCTGTAACGAATTAGATCAAATTTAAACCAGAGAAATTGTAGTTCTAGTGAAAATGCAGTGTGCATGTATATTGCTGAAGAACGTGCTGAAAAACAGCTGAAAATATTTTTTTAAAAAGCATGCTGAACTGTAGCTGAAATGGGAGCACATGCCTAAATTGGCAGAAGAAAGCAAAAAGAACACATATTTGCTGAATTTGGTTTAAATAAGCAGAAATTGGCACAAAAGTTTGTAAATTAGCTAAAACTGGAATGTTTGGAATATGCTAGATAAAGGGTAAATGAAAAACGTTTTTTAAAAAGTTGAAAAGTACCTGAAAAGGCATAAAGTTAGAAATAAGTCACAACAGCTGAAAGTAGCTGAAATTTATAATGCCTAGCTGAACCTAGCTGAAAGGAGCATATCAAGTTGATATTTGCAGAAAGAAGTTAATTTGAACGTAGCAGAAACTATTACAAAAAACTTGAATTAATCTGAAAACAGCTGAAATTGGCTAAAAGGTGCTAAAATAGTATCTGAAAAGAACAAGCGTAACTTAGCAGAAGAATGCAGAAATAACATGTTTGCCCAATTTGGCTGAAGGAAACAAATGAGCATGAAATATGGAAATTATCTGAAAAACAACAGCCTGAAATTAGCAAAAAACAAACAAACAAACAAACAAAAAAACCTACTGAAAAGTAACTAAAAGGAAGAATAAAGCTTAAGTTACCAGAAGGAAGCAGAGAGAACACAGTTTTTGCTGAATTAGGCTGAAAAAAAAAAAAAGTGAAATGAGTGCAAGAATGTGGAATAAGCTGAAAAAACTAAACATAAAAACAGGCAATAGTAGCTGAAATAGTAGAAAAGGCTGAAACTTGCAGAAATAAGCTGAAATGAACAAAAAGACGTTAGAAGAAGCCCAAACATATTGTAGTTGGCAGAAACAATCTGAAATGAGCATAAAACAGCTGAAATTAGCTGAAAGTAGCTGATTTAAAAAAATTGCTCAAGGAAGCTGAAAAAAGCTGAAGCAGAACAAAATGTGAAAGGAGCAGTAAACGGTTGTAAAAAGATCAAAATATTTGAAGGAGGTGAAATGAGCTCAATTCATTTTCTATTCAGAAAAGGCTAAATATTTCAAAAAGCTAAAGTTTCACCAATACCAAAAGTCATAACAGGATTGTCCTGAAAAAGCTGAATGTTTTGATAAATGATTTGTTGAACTCGATTGAAAAGTGAAGAATGAGAAAGATGCTGAAAAACGTATGGAAGGAAAACGGATCACAACAGTGAATGCTTCATTCACACAAACATAAAGATTTCTTAATTCTGTGGCATTTATTAAACTGACTCATCTCTGCTGGTTAAAACAGGCTATCGTCCACGTTTAGCTGCTGGAGAAGCTGTTCAGAGGATAATGAGATGGGAAAAGTCTGGATATTAGATGTGTGGGGGTGGGGGGGGGGGTTGGAGCGGTATGTAAGTTCTTTCGAGCATATCTGATCGGGCGGGTCAGCAGCTGGTGAAAAGTTGTGCGAGAGCCAAGTCTTGTTTCCTCTGGTGCCGACACTCTGCCATCTCTGGTGACGCTCAGCTCTTCCTCTCACGTCTCTTACAATCTGCTGACTTTTAAAAATTGATACAAAAGATTTAATGAATACAAATTTATTAAAAGTGAAATTCTGTTGTTTTTTTTTTAGCTCGGTGCAAGAAATAAGGACCGTTTGTGCCCCACTGAAGGCGCCACATGCGTCAAGCTGCTTTCCTTCTCGCACAGAATGCAATGTTCTGATGCAAAGACGCCAAAAAACAAAAAAAAAACTTAACATTTGTGACAAATGCTTCGTAGCCACCACACGGCTTCTTCTTAGTAAAACTGAAAAGCACCGCAGAGGACTGTGATGTTTCCACATATTTTAGGATCTGCATTAAAAATCACACTTTTTCACCCCCAAAACTCCACAAATGCTTTCTTTTGTTGCAGCCTTATTATTTTCATTCAGTGCATAGATGTCTCCTCACCCCACATGTGTCTTTGATGCTGATGCAAAACAAGGCTCCCCTGCGGTGCAAGTCATTGGAGATGCCAAGGCTTGAGTTGTCAGGGAGCAGGAGAAGCATAGGAGGAGCTGTACGTTCACACAAGCACTGATTGGAAGCCATTTCCACACCACATGTCGTTTGGCTTTATGTAATAACTCCCTCCCTCCCTCAATACCCAAAGGAGCTGAGGAGCCGTGGATGTTGGCAGCGTTGATGACACACTTTCACTTTCGGTAGGGACTCTCATTCGGTGCAGATAAAAACATTTGAGGCCCAGATTCAAAGAAAGAATCCCGTTTGTCACCACTGACTGAGAGCTGATGCTAAATTTACTCTCCCGTCATTAGTCAAGTCTAATAATTATCTATTGTTGAGCTCGCAGCAGAACGGTTCTGCAGTTATTTGTGCCGGTGCACAATCCCTTTCTTTTGGCACAGTGCATTATTGTGTGAACACTTCTGGAGCATGCAAACTGTTGGGAGCCATTTCTCTTCCGTACGTTTTTCAGCATATTTCTCGTTCCACAATTTTTGTGCTATTTCAACAAATCGTATATCAAAACGTTCTGTTCGTTCGGAGGGCGCGTTGACTGTTGGTGTTGGTGCAAACTTTAGCTGTTTTAGCCTTTTCTGCCATTTTATTTCTCATAGAAAATTAACTGAGCTCATTTTTACATGCTTCAAATCTTCAGCTCTGTTCACAACCTTTTACTGCTCCTTCCACATTTAGTTCTGGTTCGGCTAGTGCAAATGTAACCTTATTTCAGCTACTTTTAGCTAATTTTAACTGTTTTTTTCCAGCCGTTTTGTGCTCCTTTCAGTCTTTCTAACTGCAGTATTTTTCCTGCTACTTCTTACTTCTGTCTGCTACCCACCAAAGTCCATGCTCAATATTCCTTCCTGCTAATTTCAGGTTATGCTCCTTTCAGCTTATTGCTGCAAGTTTCAGCTTTTTCTACTATTTCAGCAACTATTGAGCCGTTTTTATGGTAATTTTAGCCTTTTCAGCTAATTCCACATTTGTGACACTCATTTAAGCTGTTTTAAACCTAATTCAGCAAAGATGTACCCTCTCTGCTTTCTTCTGCTAATTTAAGCTTGTTCTACCTTTTCCGCTGCCTTTTTTTTTTTGTTTTGTTTTTTTCATTAGCATTTTGTAGCAAATGTCAGCTTTCAGACAAATTCAAATTTTCATGGTAATTTCTACTATGTTCAGCCTAATTAACTTCTTTATGCTAATTTCTGCTTGTTATGCTTCTTTCAGTTTTTTCTGTTAGTTTCAGCTTTTTCTGCTATTTCAGCTACTTTTAGCTATTTTTTTGCTAATTTCAGCTTTTTTTTTTAGCTAATTTCATAAGTTTCGTGCTAATTTCTGCTTATTTAAACCTTATTCAGCAAATATGTGTTCTTTCTGTTTTCTTCTGCTAATTTAGGCTGGTTCTTCCATTTCAGCAGTTTTTTTCAGCTGCTTTGTGCTTTCTGCATTTTTAGCTAGTTTTCAACAATTTTATTTGCTGATTTCAGCCTCCTTTTTTTTTTTAAGCTAATTTCCATATTTTGATGTTTTTCTACTTACCGTATTCAAACCAGTAGTGTATTCTTGTATACAAAACAGTCAAAGTAAAATGAGTGTTTTAAGGCTCTACAACACCAGCACTTATATAAATAGAAACTATACCCTGGAGTGTTGTAAAAATGGAAACAAAAGATATTTATCCAAACACTTTGGAGTCAGTTTTTACATACGAGCCTCGGCTTAGACCACATTTCAGCTGAAAGCCATGGGATCACACATCTAATCCATGTAAAAGCAGCCGAAAGGCAGAAAACTTGTTGCCGTTTTGCTCAAAGTCTGCACTCATTTTTGTTCTGTTTTGCTAAGCCCCTCACCAGGAAGGAGCTCATGGAGTCTTGGCTTTTCACAAGATTTGTGCTTTGCACCTTCTGCGGTGCAGCCGTCTAAATGAAACATTTATCCACGCAGCCTTGTTGGAGTTAGCTGAAAGTCTGCCAAGTGCTTATTTTATCATTTTAAAATGGTTTCGATGTCTTTTTAACGTCGAATGTTTGATGAATTAAAAAAAGTAGGTGGTAAGAGTTGACTTTTAACCTGAAAGCTCATTTTGGAGCTCACATTTTTTAAATCAATTGTCACAATCAGAGCAAAGTAAATTAGCACACTGTAGCTTTGTAAAGGGCATCATTAGACAAGTCCATCAGTGTCTCAGTTGTCCATTACTTACATTTGACATAATTCTGGACCAAGGGGGATCTGTTGCAAACTGGTGGATGTAACGGGAAGTTTGTGTTCATGCACAAGGTGTTATTGCTATTTTTTCTCCACTCAGCTTTTTATCCATGCTGTCAGAAGGGACTGGCAGATACTGTCCATAACCACAAGATGGACTGTTCATGGACGGTCCTTTTTGGACCAAGGCTCATTTACAATGGACTGAGGCAATGTGGAAAACTATGTTGTCAGACAAATTAAAGGTGAGTTATTTTCTGGAAAACATGGGTCCCACATCATTTGGACTAAAAGAGGAGAGGGACCATCTGGCTTTATTTTACAGTCCAGTTCTCTCTGATGGTATGGGGGTGTATTATTTCCTATGGCCTGGGCAGTCTACACATCTGGAAAGGCACTGCAGAGAAGTACCACCAGGTTTTAGAACAACATATTGTATTCTCTCATATTGGTGGTCACATAAACGTTGCTCCTTTTTTTTTTTTTTTTTTTTTTTTTATTAATTTTTTTATTTTGCTACCATAAATTAAATAAATAAATAAATAAACAATTTCCCCAAAATGATACAATTTCTTACTTTAGACAATTAATATTTACTATGCTCCAATCTGACTAAAATATGGATTTATAAGATTCTGATTAGGTAAGATAAGGTTCTGATTTTGTTTTCATGACCAAACCTAGACATAAATATAGTTATTGCACATGGTATAATTTACACTAAATTGTAATATAAACCTTTTTTTTTTTTTTTTGTACCAGACTTTGTAAAACAATGTGGCACAATGCAGATCTTGTGTGATAATTGTTGTGACACTGCAGAATGCAAATGGATTTA
>JARVGV010000630.1:14257432-14278165 GCA_031762435.1 Hypsolebias longignatus | reverse complement strand
TGCAGGAAATGCAGTGTTGGTGTTTTGAAAGGCATCTCATTCCAGCTTATACATTTTTTGTTACTAGTTCTGATTTGTGGCTGATATGATACATACAGTATGCTGATTGTCTATTGGTGACATAATATGTGCAATAAACAGCAGAAATGAATACAGTACAACACAGAGTTTTTGTGTACTTTGACATTCATGTTTGAGTGAATATGCATGCTCAGGTCCACAGCAGGATTATTTATATTCTCTGTTTGATGCTGGGGATTCCCAGGCTGCCCCAAACCATGGTGGATGTTTATTATTACACTGAGAGCAACTTTTTCCCCCAACCCCCAATACCATTTCAATCCATCTGCCCCCTCCGATTCTCTGCTTGTGTAACTCCCGTCGTCCAGCAGCATACAGGTGTATTGCTTCTTTTCCATCTTTGCTGGAGAAATATGAAATGAAACAAATGAAAAATGATTTTCTTCAGGCAAAAGTTTTTTTTTCTCTGAAACTGAAACACTTCTGCAAGTTATACAATGGCTGTTTTTTCCTTTTTGCTTTTTTTTTTTTTTTTTTTTTTTTTTTTTTAACAAGTCCAGCATGTTGGTTCAGTGGAGCTTAACTAAACACCTGGGAAATTAGCAGCCATTGCTTCTTTTATCAGGGATGTTGCCTTTCTAAGATTACATCAACCAGATGTTTTAGATTAGTGCTCACACCAACACAACATGACATTTTCCTTGTCTACACCAGCAAACCAAGTGTTTCCCAAGAATAACCAGGTCGTATTGATCCACTCTGGCCTTCCTGTTGGTTCAGCTCAGTGAACGCTGAAGTGGCGGAAATGTCTGTACAAGAGTGAGTGATGTTCAGAGTGATTTAGGACTCTCTCCAGGGCACACGAAGTGGAGGCGATTATGATGGCAGACATAGAGACAAGAGGGAAAAACAACAACTCACTCATTGATCTGAAGGACGTGACAAACTTATCCAGCAACACTGTTGTCAAATAATAATGTTGTACACTTACAAAATATATTTAATGACTTAAATATGAGTGTCAGAATAACACTAACATATTGAGTGTATTTATTCTTGCTGGTTGAATGTAAATACTTGTATTCAGTTCAAGTCATAAGCAGCCAACCGAATAATTTCAATTTTTTTATATAAAGATTTTATGTTGTTTTATAGAAACACATGCATACTACCAAAAGTGCAACTATTTTTAAAATATACATTTTATTTTCTGCCGTACAAGTCGCATCAGTCCAAAAATGTCTATTAAAATGGAAAAAAAAAAAAAACAAATGCATTGCTTCGCCATATATGTTGCATCTATTATGCATCACCGCTGACGTGTTGCGTTTGTTATTCGTCACCGCTGACAATGCAGAAACATAGGCCGGTGGTGTGCCAAAAAATCGATTGGCTGGTGAAATGGTGGCTGCAGGAGCACGTATGGGAGGACTTTAACAAGAATTTAACAAGATTAACACTTAAAAACAATTACTGTATTTGTTTGCTCAAAATTAGCAAAGGTGTGTCTCAGTTGAATTTTTCCTTAATAAATGCACTTTGATGTCATATCAGCTGCATTTCAGAAATCGATTAGCGGCTGCGGGAGCACGCAGAGGGAGGACTCGCTGTGCATTTCTTTGAAATTTAACAAGATCACCACCTAAAAACAAGTGTTTGCTCGACATTATGTAAAGTTGTGTCTCAGTTGAACTTTTCCTTAATAAATGCACTTTAATGGTCAAATCAGCTGCATGTCGCGTGGGTGGCACGGTGAAATGTAGCTGATTTGACATTTGCTCCAGGAGTTCCAGAGCGAGATAAAGTTGGCTTGGTATGGCAAGCCAAGTTTTTCATTAATTGCCACTTTAACTTATTAATGAGACACTTGGCTTGCCATAAGGCATGAGGGCTCTCTAGTGGCTGCAAATAGTAATGTTTAATATTTTTCATGTCCGAATGAATGAAATCGTCAGTTCTCAACCAAAAATTGGGTTATAAATATGGGGGGGGGGGGGGGGCAACAGATTATTTGCTTCGGTGTATAAGTTGCAGGACTTGCAAATTCATGCAATAAGGTGCGACTTATACAACAAAAAAATATGGTAATTAAAGTTTTCAATTGATGTAAGTTTTGTGTGGTTTTCAGTAGGGATGCACAATATTATCTGCATGGTATCAGTATCAGCCGATGTTAGTGTTATAATGTATACTGTATTGGATATCAGCCATTCTATCAAAATAACTCACAGATACAAAAGGAGCTTGTCTGTCTGTCTGTCTGTCTGTCTCCCTGTATATTTATATACAAGATGCTGTTTTTGTATGACAACCCAGTGACAAGGATACTTGCAGCATTATGACATCACACGCACCGTTGAGTTTAGATTTGTGAAAATGTACAAACTTGCACTGTTTGAGTGTTGTCATTGTGTTAGAGTAAACATCATGAATAAATTTGACATTAAACATAATCCAAGTTGATGTGTTACATCATTTTCAGCCCCGTTTTTGCCATCTGCATTTGGTAGCAGGCCAAATTGACCATGCAGAAAAATGTAGTATTTTAATTCCACAGCAGAGAAAATTATTAGTCTCTGTAATTAGGTCTAGGGAAAAAATATCGGTATTGATATGTCAGCCAAATAAGATTTTACATATTGGCATATCATATACATTTATCCTGCAAGTATGTTTTCAGTGGTGCATAGGTATAAATTTTAAACTCTCTTCATTAACATGAAAATTTGCCTTTTGACTTAAAAATAAAATTAAAGTTTCTCTCCTGCCAGACGACTGGGGCTTTGGCCAGCCAACATAAAACAAATATATTGCAGCCGTTTAAGAGCTATGGATAAGGCACTCAGTCAAAAATAGGGCAAACACATAAGACCTTCTTCAGTTAGCTGTTCTGTGTTGTCACTGCCAACTATGCTTGGCACGAACATTTGAGAACAAATACCCTCTGATGTTTCAGCTCGTCCTGAGTGCCAGGCTCCTGTGTGTGAGCCGAGAGACTGATGATGCCTACAGGGCACAGCCCGAGGAAATCTGAAGCATTTGATCACAGACAGAATCAGATGTCATCACTGAAGCCCAGCACAAAAAATAAATAAAATAGAGATCTTCACTTTGCCAACACTTCTATTTGTCTAATTGTAGTGTTTAGGTTTGTCAAGGCTGGGATAGTGTGCATGATTGCTCATAAGCTTGCAGCAGAGGTTAACTTTCTTTTTTTTTTTTTTTTTTTGTATGACAATTGAAAATGTGCACAGAAGAAGCATGCAAGCCCCACAAATCATGGTGCAGAATGTGTTTGTGAGGAAGTAGGAGTGATAGATGATAAAGCACCTCCGGCTTACCGTCCCTGTGGGACACCTGCTCTATTCTTCTTCTTCTCTGATCGCATTACTCTCTCCATCCCACCAAATCAATGAATCAGAACAGATATACGGCTGCTGCGGATACATCAACCAGCCAAGATGTGCAACTAAAATAATTTCAAAGCTGCATTGGTTCATCTTTGTCTTGATCTGTGAAAAACCAAATGTGTGTCCATGTAACACATGCACACAGTTTGTGAAAATAAGATTTCATTGGTGAAACAACTGAGTCAGGCCAATATGATAGTCTGGGTGTGTTACCTTGTGCACTTCTTCCACTGTATACATCCTTCTAATTTATATACACCCCGCCCTTTTCAGGGAGGAGGTTGAGAAGCATGAAGTGTAGAACCACTAGACTGAGGAACAGCATCTACCCTGAAGCTTGTTAGACTCATGAATCCCTAACCAGAACAATCACTGTGATGCCTGTTTAATTGGTGATAGGTTACTTTATCTGTGCTGTTGATTTCTTGCCTTTAAGCTGCTGTATTCATACCCATCTGCTCACTACAGACTCATGTTCATGCTGCTGTTTAATGTATCATATTATTTTACATTATTATTGTTTAGCGTATAACTTAGATCCTTCTGTACTGTTTCTTTTTATACTTGATATTTGGACATGCGCACTGGCGACCCCTTGACCTAACATGGAAGAAGCAGGTAAAAGGTAATGGATGGATGGATGGATATTTTTGCTATTTTTGGGTGTAACTGGGACCTTGATTACACAGTTTTGTTCCACCTCATGTACCACATGTGATGCAAACAACAATAAAGAATCTTGGACCTTGAAAGGCTATGAAGGTGTAGTCTCAGTCCTCAGTTTCATTCCATGTGAACTGTCTCTTTTCCTGCCCATAACTTCTGATCCGAGCAAGATAATTTTAATATAACTTTATTCGATGAAATGTTGTGTACACTTTTCAGCAGCTTCAAGGTCAAGGTCACAAATTAAGGTCAAAGGTTATACAAGGCCGTTGTTTGTCCAGGCCATTGCCATAGATCGCTGTATAATAGTTTGTTAGTGAGCGTATATATTGTACTCGTGTTTTTTTTTTGTTTTTTTTTTTGGGCGAGGGGCTTGACACAGATTAGTATCTTTCTGTTTCCTTCAATACTTGCTGTTTATCTGAGCGTGATAGTGTAACTTATATATAGCTTATACGCATTTACACATTCTGAAAGTTGGACAAATATGTAGTGGTGCAAAGACATCACATCATTTAAAATTAAAGGCCCAATTTCTCTTAAATTTTTAAGCACCTTGATAACAGTTTATCTGTTTTAACTGTGCTATAGAAATAAAATGGACTTGACTTGACTTAAATGAACCTCCTTTCATCCCAGAGTTTTAGACTAGGATCATTGTATAAGAAGAAATGACTCATTTCTTCTTATGAGAGCTGTTACCGTAATGCCTAAAAAATATGATCATTTGAGATCTCATGTAATATTGCAAGACTTCAAGCTCAAAGGCTGTGGTGGGAATTCAATTCAACCTTTATTTCTACAGGTTAATCTCGTTGAGCCTCAAGGACTCATTTACAAGAGAGACCTGATATAAACAAAGAACACAGATGACAACAGTAGACAGTCATTGGAAAAGCATATAAAATGAAAAGTAAACGGAAGCTATTATATACTGTATAAAAAAAACAAAACAAAAAAAAACAGCTACTTTATAAAACGATATGAAATACTAAAAATGAGTCAAAATGGACATTTTGACTTGAGCAGTTGATGCTAAAGTTTTAAGCATAAATCTTACACAAAGAGTAGCACTATGTTTTGTGAATGACTCTCAGCTACAACCACAGCAAATTTTAGCACATCTGTAAAATTGACTGATTTACAATTTTGTGTGTGTGTGTTTTATAAGGTATGTTTTACAAAGGGAGACCTGTGAGGGGAAAATGTTCTTGAAAATTTGCTCCAGATTTTTGTTGTCATTCACGAGCTACGGATTAAGACCATCAGAAAATAACAGAGTGAAACTGTGTGTAAATACAGCTCTGCGGAGCATTTACTGCGACCAAGTCTGCATGTTGATATGTTGCTTTTTCATGTCTTTTCCAAGGTGTTGCTCACCCGTCAATATTTTTGTGAACACACAGATACTGACGCAAAAACAACATCGGAGAGCCTCACCGATGACTCTCAATGTGCTGTTATCAAAGCAGAACTGGTTCCACATCATATTCCATCATGTCTATTGAAATCCCACTTCTTGCTCTGCTCAGATTTCTGTCATATTTTTAGCTGGAAACACATTTTCAGTTCAGAGCTCCCTCAGTGAAGCCCATGTGTGAACAGTAGTCGTGTAGAAACACAGAGTCTAATTTTCTGTGCTTTTGTTATGGCCCTTTTTTGGTGTTCATGTGTAAAAACCACTTTAGATTCTTCCTTTGAACCTCACGTTTGATTGGGAAAATCCCTAATTCTGAATGGCAGGCTTGACAGTGTCACTCATCAAACTAATGAGTGGCATCAATATATTCTATGGTTTGGTTTGGATTCCATTGCCATGACATTTCTGGTGCATTGTGAAACATTGCAAGTGGGTTAAGTTCTGTAAAACTAAAAGAATGTACCATAGATCTTATAAATAATCAGTTGTGCTAATTGTTTTTCTTCATGTCTTGCTCTCTCAGGTGAGGAATGATCTGACCAATGAGCTGGAGAAAGCAGACATTCAGATTGCAGACACAGAAAGCTTCTCTAATGATCCCTGCGTCAACGTCAAAAAACTCAAGGTTAGTAAAGCAGATTTGTGGGCCTTTCAAAGCATAACATGCATTTAAAAAAAATGGATTACTGTCTTTCTTTTTTGTTGTTTAAAGTGGAACAAGAGGTAATTACATTGATGTGAGTTCATTAAGAAGTACGGCACCTAAATTCACTGTAAAAATTATATCAAGCTAGCTGAGATGATACATTTTGTGGAAGTTTTGTAAATAGCTTTTTGAATGGCCTCAATTTGGGAAAATTTAGTTTATTTCTTACTGAACTGACAAGCTAACAGCTACTCTGAGCAAGTTTCCCAACAGTTCAAGGGGAAACAGCTTTATGAGCCTTCACGCCACCATTAGTTTCACATTACATGTTTTTTCTAACAAACACATATGTTCACATGGACTGCATAAAAAATATACTCAAGAGAGCAGCATTTTATATTTATTTATTTTTTGCACAAAAAAGGAAGCAACACACATAAAGGAAAAGATAATTTTTAAAAAATGTGCCAGAGTGGTCTTAAAAAACCCAAAATGGGCTTACAAGCAAGTCTTCTCCCTTCTAAAAAATATTAAATAATAATAATTAAAAAAATAAAACAATAAATGTGTTAAAAAATCTATAAACTTTGTTCAACTTTTTTTAAAATACAGATAATGTACATGATTCACTTAGTTGTTTTAAACTGTTCCACAGCACAACACCTTGATGCATGAATGAAAATGTAGCAACAGTGGTTCAACAGAAGGGAAATGTTGGCGTTGTACTGATAATAAGAATTAAACTCTAAAGAAGTTGTGAACATATTTAGGTACAGGTATAACTTTGTAAATCAAGATTCCTGCTTGATACTTATTCACATCATAAACTGTAAGAAATTTTATTTTTTTTAAACAGAGGTGTGGATGGAGCTAAATGTGGAGAGTTAATGACAATCCTTACAAAATAGTTTTGAAGTTTATGGATTGACTGTAAGTAAAAAGGATAAGTACTATCCCAAATGAATTTACAATAAGAAATATGGGGATAAATTAAACTATTGTACGAGGTTAATAAAGTACTTATGGTTTAACCTTTTTTATAATGCATAAAGATTTTGAAACCTTCTTACACACTGATTCACAATGATTCTTAAAACAAAGTTTCTCATCAATAGAGATACCTAAAAACTTGGTTGATGAAACACTGGAAAGTGAATTGTTAATATAAATTTTAGTTTTTTCTGGATTATAATTCTTATTCTTATTCTTAAATAAGATTAAATTAGTTTTGTTTTGTTTTTTTGTTTGTTTTTTTTTTAGCATGAAGTGAGTTTATTTAACTGAACCCACTGAGCAAATTGAATGAGTCTATAATTAGCCTCATCAATAAGTGAGTCAAGATTACCATCAGCAACAAAAAGTTTCATCCGCAAATAAGACAGATGACAAAATACTAGATGTTTTTGGTAGCTCATTAATGCATATGAGAAAATACAATGGACCCAAAATGGATCCTTGTGGAACTCCACAATTTAGGACATCCCGCTGTGAAAATTTACCATTAAAATTTACAATTTGCTCTCTGTTGTGCAAATAATTTCCAACCCATTTCAGAACCTTATTTTTAAAACCATAACAAGACATTTTCTATCATAATATTTCATAATTTACCTTTGGTCTTGGCCTTGCTCAGACTACTTATAAGTTTATCGAGCCTGTCAAAATTAAACCTAATTTCTCCTAAGTGAGGTCATTCAAAAAGCAAACTACAACACATACGAGATTTGTTTAGCACTTCCACATAGAACCCCACTTTAATTTAAGCTGTAGCTTACATGTATGTTAAAAGGTCTGTGCATGTATCACCATCAGGTAGTGTGGAAAATGGCACAGTCAGTCAATTTGTGCTGGAGGAGAATAATGGCCAGTAAGAGAAATAGATATGATTGTAGAAATAATGTTCACTAGAAGGAGCAGGTCAATAAGATCGAGCTGAGGAGACATTGGGATGTAGAAGAAACAGAAAGATAAGCTTTCCTTCCTAAAATGTGTGTAATCTGCATGTTAAGGTCTGACATTTTAAGCTGACATCACCCATCTTGAATTAGCGCTGAATATGCAAATCTCAGCGTTGCCTGAAAAATCTTTTCAGAGAGTTTGGAAGGAGTGGGTGTGGGCCTCTGACACTCTGTGTGATCCACAAATAGAGCGCGCACATCTGTGATATTCCAGCTGAAATATTCAAAATGCAGACAGGCATCACCGCTGCAGGGCATCTTCACAGCCCGCTCTCGACGTTTCTCTGCTGCTTTCTGCCTTTTTCATTTTCTCCCTCGTTCCCCGCCTCGAGTTCCCTGCACAGGCTGGATTAAGAAACATTGATAAAACAAAGACAGGCTTCCATTTGAAATGAGCACACACACACACACACACACACACACGCACAGCCAACTTTATTTTCAATTTCTACAACTGTGCTGTTTATTATTTATCAGTTTGAGCATAAAGTATAAGCGTTGGCAGACATTTTGTAGACTGGGGTGTGTTATACTTTGCAACAACTTAACTGCCTGGGAGTCAGTTTAAGCAGCTTTACTTTTCTAAAAACAATTTAATTTAAATAAAGACACATTAGTATCTATAATCAATTATGTATTTAGAACTAGTAGAGTAAGTGGTGTACTGGTTGTGGCCTCCCCGTAAGAATATAAAAAAACTTTAAATGCTTTTTTGTCAAATGTGCTTGTTGTCATTGGACATTTGTGTTTGTGTTTTTTTCGCATGAAGTACAAAAATGTTCATGTCAGGTTACCTGGATTTTGTCAATTTAATGGAGGAATAAAGGTGTGAGATAGTTTGTTTTTGTTATGCTTCTAAGTTTGTCAACAGTAAAATAATTAATGTATAAAATAAAATTGATATGTCTTAAAATGGAACTTGTACACCTCAAGAGAATGTATATCACCCATCTCCTTGCACGCCAAAGTTTTAAACCAAACCCTTAAGCAGTGTGTAAGCGCTCATAGTATGTGTTGGGGTTGATGCTCAGCTACTACCGTACCAAGTTCTAGGTTAATATTTGTAAAACTCACGGAGATATGACCAATTTAGTGTTTGATAAGGTTGATTGTGGCAGCCATGTTGAATCTAATTGACTCCAAAAGATAATCAGTTGTAGTTAAAAAAAAAACAAACAAAAAAAAAAAACAATGGTTACTGGTTTGTGAGATATTTTGCTAACAGACACACATGCAGGCGATTTCATGATCACCTGCGTTTCATGCATTCCGACAAGTGGAAATTTATTTCTCTTCACTTTATTCTCACTCGTGCAACAATTGTCACTTGCAACACTAACAGTAAACTGAAGATTCATGTTTCAGCATCTGACTGTGTAATAAGTCACCACTCCTCCCCACACTGTTGCACTCTACAAATGCTTCAGTTGTGTTATGGGAATGACACATCTCTAACCTCCATGTCCTGCTTAAAATAGCCATGAAATCAACACTGTTGAAGAAAACAAAAGGGATTGAGCATGTTTCATGGCCCACATAGAATCAACTCCAGATTCATGGCTTGCACTTATAATATCATTATAAGTTTGCCTATTTTATGGAAGTATTTTATTGAAACCAATAAAACTGCTAAAGCACCTCTGCTGATCCAAATCCCCAAACAAAACAAAGCCAGAGCAACAGCCTCACATCGATCAGCCAGCTTAAAGGGCCAATCTACTGTAAGGTTTTAGTGTTGTTTTCAGTCCAAGCTGGTCTTTCCAATGCTTCTTTTTTAGACCAATTAATAAAGTAAATGGTAAATGGACTGTACTTATATAGCATCTTTCTGTCTTATCAAGATAACGCAGTGCTTTACACTACAATCTGTGCCCTCGTTTACCCATTCATATAGCACTCTGCTAGATCTATACAAAGATTTATCAGTGCTTTATCACATCCATACACTGATGGGACACATATCGGAGGCAATGAGGGGTTCAGTGTCTTGCCCAGGGACACTTCAGCATGCTGCTGGTGGAATTGAATACCCAACTCTCCTGCTGTGATCATAATTGTTGTCGTATTTGTGACTTTTGTGATTTTTTTTTTTCAGTAATCTAAGCATTATTTTCAAGGTTTGTTTTTATTTCTTGTCCTTTGGATTTAGTTGTGTTTTCTTGGTTAAATCCTATTTGCTTCCCAGTGTTTCTTGTGCCATAATTCATATCCAGTATCATCAGTAAGCCTCCCCAGTGTTTTTCCATTCAGCCTGCCACCTTCACCTGTCCCCAATCAGCATCTCGACACAGGTGTTTCCACTTCCCCTCTCACCCAGTTTGCTATTTAAATCATCTCTTGTCACCACCTCGCCGTCGGCTCATTGTTCTGCAAACCTATCGGAGGTCTTGGTCCTTCTCGTGCCTCCTCCCCTGCGTTTTTTTGTAAGCTGTTGTTGCCACGTCAGCCTTTTGTTTTTGTTTATTTAATAAATTTGTTTTTGTTTTATTTCGTGCTCCCCGTGTCCGCCTGTGCTTGGATCTAACCACACCGAACTGTAACCGCGCATTCATCTGTAAAAATTAAACACATAATTTCATCCTGCGTGCGCTAATATTTAGTCATTTATGCAACACAATGGTCATCACAATGAAATTGGTGATGTTGAAGCAACAAAGTCTCAATCACATTTTCATCAAGCTCATAAAAGACCAGTGATGTTCATCTGTTTGTGTTTAATAATCCTTAACGGCGCCTTATTGGGATTATGTGGTGTATATTACTCGCACACATTAAGCGCAATTATAAAGTGACAAATAACCCAGTTATGGATAAAGCAGTGGAGGCTTCCCCTCTTTGAAAACAGTAATTGTTACAGTTGCATAAAAGCTTGAGCAATGATGCTAATTCAGGGCTCTTCAGTGCCCCCAGTCTGTTTGTAGCACACCAACACAACACACTGACTTATGCCCTTGCCTACAACTATGCAGTGCTTTTGTTTTGTTGCTGGGCAGGCTGGAATTCTTACTGAGCCCGTGGCCCTTGGACATAGCTGGAGTCATTTGGGTTAAGTGCCTTTCCTTCAGGGAACAGGCGTATTACTGAGTCGCCACTGGCATGTCTGCCTCCCCCAAATACTCATTCACCAACACAAGAAAAGGACACAAAAGCACATCCGGAATTAAATTTAGAGCTTATACCTGACATTCTTGGGCTTCTACCGATATTTATGTTTTGTGAAGATGCTAGAGTTGATGATCAGAGAGGATTATATACAGAATGTCCCTCAAGAGTTTCAGCAGTGACTCTGATGTAACCAGGAGAGAAGTGTTGGGATTAAGATGATTAGTTGGCCCCTCTGATCTGAGGGTGCATGGCATATGGTGAAGCCTGGTGGATGACTTCATGAACTGTTTCTAACTGGCTCTATTATCTAGATAGGATAGCACAGGTTTTATCAAATTACTGCTGGTGTTTGAACCTTTTTTTTAACTTGTCTTTGTGTAACTTTTCATCATAGATAAGTCTTCATAAAACTTTTAATCTCAAAAATATGTTGTTTGTGCATCTGGTCTGATACAGATTCATCCAATTGCTGTCAGTATTTCCACATGCGTTTTGTTTACGTCTAGTCAACAACTGTATGCATTTCTGTGTGCACATGCTCAGGACTGCACTCGCCCACTAAAAGGCACGGTCCCACCTTTGATTTCTTTCTATTTACCACCTGCAAACATGCTGAATTTCCACCCAGGGAATCTGAATTATTTACCAAGTCATTCACTGGGCCATGTTGTGTCCTGAATCCCCAAGCTAATCTGGGCTCTTCAGCCTAGTTGGTGTGTTGTTCTACCCCCATATACTCTCTGTAATAATGCACTTTGCAGTCTGATAATACTTATTATTCTTTACTTCTGGATTTCCATTTAGGTCCAACATACTTTAAAAGAAATCAGCACATGCAACATGGTTCATTCTGTGAGCAGCAGTGTGATGTGATGTCACACAAAAATGGTTGATTCCACAGAGGTTTCAGTTTTTCTCTCATGGATTTATTGCCTGAATTAAAGTTCACAAGTAAAGGACATACAGCTTTTGTTTAGCTCCATTACCCAACATGCCCAGCATGCTTTGCAGCTTTACTGAAAGCACATTGTGTACCACAGGGAAAAAATAAAAAATAAACAAGCAGCTGGTTTGAACTTTAAATAATTTTTGACCAATCAAAGCAGACGTGGTTTTAATCCAGCACAAAATAAGTAAAAGTTAAGAAGTGCTGCCACACTTTTCTATAAAAGGAAAGCATTTTTTGTTGACAAAACATTTGTCTTCTTCTTCAGGACAACGATGTGAGAATCATCATTGGTCAGTTTGATGAGAACTTGGCCTCCCAAGTCTTCTGTTGTGTAAGTACTCTATTACACATTCAATTTTAAACGTTCAAAGTTCACACTTACTTAATGTCTTTTTAACATTGTTTAGGCTCTACAAAGCACATAAGCACCAACGTTCATGCATAAAATCATCCATCACATTCAAAGCTATTTCTGGTACTCAAGGATGGTGTTCCACTCTAGTTTTTGGTCCTTTACACCTTTTTTGTTAACTTTTATATACAAACATATTTATAAATTTGAATTTTTTTTTATTTTATTTTATTTTGGTATTTAGCATTGTGATAGTGAAATATCCTCAATGTGCAATGTTGCTGGTGTGTCTGAATGACTGCAGAGCACAGATGAAACAGGTAGACACACTTTTCAGGCTAAGCACAAATCAAACAGCAGAAGCATTAATATATTTAGACCACAATGCGTCCCAAAGTACTGACTTAGAGCACGCTCATTAGTATCTGTAAAATGGTCAATTATGTATTTACACTCTGTACATTAATCTGTTAGCATATTTGCTTAATATAGGGATTCAGTGTTTATATATGCACAATAAATTTCATTCAACCTTTATTTAAGTTAGTCCCATTGAGCCACAAAGACTCATTTACAAGAGACCTGGATTTTAACAGAGTGATAACAACAATGCCAACAATAGACAATCGCAAAGGATGCAGAACAATTTTATTTTATTTTTATTTTTATTTACAAATGAAAATAAAATGGTATTTAAAAGGATAATTAAAAGGAAGAGTAGCAAAAAACAGATTACGAGGCGGTGTAGAAAACTAAAAACAGGAACATGTCTGCATTGGTTCGTGCCAGGAACTTAACAGATGCCACTTAGAGAGGTCAAGAGCTTCAGATCTTTTTGCAAGATATTCCAGCAGGAGCGGAGCAGGAGAAGGCCCTTTTGCCATGTTCAGTTCTCACTGAGGGAACACTGCATGTAATAATGTTCTGAGAGCGCACGCTGTAGCTGCACTCACGTAGACACATGTAAGAGGAGATGTATGAAGGCAGCAGACCAAGAAGTGATTTAAAGATGAAAATGTAATTTTTTTTAAACTTTTTTTAATTAAAAAAAAAAAAAGATGAAAACGTACAAGTGAGAGAGTCTACGTGAAGTTGATGACAAGTTAACCAGTGAATACAGGTGAATACAGTGAATATGGACAATAGTACAAGGAAAGATTGTAAAATAAATCCCCCAATCCTCTAACTTGAAGACAATTATTCAAACATTGACACATTAACATACTTAAGTGCATCTTAGTTGGTGTTTGTCCATGAGAGTGAAGGATTGTGGGTGTTCAGCAAAGTCCAACAGACTTTTGGTTGGTCCTTCATAAAGCTAACAGTGCTGAGATTTCACACGTCACTACTCGTAGGTCAATCATTGCATGCCTGCCAACTGTCCTGATTTTGGTGGGTTAGCCCCAGACTTTGTTCCCACTGTCCCATATAAAGGTTGATAACTACAGTAGACATCCAGCATTTGAGAAGTCCTGGCTTGTTTTATCTGTGTTGATTCTCAGCTGTCAGACCCAAGAATTTGGTAAAATACACTTTAAATGGCTGAAGGAGACTGAGGAGACTTTTCAAAAATTTCTGGGGAGGCATGTCCCCAGAACCCCACTTTTGTTTTGCTGGTGTTCTGTTTGTCCCCTCATTGCCATCACATAACTTATACTGTTTCATGGCTCTAACCTTTCCTTCCTTTCTTTTTAACTGTTCTAGGCATATAACTTGAACATGTTTGGTAGTAAATACCAGTGGATCATCCCAGGCTGGTACCAACACAAGTGGTGGGAGCAGGCTAACACCACCAACTGCACGGTCAAGAAGCTTCTCACTGCCATGGAAGGATACATCAGCGTGGACTTCGAGCCCCTCAGTTCTCGACCTGTCAAGGGCATCTCTGGCAGGGTGAGGAATCTGAAAGAGTTACAAACTAGTTTTAACCCCGTTTGTAAGCGATGCGGTTTATTGAGAACTTAACTGAACCAACTTCAAATATCAGCTACTTGCATAAATCAAACGTGTCCACCTAACTCCAGTAACTGTGCTATTACCATACTTTCCATACCTCTTTACTGTTTTTTCATATTGCTAATTGGAAATTCAACCAATTGTTGCCTTCAGGTAAATTTCACTTTTTTAAACATTCTTCTTTTTGGGTCATTACTCTAAACTCTACCACATGTCTTAATACAGTAGTCTTATCTCTTCTTGTACCCCTTTTCCTGGTCTTGCTCCTGCACAATTTCCACCCTTCCATGCACTTTTCCTGAACTTTTGACCCCTCTACCTTCATCTTCTTTCTTATTTCTCACTCTTTTCATCCCAGCATGCTCAGATAAATATCATCAAATTGTCCAGGATACAACTGCAAGTCTAGTGTTTAGATTGCAATACTGAATACACGCCACTCCACTTGTCCTTATCCACAGCGGACAATCAAATTCCATTTTTGCAGCATCTGTCAAAAAAACCTTTTTCCATAATTCTCATGTGGTTGTTAGAAATAAGAAACTGTACCCTTTCTTCAAGTATGTTGCAAAAACAAAATAAAAATAAAAAACGTATACAGTCAGGAAAAACAATCAAATATTTCAATTAAAAAGAAAATGAATACTGAAGTACTTCTGAATACGTTTTTACAACTAACTAAAGTTTTCTTTTTACATGTTAGAATTTGTATTTTACCTTTTTTTGTTTGTTTGTTTATTTTCTAATTGTGTTTCTCTGTGGTTACAATCAGAAGTTATTTTATCACACAGAAGAGCATCTACTGAAATTATTTCCATAATTGTTTTGAGAAAGTGTATATGTAGCTTCAAAACTTTGCTTCCAAAAGACATTTGTTTTCCTTATTTCCAGATATGCACTCAGATTAGAAATTTCAAGGTTACAATAACAATGCCTTTGAAATGATGTGCTAAAGCTAAAGAAAAGCTGCATTGTAAAGAAAAAAAATAAAATAAAAAGTAGGAAGAAAGTCGTTTTCTCAACTTCTTTGTCTTGCTCGCCTTTCAGACCCCACAGGAGTATGAGATGGAGTATACCAGAGAGCTTCGGCAGAAAGGTGTGGAGGCAAGCAAGTTTCACGGCTTCGCCTACGATGGGATCTGGGTAATTGCTAAGACCTTGACCCGAGTTATGGAGCTGCTGCGGATAAAACAAAGGCAGAACATCTACCACAACTTCACAGTCGATGACCGAGAAGTAGGAAAAATGGTTCTGAATGTCATGAATGAGACGAACTTCAATGGAGTGACGGTAAGAGAAAGAAGTTTACAGTTTTTAATTAAAGGCCAACCATTCATGTAGGAATGCATCTGCCCTTCCTGCCAGACATTTCGACTAATACAATTTTGTGTTGACACGTGATAAAATTTTAGCAGTTCTGAGTGAGCCTTGAAAATATTGTGCATAATTAAGGCCTCAGACTTTGTTTTGTGAATGACTAAACTACTACCACATCAAGTTTACCCAAACATAATATACTCCGACAGTTAATGCTACAATTTTAAGCAAACATCTTTGTTAATGAGTAGCAATTAAGATGTATTATTTGAATAACCTAAGCTACCGCTACATCAAGTTTTAGCACAGAATCTGTAAAACTGACTGAATTTCAGCCATTTGTGTGTTTTCTAAGGTCAACAGGTTGTGACTGGCATCTTAAATCAAGTTGGCTCTAAAAGTTAATCTTTTGTAGAAGTTCTTCTATTGATTATTTTCTGAAAGTCTCATTAGAATTCATGCAATGGTTCATGAGACATTTTGCTAACAGAGTTGAATCAGTTAATTGAAATTTTCAAGCAAGTACCTTAAACAATTTTTTACTGCTAAAAGTATGTGTCGGGATTGAGCCTCAGCTACAAATATGCCTAATCTTAGATCAATATCTGTAAAACTGAATGAGTTATAGCCATTTAAGGTCAGTTGACTGCAGCAGCCATCTTGAATTGGGTTGACTTCAAACGTAGTCATGGATGTACACACATGAATTGTTTTCTGCAAGTTTTATTAAAATTTGTCTGATAATTGCAAACAAACACAAGCACATAAAGACTGACGTTACTCTGAAAATCATAAAAAAAAATTAAATCATTCAGTGCATTTAGAGACACACTTAAAATCAAACAATGCACTCACTGCTGATCAGAATGGGGTCTTGTAAATGTAAATGTCAGTATTCCACGTGTAAACACTTGATGTAAAATGTTTTTGTGTGGAGTGGGTGAATGTCCCAGTATCACAAAGGAAGGATTCAGTGCTCAGTAAACTGGACTCTTGCTTGCAGAGGTTACCCACTCATCCGTGCATCTGAATGAAGCTGAAAGTGATGTCATTTAGTGCAACAGACTCACTCTACTGCATTTAAGATTGATCCTGGTGGCAAAGCTAAAAGCTGTTTATGCACTGTATGTCTCTGTGCGTAGGTTTGTGTGTGTGTGTGTGTGTGTGTGTGTGTGTGTGTGTGTGTGTGTGTGTATGTGTGTAGTGTTCTTACTCTCGCCCTTCCTATTGAGCCGTTTGAGGATATCTCCTTTTTCTCTGTAATGGCCACAATGTTATTAGAGGTGTTGCACGCGGCTCCGTGCCTGAACAGTTGGCGTGGGGATTGTTGTGTTTTACATCAGGACTTCACTTGCATTTTAGTATATTTGTGTTCAACTGAGTTTACAAATAATCAGTGCAACCTGCAGCAGTAATGAAAAAAAAAAAAAAAATCATACAAACATTTACAAGGGTCAAAGAACACAAAGTAAACTGATAGAAACATCCGTTTACAAGTGGGGAAAAAAAAGATGAACAATTAAAATCTTACCTGTGGTAGACGGCAATTTAAATGACCTCAGTTTGAAAAAATAGTTGAATTTCTATTGACAGAGATTTTTGCTTTCAAAAGCCTTCAGATTTCACTGTTGTTGTCAATACTATTATTTAAAACCATTTTCAAATAATAATGCTAATAAAGTCCTGATGTAAGCTTAATCATCCAGGTAAATAAATCACAAAAAAGTTAAAACTGGTCATCTGGACAGATTTTTCTTGGCTGAAACGTTTCGTCTTTCATCCGTAAGACTCCATCAGTCTGAAGCCTGCCAACAAACTCTGTCATATAAATAGCACCTTTTTAAAGTGGTTCAAGCCATCCTGCTGTGGAATTCCATAAACTAGCTTTTCACATGCAAAAAGGGGACCACCAGTCTAAAAATTGATAATCTGTGCATAACAATCAATCGTTAGAGAACTGATAGACTCTTGCCATTCACCGAAACAGCTGAGGACAACCCAGCCAGTATTTACCCTAATTTTCACTGTGTAAGTTGCACCTTTTTGCATAAATTAGCATGCCCTGTGACTTGTACAGCAAAACAACTTATGTTTTTTTCCTCCCGTATTTATAATCCAATTTTGGGCTGAGATCTGATGATTTCATTCATTCTGACATGGAAGATATTGAACAATACCATTTTCAGCCACTAGAGGGCGCTCAAATAATATGGCAAGTCTCATCAAAAGGTAAAAGTGGCTATTAATGAGACACTTGGCTTGCCATATAGAGCCACCTTTGTCTCGGTCTGGAACTCCTGGAGCAAACGTCAAATCAGATGCATTTCACTGCGCCGCTCAGGCGAAATTAAGTTGATTTGACCATTAAAGTGCATTTATTAAGGAAAAGTTAAACTGAGACACACCTTTACTATGATGTTGAGCAAACAAATCATTATTATGTGTTAATCTTATTCAAATCATGTTAGTCCTCCCGTGCATGCTCCCGCGGCTGCCATTTTGCAGCCAATCCATTTTTGGCTCAACACCGGCCCACGTTTCCGGGTTGTCAGTGGTAACGCATAACAAACACGACGCGTCAGCAGTGACACATAATAGATGCGACTTATACTGCGTATGGATGGATGGTTGGTTGGATGGATGGATGGATGGTCTACAACTCACTTACCTTTTACATTGCATGGGATTGACAAAATAATTTACAAGGTTGACCAAAATTGCGATGAAGTTGTCATTTCTCATCATAAGATGATTTTAAGCTGAAAACATGGCAGGTGAAATGCATACTCTTACAGAATTGAATCCTACACAATCAGTGCTTGCTGTTTATTATTGTTATAATTTAGTATAATGTTACTGTAAAAAAAAAAAAATTGCTGTAAATATTTCCACGTGTCATGTTTACATTACTAGTCTGAAAGCCATAGGGCGCTGTTTGCAAGCTGCTAGCACAGGCTGCGCTGCTGCATTGCACGTGATCTGCCTCACAGCAAACATCCCATAAATCAAACGCCACCTTTCAATCTGTCTGTTCAAGCTGTTAAAGCTACAAGATTCCTATCTTGCCCTCTGTCATATTCATGCCATACATCCATAGGTTATTGTGTCAAGTAGCTAAATTTACTACATAATGAATCGACAGTGGCCATGGTAAATGTAGACAGAGTTATTCACAAATTAAACAACGTTAAACAGTAGCATTGCATTATAATTAAACACGTCTTTGTTCCAAAAGCTTTAAGCTCTCCCAACTATTATAGCTGCTCTTTTAAGGGATTACATGAAATACGACTTTGTGCATAGAAACTTCCACCCACACATGACAAAGACTGGAGGAGGCAATTTCCCTTCTAGCCACGCTCCATACATCTTTTATGCTATTTTAAAATTCTGATTTCAAAAGCAGCTGTTACGCAACTCACTTGCTTGGCTCGGGGATTAAATGACTTGTAGTTGGACTAAATTCTTCCATGTACAGGCAGATATGTGAAGACAAATGGCTTACGTGTGCACGTTGCTGATCTTCATGCCCTCGTATGAGCCGTGCGCCTTCACCTGTGTTGTGGTTTTCTGCTGTTTTTTTGCTGCACGAGAACATGTCCAACAAAACCAAACCACACTCCTCCGGTGCTGATAGTCTTGCTGCTGAATCAGTGGCTGCAGCACCAGGAGAGTGATCATTGAGAGTATTGATCCGACTGCTGTCACAGCCGCAGAGAAACAGATTGGCAATAGCTGGAGAACTTCCAGGGCAAGGAGAGCTGCTGGAGCCACATAAAGACATTTAGTGAAGAGAAAAAAGTCATCAGGATGTGATTGGAGGATGGCAAATGGCATGTTTTTAGTTTCTTCTTCCTTTTTTAAAATCAAACACAATTGTGTTGTATCAAAGTCTCTCTGCTTCACAGTCTAAGATGAATTTTCCCTCTTTGAATCTGAGTATGTATATGTGTGTACGTCACATCAGCTGCTTCAGGAACCTGAGACTCTGAAAACCCAGAGGACGTAACACCTGCAGCTCACACACTTACGGTACATCTCATTTGACCCCAGCATGCCTGCGCTGACTGTATTCTCACCCTCACTGACAAAGTGATAGCCACCTCCTCCAGCTTTACTCGATAGACATCTTCTCTCTTGCACACACTGCTTTATTCCAACTCAAAGTGTTTTGTGTACTAGGCACAGAGTGAAAAATGTGTTTTTTCAACTACACGGTGCTTGACAAAATTTGGCTTCACAATTAAGTTTTCAAAAGACAGTCAGGATTTTTGGTAGAGATGTTCCATAATGTTTATCAAAATGCTAGTCCTTACCATCATTAACTTGGAGAATTAAAGGTTTTATCATGTGAGACAATCTAATGGCTTGTTAGAGCGGGGCCAAGTGTACGGATCTGCTTTTATTGTTGTTATTTTTGTGCATTATTTTTTGTTTATTTTTAGGTTTAATCATATTAGTTTATTTTCTGTGTTCTGTCCCTCTGTGTTTCCCTGGACCATTAAATCACGAGAGCTTTTCCTCAGTTAAGTCCTGCCGCACCCTCTCACACTTGTCCCCCGTCTCATTAAGCTCAGTTGTCTCCAGTCTTCTCATCAGCACCAGTCCTGTTGTTTTCTTTAAATTATCTTTTTTTTTTTTTATCTCAAGCTCCTTGTGTCAGTCTGCATTCCTGGGCTCTACCTGTGAAATTGTGATACCAAGACCAAAGTGGATACTACAACTCTAATCCCCAAACTTTTATAGCAATATTTGTATGCAAATAAATACTTTCATACATTTGTATTTGTATTTTACATTTTCATTTGTCATTATATTATTTATTTCATTCGTCCAGTTAAAAAAAAAGCCACTATTGACATTAAAGAGGAACTAAACCCAAAATTAACTTTTTTTAACTGATAAACTCCCTAGAATGTGTGTAAAATGTTGT
>JARVGV010000630.1:14215798-14225837 GCA_031762435.1 Hypsolebias longignatus | reverse complement strand
TTGGATGAGGGGCGAAACGTTTCTTTTTAACAAAAAACGAAGTCCAGATGACATGATTCAACCTTTTTTGTTATTCAAAGATGCTGTTTTCTATTGGCTTTCCTTTCGTTTGGGAATCTGTTTATTCTTTTCAGTCAAATTGGATCAACTTCTATTCAATCTTCTGTGCTGTCGTTACATTATCTCATCCATTATAGTGCTTTTATATATTTTCTCACTCCTTTCCTTTAGCTTCTTGACCTTTCGTTTTGTGGTCTTGTTTGTCTTCGTGTCATTCAGGTCCATGTCTCCACTGATGCACTGTGCATGCTGCAGCCCTTGCACAGTGATCCCGTTAGAGGGCTAATGCTGTGAAAAATGACAGTAAACTGGCACTTTTGCTGCCATCGCCACCACTTTGGGGCCGCCTGCCGCCTTCAGACCTGTTGCCTGGCAACTCCCCAGACAGCATTGCTCCAAAAAGGCGAGAGCTCCTGTCTGCTGTGCTGCGATACAGACCCACGCCTAATAAGCATTACATCTCATTTTGTCTTATCATTTTGTTGTTAGTGACACAAGTTTGCCTAGAGCGAAGGCTTTGCAACGAGCACTAATGCAGAATGTGTTTCTCTTGTTGAATGAATATTATGAATTGCAACGAGGGAGACTCAGTGGAGCATTGTTTGTTCAGCCATTAACAAGTAAATGACAAAAATAATGTAGACTTTTCTTTTATGGAATATAATTAATGATCTTGGTGAACACTAGATATGTAGGCCCATATCCGCCATCTAAAGAACAGAACAGAAATAAAAGTATTCCTTGAAATAATGCACGTCATCCACCACCATACATGCCAAGGTTTTCAAAAAATGATCTGGTTCGAGCCTTTAGAGCTCAGAGTGCGTGATCAGGATGACCCCACACCAGACTTTAGCTCAATATTTGCACCACTGACTGAGTTATAGCCATTTCTGTGTCTGAGTAAAAGTAAATTAAACGTTGGAGAAAATAATCTCGCTTACGTTGTTAACTCAGAAGGAAACACACAACAGCAGGAGAAGATTTTTAACAAGAATATTACTCGAAAGGTCAGATTTTCAGGACAGGTTACAGAAATATACATAAAATAAGAACACATGAAGAGCAGTCACGAGAATCTGCCCTGAGCTGCCTTCTCAGCTTGTTTTTATAACCTTATCAGTTCAGCAGAGTCCACAGAATTTGGAGGTGTCCTTATCACCCAGTTCCTCATCCAGCTTTCTCCAATAACCCAAACATATGGTTCATGGGCAGAGTTAACATTCTCATTCATAGTAATAATAAAAAATCCATAATCTCTGACCAAAAATTATCTGACAAAAAGATTAAATCCTAAAACAAGACTACTTACAAGTAATTTGTGAGTCTTTTCTTAAGTCTAACCATTCAAGGAGATCTTGATTAGTCAAACTGGGATGTTCATTAAAAAAAAAAAACTAGATCGTGAAGGAACAGCAATAAGTCAGAAAAAGTATTTTTTTTAAAACAGCAAAAGGTACAGATTATAGTTTATAATGGATTAATTTAAAATTGTCCTAAGTAGCTTAAAGAAATGGCAAACATAAGAATAAAAATGTTTTTCTCCCACAAGTGAATTTCCCACCTAAATACTGTATTATTAATAGATTATTTTGTATATTTCTGCTGTCTACAAGTCTTTAATTAAATGAAGCCTATAATTTTGTAAATGAATGTGTATTACCTGCAGCCTTTCATGCCAGCGTTTTAGATTAAGATTATTTTATGTTGAAAAATAACAAAGTAGCTGTTTTGGTGAACACTTATGTGCAAACTAAAGCAATATGCCTGGATGTCACACTCAAAGTATGTGTTGAGAACGACCGCTAGCTACTGCATTTTTGTGTTTTTGTATTGTCAGGTGACTGTGGGAGCCATCTTGAATTGGATTTACTCCAAAAGTTGATCATTAGTGGAGAATAGGGCGGAACGATTTTGGAAAATATTCTAATTGTGATTTTTATTTTTACCTCAACATTGCGATTTAATATGCAATTACTTTTCAATGTCTTCTTCTCATGTATTTTTCAATGAACACAAGCAATAAATCTGTTTCAGTTGCAAAAAACTCTATCAGCTCTGCTGTCCTGGATTTGTTGATATTTTGTGTATTTGGTTTAGTATTTTGTATTTGTTGTATGTTTTGTGCTGCTGTCTTGGCCAGGTCACTCTTGGAAAAGAGGTTTTTAATCTCAATGTGTTATTGTGCCTGGTTAAATAAAGGATACATACAGTACATATAAACATCTGCAGCAACTCTGTTTGTACATTTTTTTGTATAGCTCTGGGATAGCAACTTGGCTAAAATGTGTGCACGAGGGCATAAACCCAGGCTTGGTTACTATATTAATGGGCATTATGTCTTTTGCTATGAACTCCATTATTGCTCGAGTTATTTCCGCGTGCTGTTTCGAATTATGTTCACACAGAGTAATACCTTCGAACAGTTCGGTCAGTTATCCTGTCGGTTCGTACTTTGCTGAAGTTGAAGCACTGGTCGTTGGCATTCTAGCCATGCAACCATCGATGGCTTTGTGTTGATAAAGATTTGTGGTGTTACCTCGAGAGGTAGCAACAGCATCAACACAGGTTCTGCACAATGCATGTCATTGCGCAGTATCTTCTTTTTTTATAGACAAAATAATTCCAAACAAAGTATGTGCTGACGTTCTTTGGGTACCCAACTTTCAGATGTACCAGCTTCTGTTGAGCCTGATGCCATTGTGCAACTGGTTCAAGCGCAGTGTTGACTTCTCCCACTTCCTGCTCTGCTTTGCTCCACTCACTCACAAGTCGTAACCAGATCATGTGACCAGTCATCTCGCAACTTTTGCGATTAGAAAATCTTGTTTTGCGTATCACATTATTATCACAAATGCAATCAATTGTTCAGTCCTAGTTGAGAAACATCCCAAAATTATTTTCTGCAAGTTTCATTAAAATCTGTTCATCATATTTGGGGAACAAGCACACAGACATGGGCAAAAACATTATTGCCCACCTGCAGATGGCAGGTCGCTGAGTAAAACCTCATTTTCATTTGGCTTCATTCATTCATCTTGAATTCATTTATCAGTCTGAACATAAAGTTAAATTGTAGAATGGGAGTCATGAAGAAGTTACTTTTAGCACAAAAAAATTGGTCATATTTGTGTTTGGATCTTTTTTTTTTTTTTTGCATCCTGCCAAGTAATTGAGGCTTCTATCGAGAAAAAGATGTAAAAATAAAAATGAATAAAAAAAGACTGGCTGTGCGTCATCTTCTGCCCCACTTTCCGTTGTCTCCTTGTGGTAGCTTTTAAAGCAGCAACCCATTTTTATCAAAGCCTCACCTAAACCTAACAAGAACTCAAACCTCCCGGTTCCGGTAAAGGCACAGACGTGAGTGACACGAAGCACACGGTTTACTGGGACAATCACCTGCTGTGTTTTTTTTTTTATTCTTCCAAAAACAGAGACTGAAGGCTGCATAGGGAGCACAGTGGGAGACGTTTTTATCCCAAGGAAGAAACGTGGGAAATTAAAGGCCTAGCATTTCGTGAAGAAATGCATATCACGTGCTGCCTTTCAAAGTTTTAGAATAAGATCATCTAATGTTGAGAAACAGCTGAGTTCTAGCTGTTGTGACCAAACGCTGACAATAACATTATGTGTAATCTCACAGAGTATGTGTTGTGAATGACTCCCACCTACTACCTTATCATATTTTACCTCATCTGTAAAATTGACTTGGTTACTTGTCCATTAGCTGTGTAAGCTATATTAAATGGGTTAGGTTCCAAATGTTTGTCAGATGTGTTGTGATTATTTCCTGAAAGATTAATTCAAATGAATCCAGTGCTGTATGAGATATTTTGTTAACAGACAGGCGAAGTGGATTCCTATAGTTCATTCAAAAGTTTTATTTATTAGGCTTGCATAATATTTAAGTGCTCAGAGTATATGTTATGTATCAGTCCAAGCTACTACCACACCAAAGCTTAGTTTAATATATATAAAATTGATATTATTTACAGTATATCCCTTTTTGGTGGGTTGTAGGTTCATTTGACTGTGGCAGTCAACTTAAATCAGGTTGAATCCAAATACTGTATTAAACAGTGGTAGATATTTATCCAATAAGTACTTTCTACAAGTATGATTAAAATTCATTCAGTGGTTCATGAGATATTTTGCTAACAGACACTGGATAAGCAATAACATTATCTTCTGTACTCACCTTTTGGCGGCAGGTAATTAAAAAGCCAGAAAACTATGGTAGAACACATCAAACGTTTAAGTAATCATCGTATAGAGAACTGCTAATGTAAATCCACCAAGGTCATGCAGGAAAACCCGAGTAGCTGTAATCTTCAATAATGTGAGATGAATGGAGAGTATGCAGGCCAGAATGACATGCAAAAGTGCTTGGAGATGTGTGTGTGTGTGTGTGTGTGTGTGTGTGTGTGGGCGGGGGGGGGGGGGGGGGGTGNNNCCCCCCCCCCCCCCCCCCCCCCCCCCCCCCCCCCCCCCCCCCCCCCCCCCCCCCCCCCCCCGCACAACGGTGAAGAGCTTTCACAAGATGCTGATTGTTTCAAAGCAAAAATGTATTCATATGTTCCTGCTGTTCAGCTTTATTTCCCATCTTGCATTTTATAAATTGACTTTTATCTCCTGCACCACTGTACTACAAACGCCCGTGCACACACTGACACTCCAGCACCAGCTGCAGAGACATGAAATATGCACACTTTAAGAGAGCAGCAGCATTATGCACAGTCCTGCTCCCAGGTGTCCTCCAGTTAATATGGATTGGTGTGGATTCAGATGACTCCATGTAGGCCGAGCACAAAGTGCGAAGAAGCAAATACAGAGTTTATTGTATTAACGCCAGCACAAGTACCTTTATTTTCCCCTGCAAGTCACCTGTGTCATGAGCTGTGAAGTAGAAGGAAGACCTAATAAAAGACGGGATGTGGCATGACGGAGGGTGACTGACAGGGTACATAGAAAGAAAATGATGTAAATTGCATTAATGAAGCATCAGTATTCATTAATAGTCCAATCACAGAGTTGGCTTGGGGGAAGGTGATTGTAGGAAATAATTTGGTGGCACACCTGCATGTCTGATCAGCGGCAGCCTTTATTCAGAGGAACAACTGTCTGTATGGGTTTGTGTTGCTGCCTGTGATGCATCTGCAAAGGGAACGTATGGGGAAACGGTTACTAAAGCAGTCCTTTTCTTCAGATCTTACATTCATTCATCAACCTCGTTTTCCCCCCAGTGCAAAGTACATTTGTGTGCTCAGTTCTCTTTCTTCGTTTTTTCTTGTTGCCAACAGCCAGACCCACAAGGCCGGGACATCGCCATCCGTCCCTTCTTGGAGCACTGTGAGAACACCCACATGACCATTTGGCTTGGCATCGTCTATGCCTACAAGGGACTGCTGATGGTGAGAGAACACATAGTCTGACACAAAATCACAGTCTGGACACATGCATTAATCCCCACTTACACTCTGAAACAAACTGCTGTAGTGTTCGTATGTATTTGCTGTTGGGACTCTTCACCAATATAAATTCAAAAAGCATGAGAACCTTCTTTTTATGTTAGGTATGTTTTCTATGTTACAGTTTGCATGCTGTACATATCTTTTTAAAGGCATTTGTCTCTTTCTTTGCCGTATTTGCATAGAGAACTCAGTAGACTTCACTTCAGCTCCAAAATCAATGTAAAATAAAGATTTTGAGTGTTTATCCAGTTTAAGCTAGCAACAACACAAACTAATATATATGTTAATAGTTATTTTATAGCTCTAGTAAAGAAAAAAGATCTTGGAAAATTAAGAGTTTGTACCATTTTTTTTTTCACTTGAGATTGTTGGCATTGAAATTATTATAAGGAATAATATTTTAATAATTATAACTATCTGATGAATTTATTGATTCACAATTATCATTTAGATTAATTTCCTCCTGATTAAATTGTTGTCTTGACTGATTTCATTTGAATATTCTTGTAATATTCTTATTTCAAGTCCATCAGTGTAGTCAGTACTGCAGACAAATACTAAATACTGTACTGACTATTATATTTTAACATTATTAAAAGGGAAAAAAAAAACTTAATAAAGCAGGAGTAGAGAAACTAAAGTTGTAAGGTTTGATTATGTTTGCAAACCAACATCATGAAAAGGTACTTTGGGTAATTTGTCAACAAAAATGTAAAAAATATTTAAAATTATTGTACACTGCATGTTAAAAGTACTGCATAGAAAACATGTTCAAACACACTATCAAATAGTTTTTGAAAAATGTTTTCAAAAAGACATTTGAAATAAAATATTGAGATAAGTCTGGAAACAAACTGGAGGACTATAAAAATGTAAAGGCATTTAATGTATAATATTAATTATTGTTTAATTTACATTGTACAGTTCAGAAGCCTTTAGTTTTGATGACATGCAGGTTCATCAATGCTCCATGGAAGTTAGTAATAATTAGTGGCAGAAGTCCTTTCAAAAGTCAGCAAGAGCAGCTTGGAAAACACATCAGACATTCAATTCTGGAGTACTACAAGGTTGTGTTCTTGTGCCCCTTCTTTTGAGTCTCACCAAAACAGTTTTATTGTAAGCAGACTCCTCACTATCATCAACCAAAATACCATGCCACATCCTGTTGTCAGTTATGGAAACAGTCAATTTCCTGAAGATTGCCAAACCCAGCAACTTAAAAAGGGAGAGTAACATAATTACCGTCACCACAAAGACACAGCTGAATATGTTTTCCCATAGAAGTTTCAAAAATTAAATGTGCCACAATCCTTGTTAATTCACTTCTACACATCATTTATCAAGTTTATAACTTGATATATTAAATATGGTTTTGTGTAATAAATCTTATTTTTGTTTGCCTTTCAAGTGTCTTTAAGTTTCAGTAAATAATGCTTCTAGGTGTTTGAATGTGTCTGATTAACCTTGTTTTTACTCATTTTCTCTCATTCCTGACAGTTGTTTGGTTGTTTTCTGGCATGGGAGACCAGGAACGTGAGCATCCCTGCTCTCAATGACAGCAAATACATCGGCATGAGTGTGTACAATGTTGGCATCATGTGCATTATCGGCGCTGCAGTGTCTTTTCTAACCAGGGATCAGCCCAATGTCCAGTTCTGCATCGTAGCTCTGGTTATCATCTTTTGTAGCACCATCACCCTCTGTCTGGTCTTTGTTCCCAAGGTCAGTATTAGCATTAACTATTATGGTACACGCTGAGTGCTTAGATATGACCAGAAAGTTAACCAAACCCTTTTGACAGTTAATCACCATGAGAACAAATCCAGACGCAGCCACCCAGAACCGAAGGCTAAAGTTCACACAAAATCAGAAGAAGGAAGACTCCAAGACCTCCACTTCAGTCACCAGTGTGAACCAGGCCAACACTTCCAGACTGGATGGTCTTCAAACTGACAACCACCGTCTTCGCATGAGGATAACTGAGGTCAGAGCCAATGGCTTCGTCAGAAAATGTTGCAGGAGTCAAGACAGTAACTGTGGGTAGAAAGCTTTTTATTGCAGTAATGAACAGAAGACATCATCCATCCATCCATTATCATTACCCACTTCTTCCTTTTTGGATTACGGGGATCACTGGTGCCCATATCCAGCAGTAACTGTGCTAGAGGTGTTAGCTGCTAAGGACCGTGTCTTTAGCAATATGGTAAGCCACTGCTTTATTAACATCGTGCTAACTCTCACTGGAAGATGTGAAAATCTGTGTACAGTAGTTCTACTTTTCTGCCCGTCTGCACCGCCAACTTCACACGGCCCCTGCTTCTCCCTCACTGAATACAAACACAGCCCCTCACGTGCTGTTTCACACATGCTTACTAACATAGTGAAGGCGGCGAAGCTGATGAGGATTATTATTTAATATATGTGAATAGTTTATTTTTTTAGACATTTATTTTTGTAAAGTTACAGCTATTTGTTAATAAATGTGCCTGTGTGGCAATCGGGACAAAGCTTTGACTCAGAAATACATGCTTTGTTATTATTTTATGGAAAGAAAAAATATATCCAGATATATGTCGTATATCACCATTTATCATAAAATATTGAGATATTAGTTTTGGTGCATATTGCCCAGCCCTACCATAAATAGAAACTAATAGGTGTGAGTGAGAGAGTGAATGGTAGGTTATCTCGTTTGTCTCTATGTGTCCCTGTGATGGACTGGAGACCTGTCCAGAGTGTACCCCGCCGCTTGCACAGTGACTGTTGGATATGAGCACCAGTGACTCACATGATTCAGAAAGGAAGATGTGGGCAAAGATGGATGGATGGATGGATGGATGGATGGATGGATGGATGGATGGATGGATGGATGGATGGATGGATGGATGGATGGAGATCTTATCGTAATCATGTTTACTCTCCAGACACAAACAGCCCCCAAAAAAAATCTTTCTAGTTCCTGTGCATTTTTATTATTTATGAAGCCTCACCATCATTTAGTAGTCAGCTTTACGATTGTAAGTCATTTTGTGATGGATGTTGGTGTCTAATTGTTTCCTGATACTGGATGACAATTATCACAATGATGGTAAACAAACGGTGTACATCTGCAGTGAAGCCTTGTTACTGGAGCCACAGAGGGAAATGCTTTTAGATATTCATGTATTGATGCACAAATACATATTTACTAGTAGAGTGGCACCATGTGCAACAAAAGAACTATGTTTGTCTTTTGCCACCATTACTATTAATTACAGTACGTACAGCTGTTGATGACCACTTCCACCACCAGGGGTTAGTCTTTGCAAACACATGAGAGAGAGGATGAGAAAATACACTGATGCATGCTCAGGATGAGAAAACTGAAACCAAAACTTTCTGTGAAGTTCCAGTCAACACTGATTTTGGATGCAGTAGCTCTGTATACTGTAGTACATTTATAAAGTCCCATGTTATTAAAGACAGGAGGTTTAATTAAACAAGTTTACAGCCATAAACAAATAACATGTACGACCAGTTACCTCGCACGAAGCCTGCATGTATTCTGCTGGAAATACTGCAACATATTGAATTTTCAGTGTTTTATTGTGAAGCACTGCTGTTTTAAATTAGTGACATGGATGCTTTAGCAGGTGACTGAGTTATCTGACACACAGGGGATAATTAAAGAAGTTGACCATGTGTTAAATTATAAGAAGAATTTAATCAAGTTCATCTCAAACTTAGAGCTGCAACTGATGGTCAGAAAAATACCAGGTTGTTACAGTTTGTCCTCTGCAGACAACATCAGTCTGTTGTGAGACAGTGTGAAAAGATACAACAGGAAGCTCAGAGGGCAGACAGGTGCAGTGAAACTGAACATTTATGAAGCATTGACACCACCGGGAACCATTTTTCTTCTGCATCTTTCTCGTTCCACAATTTGTGTGCCATTTCAGAAAATCATAAATCAAAATGTTCAGCTCTTTCAGGACAATCCTGCTGTGACTTTTGGTATTGGTGCAACTTCAGCTTTTTTAAATATTTAGCCTTTTCTGAGATTTTTTTTTTCCTCATAGAAAATGAACAGCTCGTTTTACATCCTTCAAATCTTTATACTGTATCTGTTTACAACCTTTTACTGCTCTTTTCATATTTTGTTCTGCTTCAGCTTCTTTCAGCTTCCTTGTACAATTTTTAACTTTTTTCAGCTACTTTCAGCTATTTTCAGCTCTTTTGTGCTAATTTAAGTTTATTATATTCCTTTCAGATTATTTCTGTGTCAGCATTTTCTGCTATTTCAGCTACTACTCAGCTGCTTGTATATGCACATTTTAGCTTTTTCATCCAATTCCACATTTTTTGCTCTAATTTCAACCTTTTTCAGGCCAATTCAGAAAAACTGTGGTGTCTTTTGTAGTGAATTCTGTACGTGTTCAAACAGCTGAGACATACCTTGTTATAAAATGATTTATTTGACAACATTGGGTTAACACATATTCAGAATCATTCATGAACAAATCATAATA
>JARVGV010000630.1:14184798-14195304 GCA_031762435.1 Hypsolebias longignatus | reverse complement strand
AATTTCGTTTCATCACATGTACCACATGTGGTGCAAATGACAATAAAGACTCTCTGACTCTGACTCTGACTCTGATAGGCTGTGGCGAGAAACTATGAAAGGCTTCAAAATCAGGGCCCATGGAAGGTTTAGTAATCTGGCACTGGTTGGTTGTGGATGTGGAGCTTATAAAGGCAGGTGAAGCTGACGAGTGCTGATTGAAGGGAGATGTGGCATGGAGTTACAGGAGCAGGCTTGAGCTGAGAGATTGGTGATAGGCAAAATGGAACTTGGCAGCATAAACAAAGCATGAAGGACAGAAACTATGGCAGGAGGGGCAGGTGACATGGGCAGGAGAACACGGAGCAGGATATGGGCAGAAACGTGGCATGAGAAGTAGAGAAGTGAGCACATGGAGGGGGGGCGGGGTCAGTGGGGGCCTCTGACCATCACATTAATAACAGGATGTCACAACTTTAACCTTTTTTTACAATGACTACTGGCAAAATACAGTATTCCTCAATGGCATTTATTTTTCCTTCATCATATCTACTAATACACTAGCATTGAAAATACATAACATATTGTTATTATCTACATGAATTGCAAAGATTATCAAACAAAATAAATAATCCCAAGAACATTACTTTGCTTTCAAAGCAGTGGCTCATCATAGTATAAAATTTGCTAAGCCTCATGAATGGCCAGTTGTGCTGCAGTGCTAAAGCTATTTTTTTTAATTGTCATCTACAAGAATGTGTTTTTCCAACAATGTTTTTGTTAGCTAACGTAAAACTGTTCTTTACTGTTTGTAGAAATGTAGAAAGTCAATTGAGATGAGCTGCAAAATACCATACCTATTTATTTATAGAGTACTTAAACCAGCAACAAGGCCAACCAAAATGCAATATATCTCAAACACCACAAGAAGGGGCTGCAACCAAGCAACTCTCCTCAATTCCTGATGCATTTTAAGCCAATCTTTGAAAATAAGGTTGAGGTATTTTGCCAAGCTCTCAAGTTTGTTTGTTATCATTTATGGGATTGTTGTGTATTGTATTTTAAAAATGAACATTTTTTATAAATAAATAAATAAAGTTCAAAGAACTGGCCAGACAATCTTATATAATTTTTTATTATGATGAATTTCAGAGCCAAAAGAACTTGTTACAGCAAGTTTCAATTCTTATTATCACCCTCTGCTTAAGTACGTAAATGTCTGCCTGTTTGCAAGTGTTCGTTTGTCATATTGGCATCAACCAGTTGACAATATTTAGTGAACTCTGAAAAATTATTCTGTAAACATACTCATTCTTGGACTTAAGGAGTCAAACCACTTTACGATGGTAACCACAGCTACTAATAGACACACATTATTATAACTCAATCAGTTTCAAAATGTTAGGCTGAACATTTTTGTGGTAGTAGCTTATAGTCATTCATAATACATACCTTAAGCCAAAATAGAATTTGTGAGAATTTCTGCTATATCATGTGAAATTGTGTTTTTTCAAAGATTTAAAAAGAACGAGTAACAGTCATTTCCTAACATGAGTAAAAAACAATTGGCAAGCCTTCGTGCAAGTTAGTTTGCTATGGTAACCCCTGAGGAAGGGAACAGCCAAATAAATAAATAAATACATACATATATACATACATACATACATACATACATACATACATACATACATACATACATACATACATACATACATACATACATACACTGTGTACACAATTTCATTCCACCACATGTACCACATATGATGAGAATGACAATAAAGAAACCTTGACCTTGACCTTGATACACAAAACAAGGGAGACATCTGTCATACCTTTGATATATTGAAGCTCTAAGTCAACCCAGCTGAGGTGAAATCTCCTTCACACCTCGATGCTCACTTCATTTCCAAAAGCTCATGGCAGGTTAGGTATCACACCAAAACCTGTTTGGGTGCTGTGGGAGCACACAGCCTGTTTAAGTCTTGATATTTCAGCTGCTTTAGTTCTTGATGTCAAACAATAACAATGCCTAAATATGTACATTTGTTTTCCCAAGTTTATGCCAGAGATGTGTCTTTTATTTATTTTTTTCACCAAAAACTTGTTTTCTAGTAAAAGTGTCAGTTTCATGTGTTTATAGTTTGCCATTGATATCTGCAGAGTTCAAATACAGATTAACAAGGATTTTGTAATTTGTATTTGCTGAGCTGATGCATGTGACAAACTGTGCTGTGATAAATGTAATGCATTTAATGATCATAAATCCAACATTATTTGTCTATTGATTCTGATTATTGTATCTAGTTTGTGCATGTTTATCAATCATGCAGTTACTTTTTGTTCAAGTCCATTTAGCCACACAAAAGTCAATACACCAATATTGTCCAACATAACAACCCTCATTTTGTGTTTTTGCCTTATATAACTTGATTAGATTTTAAAGGGTTACATTTTAAAACATTAAGCAAAAAGTAGTCAAAATAACTTAAAATAGCCATTTTATTTGCTAACCTGCCTGACGTCCACGCTAAATGACATACATTTCACTCAAAGGGGGTAGATTTCAAATATTTCACTTCACACATTCTATAACGTATGAGTATTTCATGTGTTGTTAATTTTGCGTTCAAAACCAAATATTAAAACAACAAATACAAATTCAACAATGTCGTCCAACCACCATAACCACAGTGCAGGCAATTCTCTTTTACCAAAGGAGGGTCCCTAAAAATTTTAAGGACCACTCGTCTAATGTATCTACCGGGTACCTGTAAGTGAAAATGATACACGCCTTGTGTTTTAACAGAACATTACTTTCCCTCCAGCTATTATGACTAATTTTATTTGTCTCATATTATCTGATTTAGCATTTATTATATTTAAATAGTCCTTTTCACATTCACAACATCCTCTCAATCAAAAAAAAAGTTAAATTTTGTCCAACTCCTTTGGAAAGCATGGGGAAAGATGTCAATGTATTACAACAAAAACTGAAGTAAATGCTTTTGACACAACATAATTACCAGAAACAAAGCTGGCCCCCAAACTGTCTCTTTAGAAGTAGTCTGGCCCCAGAGCAAATTTAGTTCATCCATGATGCTGATTTAAGCAGAAGCCTCCCAGCCATGAATCTGAGTAAAACACTGCCTTTGAGCAGGAACACCTGACCTTCAGCTGCTGCCCTGCATCTGCTCTATGCACCACTGTGTTTGTATAAAATGTGGCAGGTGTGAACAAGTTTACCTGAGCAGCTATGAAGCAGAACACCACAGACACACAGCAGCCTCCCTCATCAGAACTTCAATGAAGGAGCAAAGTAGTGACAAAATGAGGAAGGAGCCCTTTGTGCACCATCGTCTGATTGTTAGGCTCAAACCAACTGCTCACTTATCACAGATGTCACAGTGTTTTTCTGTTCTGCCACACACAGTTTCCCACTGTCCAATTCTAAGATAGCCTTTTGGTTCAGTACATACAACAGTGAAGTCTTTTATCCGTTGGTTTTACGTTAACATGGGTGGTAAGGTCATACAATGTGTAAACTTCAGAGTAAGTAAGATATTGGGTAAAACTCTAATTTGGCCCACTGGGCATACGTACTGAAAACCAATGTGCACCACACTGATTTAAAAAAAATATGCTAATTTCTTCAGAGATAACTGACCTTGTACTTTGCTGAGGTGACCAATGCCATTTCCACGCAGTCTTACAGGTTAGGCCTTGGTTGATGGAGACTAAATGTTGTTGTTTTTTTTCCTCTAACAAAATTAAGTGTTTAAAATGTATACATAATTATACTAACAATTTTCTTTATCAAATATTAATGCATTTTTATTAGTAGAAAACAGCATGATGTCTGAAGAAGCTGAGACATGTAAAACATAAATAAAAACATTAAAACATTTTATTTACAATGAGACGTTGAAAACATGTCATGTTCAAACTAAAATGTAAAAATAAATAAATAAAAGGTCATCTTAACTTTCCTGGCAGCAACACCTTTAAAATATGTTGGGATAAGGGGACGTTTATTGTCGTGAAGCATATCCTCTTCTGTTTACAACATTCTATAGATGTTAATGAACTGAGATCATTTGCTCCAGTCTTTGCAGGGGGATATTGGCCTGTTCTTGTTTGGTGTATTATTCTAGCTGTTCAACAGTTCTTGGTTTTCTTTACAGTGTATGTTTTTATAATTCATCAAATATTTTCAATCTAAGGGGTCAGGACTACAGACAGGCTATTTTAGCATCTGGATTCTTCTATTACCAAGCCAGACTGTTCTAATGGATATAGGGTTAGTTTTGTCTTGCTGAAATATGCAAAACATTCTCTGAAAAAGATGTCTGGATGGCAGCATATGTTGTTCAAAAACTTCAATATAGCTTTCTGCATTGATGATGCCAATTTAGATGCATGTTATGCCCATACCGTAGGCACTAATGCATCCTCGTACAACTAGAGAAGCAGGCTTTTGAACTGTACGCTGATAACAGGGTGTATGTTCCCTCTTTTCAGCATAGCTTCAATGGCATACCAAAAATAAATAAATCTAAATTATGATATGTTGAACCACAGGAAAGTTTTCCATTTTGCCTCTGTTCATTTGATATAAACTTGGACCCCAAAATTATGGCAGCGTTTTTATGATGGTGTTCACGAGGCTTCTTAGTTGAATGATTGAGCTTATAACTTTCCTTTTTGGTAATGAGGTTTTTAAACATGGAGTAGAGTGCTGAAAACTGGAAGTCTCCATCATACAGGTAGTAAAAAGGTAAGTGATTTATTTACAATACATAAGGTCAGGAGTATGGGAGGATCTGCGGGAGATAGGAGTTGTTGAGCATTTTGTGTTCTTGAAAAATGGCTTTGCCTGATGTATACAGGTAGTCCTCGACTTACGATGGAGATGCGTTCTCACAGGGCGTCATAAACCAAATTTGACGTAAGTCGGAACATGCATGGTACGCGGCATTGTAAACACGTTTTTTTCAACGTAAGACAAAATCAGCGTACATTCTGTACCATAAACATGTACAGTACTGTATTTCCAAGCAGTTAGCTAACAAAGTACCTTACATAATCATCAAAAAACACATAAAAAACTGCACAGTACGTTTCATAATTAAATAAAATATTTAAAAAAAAACAGTACCTGTATCCCTCCGCCACAGGTGCGCCCGCTGGTTCTCTCTCTTTTTTCTTTAAAATCCAATCCACCTCGATCAGGAGTGTTTACAGGTAAGTCCAACCAACAGAGTTTATTAGAACAAGAGCTGCTATTTTTACAGGCTGCAGGTAGCACATGCCGAGCACAAACACATCAACTTCCCTCACGTCTGGCACGGTTTCCCACAATGGGAGATGCGTCGTAACCATGAAACGTCATAACTCGAGACTGTCGTAACCCGAGGACTACCTGTAATTACATTACAACAAGAGTGCCAAACTATTATACAGAAATACAGCTTTTTGTAACATTAGCCCAGGCAAACAAAGATCTTTCATAAGCTTTGACCTCGATTTGTGACCTTGACCTTAGAGCTGGAGTGCTATCCAAAAGTTACGTGACACTCTGTCTATAGTCCATCCATATGTATGAAGTTTTGTAAAATGGTCTTGAGTGGATCAGAAGTTATGGGACCAGACGAGAAAGTTTACAAACGTACGTACTGATGGAGATTATACCAAAATACAGACTTCTGATGGGCGACACATGAAAAAGAGGCAAATCTCTTGATATATGGCAACTTGTCCCTACACCTCCTTTCACTGTTTGAAAGATGGGCATGTCCTGGGGAAGCATGTGTGACCAGTTTGACAGAATCCCCCCCCCACATAACACAGTATGTGATTAGATAGAGTTATAGTCAATGGTAAGAGCAAATATATTTATAGCTGACATTAAAGGGCTCACCTGGCTGAGCTAACTGTAAATCTACCACTGACCGTCCTTGAGAATTCTGCCAAGCTCTCGACCTCATCGCTGTAGACAGTTCTACAAAACGTCCACAGATTTATCTGAACTGTTTGCTTATAATTCCAGTTCTAAATGTCATTCGTATTTAAGTGATTAACTGCTTTTTTTTTTTTCTTTTCAAAGTTAGCCATTACCTTATTTTGCTAACAGACAGGGTTGATTTAAACAGTTATGGCCAAACAAACATATTGCACGGTGCAGAGCTTTGAGTGCATGTTGGTGATGATGCTCAGCTACTACACCAAACCTTAGCTAAACATCTGCAAAACCTGGTTGACTCCAAAAGTTCATTTATTATGGACGCACCTTTATTACTTTCTGAAAGGTTCAGTGAAATCTGCCCCGTGGTTCATGAGCTATTTTGCTAACAGACACCGAGTTGATTAAAATGGTGATTAATGCTCACAGTATGTGCTGGGATGAGTCTCGGCAACTAACACACCAAGTTTTAGCTTAATATTTATACGGTGAGGGCGGACTGACTTGCAGCCAGTATGACTCAACGATCACTTGTTATAGAAAACACAAACTGAATGTGATCGTACAACAAGGAGCTAGCATGTTTGTTGAAACTATCTTTGGGTGGGAAACAGAATAATTTGACCTTTTTTTTTTGGTTTTGTTTTGTTTTTTACTTTTAAAGCCATCTGTGTGTCACATTTATCAACAAAGAAGTCAGGGAAGAGTGAGGAAGATCTTCTTGGTGGAGTTTGTCCATCCATCTTTTCCAGAGCTTATAGTCCAAACTTATGCTCTAAAATAATAATTTTTTTTAAAATTCTTAGTTCAAAATAATAAAAAAAATTAATATTAAAAACAAGACCTTGTTTTTTTTTTACAATGAATGTCAACAAGATGACAATCGTTTTATTTTACTTTGCTGGACCCGTGCTTTGCTGTGCAGCACAGAAATCACTTGCTGCTACTTCAAGCGCTGCAGAGTTCTCAATTTCCAATTCATTCAGAGCAAATGACCAAATTCAGATGAATTTATTTAAGCAGCATCATTTAAGCACTGTTGGCTTCTGGGTAGTGCAGTTCTGTTTTGACTAGCATTACAGTGTATATGCTTATTGAAAGAAAACTACAAAACTGCGGCGCCTGTCCAAAGTTTTTTTTGTTTTGTTTACTTTTTATTCCGTACAGTCCCAATCACGTGCGTGATATTAAAGTTGACGCAAAAGAGCGAGTCCGTGAAAGTCGAACAGTCAAATGAAAACTTCTAAAACCTCTAATATAAAAGGCTCAACTTTAAAGACACATATGTGATGTTCATGTATACGAATGAAAAAATATGTAACGTCAAAATGTTTGGCAACAGTGGTGCCGAATAATTTATTTTAAAATATCAAATGACATCATGACCCGATGAGCACACAGTTATTAAAAAACTGTGAAAGCTGAAAATAAATCATGTTTATCCAAATGATTAAGATAAAAAAATAAAGTCTGTTGCTCATGAAACTGTAAGCAGACAAGAAAATGCAATTTATTTCCTTTTCCTGAACCAACCACACAAATTTTTTTATTTTTTTTTTTGGAGGGGGGTGGGGTAGTCTGTGGAAGTATGCAGTCTGTGTGGATCTCCAACATGGTGTTCTTCTCTGAATCTAAAACACTTTGAAGTGTCCAAACAACATCCCAGCCTAAGGTCGTGGTGTTTTCACCCTCCTGCTTCCTCCCATCAAATCCGTTCAGCTTTGTGCAGACAAACTGCGGAGCTTTTGTCCTTTGAGTGACCCGTGACCAAGCTGACTGTCACCGGGCCTCGACGGCTTGTGAGAAAGCAGCTGTGGCCTCTGTGGTGGCCCACAGTAAAAAAAAAAAAAATTTTAAAGTGTCTACACGCAGGAGACATGATGGTGTCAGTGGTGGTGCTAAAGAGCTTGTTTGTTGATGTTGAAGATTTTGACAGAGTGGTCGGCGCCGGCACTGGCAAGCTGGAGCCAGGAGCTCTCCTCTTGGAGTTTTCTCTCGTTGTCACTCCGTCCGCTCGTCTCGCTCTTCTCTACACCTGCTCGACCAGCCCGCGGCCTCCAGTGGAGTCGCTTGACTGCCAACGAGTGGCTTTGTCTGCGAAAGGAAGGGTGATGAAAGGAAACAACCACACATCGTTGACTGAGGTTAAATCTCCCGTAACTAAAAAAAGCTCAACGGAGGAAAACAAAAGCAGGTTGTACGCTGCAGGGACACTCGCCAGAAAAGCCGGATTCTTCTAATAGAAAGTCACTATAAAAATACTTGGCTCAATGGGATACATCCCACTCAGAAGTACTGGTTGATTCCCTCTGTCCCACCTGCCGCTCAAAGTGATCTCTCACTCCACCAGCCACTTAATTCTGCCTCTCTGCAGACATGACGCTGCACTGCAACACATCACACATGCATGTTTTTGAAAGGTAAATGTGACAAACTTTCAGGTGACGCGCTGGAAGGATACGAGGAGTCGGTTTCTCCACAGCTTATCCAGTCACTTCCTGCAGCACCGTCCTGCCCGGGGCTCCACCTGAACAGCAAGATCCGTCCGCTTTCCAGGCCAACTGTGAGCAGGAAGCTGTGGGAGGTACACGAGAGTGCATGTAGAGTGACTGCAGACCAGCAGATGTCCTTAAAAACAAAGCTCTGCTCATTTTTAAAGTCACAGTGTTTTTCTGCAACTTTTTTATCCTTAAAGAACTAACACTTTTGTAATAATCCAGTATTGAGCAACAGTGCTGTAGTATGAATTTACGTAAAGTCATCTGATGGGCAAAATGTTCCACATCACTTTTATTTAAAATGTGCTTCTTTTTGGATGACAAACACTAAAAATGCCACGGCAAAGAAAAATTGATGACATCACACCTAAAAGTTGCTGCATTGGGGCATGCCATGTAATTAACATGCAAATAATTTACTGAAACATCTACAAAAATGGCTAAATTAGGCATCGCAGCAAAACTAAGAACTGTATAAACTCTACAAGTGTAAATACATTACTCACAAGCTCTAACAATATATAACATAAGGATTTGACATCTCAACTCTTGATCTTGTTGCATCTTAGAAGTTGAATTTACCATCAGTCAGAAAAGCTCATAGATATACATACTCATGGAGTTTCACTACAACAGCTGAAGTTATTTTGAAAATATAGAAATTTCAGTTCAGTTTATTTATTCGGCGCCAAGTCACAACAGAAGTCATCTCAGGACACTGAACAGAAACATTCATATATATAAAAAGTAAGTAAATAACATTAATTATCAGAGGAGCAGACTGCTTTGAGTTTAATTCATCACAGACTCTCATATTGAGCAAGCATGAAGGCGACAGTGGAAAAGAAAAACTCCCTCATGTGGAAGAAACCGTTAGCAGAACCAGGCTCAGGACAAGCGGTCATCTACTTTGACTGGCTGGGTTTGAGAGGAACAGGAAGGAGGAACAGATACACAATGGCAGGTCAAGAATCACATGTTAAAATAGAAATAGTATAAAATGAAAACTATTGAATTTTAACAATTAATTTTAAGAAATTGGGTCAATTTGTCCTCTAGTAGTCTAAATCTATAGCAGCATAACAAACCAACCCTAACTATAGGATTTATCAAAAAGGAATGTCTTAAAATTGGACAATGTGTCAGCCTCATGGACAGAAACTGGAAGTTGGTTCCACAAGAGAGGAGCCTGAAAACTGAAAGATCTTCCTCCCATTCTGCTTTTGGAAACTCTAGGAACCACAAGTCAAGGCCACCACATACTCGGGCGTACTTCACTCAGCAGAAGTCCACCCATACCCGAGGCGGAGTCAACGCAGTCTCAAAGTGGATGTCCACAAGCCATGTCCGCGCAAAGATCAATTCTTACAACAGTGTATGCGTATTCTGTGTCACACAATAAACTGCCCGGCGGTGGACGGTTTTGTATGAGACACCAATGTATTAAATTCCCCTTCTTCATCCCTGGTCTGGTTTAATGGCCTTTTGTTGTTTTACCAAGAGGCAAGCGATCTCTTCCTCCTTGTCCGTTGACGCCATGACTGAAATTGTGAGAAATGAAGGAATTTGTCACAAGAGAATTTAAATCAGGCTGTGGGAGGGTCTGGAGAGTTCCTGGTGGGTCGGCCTGATGTGTGGGCTGCTGTTTTTTTCCTGCAGTTTTCTGAACTTTACTAACAACATATAAACACAGAACACCACAGCCGCTGCTCCAGGGCTGCCAGCTGCCTCTACCCAGAGCCGCTGGCCGCTCTATTTTATTTATTTTATTTTTTTGCAACCTGTCAATCAATCCAATAGGCGTGTCAGCAAATGACGAATCGGTGACCTCAATTTGTCCCGAAGGTAAACGCCCCTTGCCTGCAGTGCTGGGCTGCAGCCCATCTGGGTGTACACTCGAGTATGAAGTCTCAACCGTCTGTGGACAGTGCACGCAGAGTTCACGCAACTCACGGGAGTACACACAGTACACCAGAGTATGTGGGAGCCTTAAACCTGCAGTCTGAGAGTGAAGTGCTCTGTTAGGAAAATATGGAACAATAAGATCTGTAATATAAGATGGAGCTA
>JARVGV010000630.1:14142563-14152777 GCA_031762435.1 Hypsolebias longignatus | reverse complement strand
TATATATATTAGAACATGGAGATATTCTGTCTCAGCAGTAATTGAATTAATTCAAATATGAAACGATGCAAAGAACGCAGTCACACACAGTGTTTTAGCTTAATGTTTCCACAGATAATGATTACCGGTAGTTATCAAAGTGTTATTAGTTGTTTTTATTTTGTAAGTTTTTTCCTAGCCCACATTTCCCAGCTCAGAGTGAAGAGCTGACTGAACTAAATCTGCTGAACTGATCTGAAACCTCTGAGCTTTGGGAGTTTATCATCTCAGAGTCTTTTAATGTTGTTTTCTAGAGCAGACTCCAGAACTAATCATCTTTATCAAACACACCAACTCCTTTAAGGGCAGTAGTTCAGGACCACCTTGGGCCATGAAACAAGATCTTACAAAATCTCCAAGAATAAAATGAAACTTAAAAATGACAGTAAACAGCACATTTTAACCATAGTCTCCATAAAATGATCATAAAATATATAATAATAGTTGTTGAGATTGTTTGTGCTGTCATGATATCCTTGTCCAATTGACTTAGAAATATTTTTACACCTCAGCCAGTGATAGAGATCATGTTTCTGTTGTCGTTTTGTGCATCAGAAGCTGAAAAATATAGGAACCACTGCACTATATTAAGTATTTAGTTTATTTAAAGAAACATTTTAGCATTTAAATAACCATTTTAGTACATACTTAATGTTTTATGTTGGGTGAATTGTATTTAGTTATAATATTAAGCATCAACTGCATGTTACAGTAATTTCTAGCTTGGGGCATTCAACATCCAAAAGCCAAGGTTACAAGAAAACTTATAAGCATCAATACATGTTGATATTTTCTTATTTCTCAAATTCTTGCCTATTTTTTATTGAGAATCACTGTATGGAACTTTATTTATGCATCTATGCTAGCTTAATGATTATTGTGGAATATTATTGTGTTTAATTAACAAAAATTAGGAGTCACTGTATCATTTGTAACAATCACCATTACAAATTAAAATATGTCTCATTTTGTGATATTTCCGTCACAACAGCAAAACATTACAAGTTAATTAATTAAAAGATATATTTTTGTCCCACCTTCTTTGTTGCGACTGCACAGCCACAGTCTGACTGTGGAGTCAGAGGAAGAGGAGGCTACCAGGATCTTTGAGTCTTCCATGTAAATGGTGTCAACAGCACAGACAGGACCGCTGTGGCCCTTACACTCGACTGAGCCGATAAACTGGAAACAACGCAGCACATTTTCAACTTTTTTTTTTTCATTTTTAGAGCAACAAATAAAATATAAACATCCACAATACTCTCTACATAAAGATTGCTAATACAGTATATCTAACAAGTTTAAGTCAGGTCCTCTGGACAGATTATTCTGTTTTTATCCAAAAGACTTCTTCAGTCTTGACCTGACCCCATTTAACCTTGTTAGATGTATCTACCTGGATTATTGAGCATGCAGCAGGACATTTTGCTATGTGTACCAACAACTCTCAATGATCAAATATTTACCGTACATCAATCTGTTAAAAAAGTGACTATACTGTAGTCAGAAGTTGTTTCCAAGACAACCATGGTTACCTTCCCATGTTGAGCTTCCCAGAGGATGAGGCGATTGTCTGATCCTCCTGAGACAAGATGGCACTCTGGTGCTAAAATAACAAGAACACAGTTACAGTATTATGGTCTGCCCTACTTGATACAACACGTCTGACATCATCATAATGAACTATAATGTTTTATATTATATGATGGCAGTTAAGAGACATCAGGTGCCTTCTTGAATCTGAAGATGACAGTTCACTAGCCTTCAAACAGTCACGGCCTGCAGAACTCAAACTACTTTTTTGAGCCAGTGCAAAGAGAAATAGGCAAATTCAGTTAATTTGTTAGCAAGGACTGTTCCAAGAAAAGCTTATTTCTCACTAATGGCAACACAGCTTGTAAATTTGCATATAAAAAAACTACATTTCCTGCTCACCAAAACATGTTTGCATCATTGAAGTGGTTTAAACTGTAATTATAAACTGGGCAGCCAGCTGTGACAGCTTCATCCTCTGTAGTTCTGTACTCACCGTTGTCCTTTCTGTGGACCCACTGGACTGCATTCACTCTCCCCGTGTGTCCATTCAGCAAACCGACGACTCTTCTCTCCTGTATTAAAACCGAACAACGTTTACTCAAGTGTTTATCATTTTTAAACCACTCTGAATGCACTCCAGTCTGGTTAGCCCCATAAAGTAGCATCGAGCTAACAGCTTAAATGCGGAAATAAAAAACGGTTCCTCACCTGTGGGTCGTATAGAGCCACTGAATTACATGTTCCGAAGGCAATAATCCCACCACGACCCCAAGAAACAACATTTGGTGTCCTGTTTGCACAACAAGCTACATGGCATGTTTCAATTATGGACGCCGCCATAGCAAAAGTTGTGGAGTTACTGTAAAAGTGTCCGAAAATAAACTGTACCTAGACGTCAACCGTTCCGCGGTTAAAACGTCTGTAAATAGTGGACATTTTTACTACATAAAACAAATATATTTAAATGGAAATAAGTTGAAACAGACTTTTTTTTATTTGTTTTAAATATTTACAGTATGTTTACTGTTTACAAAAAATTGCAATGCTGAGAACACTCCAGGAGATGGGGTAAGAGACTCGGAAAAATAAAAATAAAAAACAAGCTGTAAATTTTACTTTTAGTATTATATGCTCAATGAATTTTGATTTCACACCACTTTAAATGGAATATCATAAAGTGAAGAATAAAGTGTAGTCTACAAATCAAGGTGATACAATAAAGTAGCAGACTTGCAGGCTTGCTTATTAAAAATAGACAAAACCATTATTAAAAATGGAGTTAAAGAACAGCAAGAAAAAGAGGGATTTTTAATACTACAAGGACAGATTGAAACTAATCTAAAAATCTAATTTTGTGTTTTGTTTTAGAGAAATGTTAGAGAATGGGCGATTAAAAGTTTCAAGTTTGGTGCACATGCTAAAAATTTGAATCTACATTTATTCGTCTGTTTTACAGCAACATTTTCTCACACTTATCTAAATTCAGAACATGAAAATCTGATATGCTTCATCAAACAAATCTATAATTTTTTGTGGACTCAAAATCAACCATTAAGTATGAAATTAGATGAAGTACTGGGATCCAATGGGACTAATGACAAGTGGCATGTTGCATTATGTTGCAATTGCTCCATCTTCAATCAAACTCTGACACACTCCCTTGTCAGAGTGTAATTCCCTCGCCAGGATTTGATAGAAGCTGACACGGTCGCAGCTGAGCTAGCTGCCAGCCGAGCAGACGTGCAGGCTTGCTTGTTAAAAATAGACAAAACAATTATTAAAAATTGAGTTAAAGAACAGCAAGAAGGGAACTTGGGCCTTTTGAACAATATAGGTTGATGTGATGCACAAAAGTGTCTAAACTTCTTGACAAGAAACAAAGATGCAACAGGGTTTGCAGATCTTTGAGTTGTTATCATGAATGACAGGGTAGCAGAAACACATGGATAGACCCAAGTAATACGAGATGTGGTGGATAGAAGGTGGATGGCAGAACCTTTTTTTTTTACTTCATTTTTTGCCCATGTGTATTTATCCGTGAAAGACAAAACAGGTACACTCTCATCAACTACTGAGCAGAAAACAGGCTCTGTTTGCCTCGTCGCTGTCTCTCTTATTAAACAAGATTCAGACAGATTTGGCAGGGTGAGGCGACCTCATCAAGGTGGATCGCCATGCATTCATGTGGCCCTAGCCTCAGGAGTGGCAGCAAAGGAGTAGCTGGGGACACAACAAAGCAGCTGCTTCGATGAAGTGTCTCTCATTCTTTTGCGTCACTTTGACTTTGCGTCACCCGCCATGTAGAGACAACGCTGCAGCTGCTTATGTAATGCAGGATTAATTTGATCAAATAAAGCCAGTTTACTTTGATGAAATGTCTCATCCGTTGCAGTTCGTAGACAAAAGACCAATTTTAGTTCCTTTATGAGGTTTTGCAAACCTAATCAAAATGATATTGGCTCTATATCACCACGACAAAAGGGCAATAATGTTGTTGCTCCTCTCTCTTTGTTTGGTTTTCTGATGTGCTAGCAACATATCAGATGAACCAATGGGCATTTGTTTAAAAAACCCATCAGGAACTATTTGTATGTACAAAGTACATCTTCAACTGATTACTTTTTGGAGTCAACCGACCCTATTCAAGAAGAGCACAGCTCAGCAACCTTATGAATCCCCAAAAGTGTCTCTAACTCAGTCAGGCATGCAGAAATCGTGGTACAGTTTGGTGTGGTAGTAGCTGAGAGTCATCTCTAACGTCTTCCTGCGTGCTAATTGCTTTTCCATTAACTGTAGGAGTCAACTCTGTCTATCTCATGAATTGCTGCAGATTTTAATCAAACTTTTAGAACTTAATCAAAGCGTGCACATCTACACTTCTACAACTGATTAGCTATTAGTCAGCCCAGTTCAAGCCAATACCTCATCAGACCAATGATGGCAAACACATAAACTACTATAACTCAGTCAGTTTTACAGATTTATAACTGGATGCTATGGTGGCTGAGACTCCTGACCTCGACACTGAGAATCACTGCCTTTTAATATAGATTTTAAAAATTAATTTAATTGAAGTGGACATGAATATTTTACACTAGTGGAAATTTAATATACTTGAATACTGCTCTCATTTATTTCTTGTCATTTGTTGCCTCCACATGCTTGATAACTCAGAGTGACCAGGATCACTAATGTCTTTTTAAGGAACCGCATAATAGTTTCAGAGAATCATTATAATTAACTTCAAACAAAAGAATGATCAAGAACCCGTCTATTTGTTTATTTAGATATACTCATTGTCTGCATTCAGTGCCATTTTCTCATACACTTAGCAATAAATAAAGATAAATGTACCTCAGTTAGGAAAGGGTTGAGTACAATTTTAGACCTTGAAAAACAAAACACTTATTGCGCTACATGAGGTGGCTGTTTATGCTTTGGATTTATTAAGTTTAAAAATGATGATTTACAAAAATGCATGCATGCAGGCATGTGATGAGCTTGTTTTTTTCACAACGTCATATGTCTGTTATCTCTTGCTGAGGCAGCTGTCATAAAAATTAAAACGGGAAATAATGAGTTTCTCTGAGATGTTCACGATTATATAAGAACAGAAAAGCTGAGGTTCCTGAGCAGTGTCTGCATGGCACTTTGCTGCCGCCTCCTTACTTCACGTGTAATTAAATTAGATCTGTTCCTGTAGGTGCCTCCTCGACAAGAGGACGACCTAAACAGAACAGACAGATGTCCCTTTCCTTACCAGCATGGCTGCTTTAGATTTTCTTTTTACTGAAACATGTTTAAATGTTTATTTATCACCTAGTTTCCATTTTTGGACATGCCTGTTATTTGCAAAGATCCAAGAGGGAAAACCAAACATCCCTCTCACTAGCGATACTCTCCAGCTAAAATCCCTCTAGCACAGTCTGGGCCTCCTTTGCGGGAGGTGACTGGAAAACCTCCAGTGAGCAGTGCCCAGGAGGAGCCATCCTAATCAGACACCTGAGCCACCTCCTCAGATGAATACTTTCGATGCAAAGCAGCAGTGGCTCCACTTCAAGCGTCTCCCCAAATGATGGAGCTCCTCACCTTCAGGCTGAGTGTGTCCACACTGTGAAGAAAGCTCCTTTTAGCTCATTCTTTCTGTCATGATCCAAACCTCATCGCAGGTGAGTGGTGGAACATGTACAATCAAGCAATCAATCAATCGAAACTTTATTTTAGACACATGCATGGTCCATAGTAAACAAAAACAGGCAAAAACAAAACAAACCAAAAAAAAAAAACAATACTGGTAGTAACAACAAGGCACAATAATAATAGAACGTTCATCCATTGCCGTGATTCCACAGACTAGAGGAGAACCTAACCGAGCTTTGTACAGGGTTGGTCAGAGAATAAATGATGCTCTTTACAGGGTCTGTTCGCCTGCACATATATCTGTATAAGGTTTTGAAGCACAGCAGCACAAGTTGGTGCGTTGGCATTTACAAACATCTGACTGGCATTACTCCACTGTGGCACCTTAAGCAGTATCCTCATGCTATCATTGTATGCCACGGGAAGTTTATGCATACTGCTTTTTCTGTAATGCCGCCACAGGTGGGTAGTATACATTGGAGTACAATATGCTTTAAAGAGTGCATTTTTCACAGATACTGAGCACATAGAGAACTTCCGAGAAGTATATTAGCTTGTATTGAGTACAACGCTGCCTGTAATGACCCTGTCATCAGACAGACCAGTATGTCAAGAGTTTCACCTTTCAGTTCAGCTTTTTTCACCACACAGACCAGAGCAACAACCTCATTGCTGCAGACAAGGCCCTTGTCCTTTGATCCATTGTCTACAGTCACTCACAAACAAGACTCAGATACTTGAACTCCTCTGCTTGAGGAAGACACTTGTTCGCAACCTCGGGGGAGCATTACACTTTTTTTTTTTTTTTCAACTGAGAACCGTAGCCTTGACCTCAGAAGATCAATGATGTTGTGATGTTCAAAGTAAAATAAAATATAATGATGATTTGCGTTGTAAGGTTTAAAAATACATTCAAACAAAGTAAATATGTACTGTCGTTTTGAAACGTTTCTTTTTAAAGGAGTCGGTTAGTCAGTTTGCATGAAGTCAACCAGGACTGACCTCCTTTACAGAGGCCTTCTCTGGCCACCGCATTGTGCTAAAAAGGTGCGTTCAGCTGCTGGACCAAACACCACACTCTGACACTTTCACTCTTAAACGGTATTTCTTCCACTAAATAGCAGGTTCCAGTTCCCCAACAATCAAAGCAGTGTTGCGAATAATCTCATCAAAGCAATAAGCAAAAAATTGTGACAAACAGCCTGAATGTTGCGAAACGAGCACATTACGAGCATAGTTTTATACAAACAGTTTTCCTCTCCTGCAAATTGTCTGCGTGGCTTTTTAGTCCAAATATCAATCTGCTTTTATCCAACAGGGAAGTCTGACGGAGTGCACTCATTTTAACATCTTCCAGTATGAAAAATGACCGTGTTTTTAGGCTCAGCAGATCCTGTCCCTGGAGCGGTACAAGCAGAAGGAAGGATCCAGAGAAGGAGGAGAAGTCAGCACTTCTTCGGAACAGCAAGAGAGCAGCTGTTAGCAACACAGTTGCACCGTGCATGAGCATCTCTCATTTAATGAGTAATACCCTTGGACTGTGTGGATAGGAATAGTCAAACATGCTCGCTGCTTGTGTGGAGCTGGAGACAAATATTCAGAATGCTACGTGCTTAGAAGCGATTACAGACAGGGGAGCAAATATTGAATGTTGCAGCACAAATGAGACAGTCTTTACAAAGACAAGCCTCTACAACTGTGTGTATTTGAGGCTGTGGAAGCCATTTGTCATGCTGTTAACTGAACTATTTTCCGCAGCCATTGCAGGATAATTATTTTTTTCTTATCTTGTTTTTCTTATCTGCTCTGAGTAGAACAATCCATGCCAGCACAAGTTAATCCAGGGCAGTTCAAGTAGCCTGAGTTAGGTTTGCTATCGTCTTATCGTTGGGGAGCGAACAAGGAGAGAGCAGAAAACACACCCAGATTCATCTCGCTGGTAGTGGTCCAGCCATTAATCAAAGTGGAACCATGTCCACTTAACAGCGTGCATGCCTTTAAAATGATGCACTACAAGTGTGTGTGTGTGTGTGGCTTTGTGTAAATGGGCTGAAACCAGTGTAAACATGGAGGGTTAAACTATAGCATAGCTGTGGGGTTTTAAGTAAATACTGGCAGAGTCTGAGATCGTCAGACAGCTTTAGCGCACATGCACACACACAGCAGGCAGTTGGAGTTGTCAGAAATGCTTACAAACCATACTTGACCATCTGCTGCGTTTGTATTATGAAGCATTGCTCACAACTTGTTGTCAATGATTGCAAAGTTGGTCATTTCTGAAGCCACGTGAAATTATAGAGTTGTTTTGTTTTCCAGTAAGAAATTTCAACATTTATCCAAAAGAAAATATTCAGATTTTTCAGTTGATTTTTGATTTTGACGTCTTTTTGATGACTATATTATTATTCTTTGTACAGTAAAAGGGTTTTATTATTTGTGTGCTTCAAACATCATAAAACCATCAACTGTGGGTAATAGATGGAATAATAATAATAATAAATAAAAAAAACCACTTGTTTTGTCTTAGTTTATGGCCTTAAAGGAATAGTCAACTCTGTCTAATAGTTATCAATACTTATTACTTTATCAGCCATGACATCAGTCATTAAGCACAGATGACTGACAAAGAAGCTAAAGTTTTTGTCCAGGCTAGACTAATGATTACCCAAACCAATGCTCCTCCCCCAAAATAAAAAATAAAAATCTGTTTTACAAAACAAAACTCAAAAATGAAATACAGCATGTGTGTATAAGCACACTGCAATATTAGTAATAATAACTGATATTTAACCTCTACATCTTTGCAATTACTGACTGAAACAGACACATGCACACTTTTACACCTTTCTATGCGCCAAAGTTATATTAATAAATGTGTTTAATGGACTGGAGGGTTGTGATGGACTGGATACCTTGATGATCATCTTTTATAATCCAAAGTATCTCTATTTTATCATTAGTATCTTGTTTTGAGACATGGCCAACCTGTACAAAGACTTTTGCCTCTTCCTCCAAACTGTGCTCCACAGCACAGACTTTCAGAGATGTCTGGACTATAGCTTTAAAAACAACATTCAAGTCAGTTTCCTGTACAAAATTACATTCCTTTTGTAAAAATATGTTCTCATTTACAGTAATCCAGAGAAAGACCCATTTGTTTTAGAGCTGAGCTAACTTGTAACTTAAAACCTACACTCTAAATTCAACATATGGTAAATGATCTCCAGATCTGCAGGCGCATACACAGTACTATAGCTGGGACTGAGGTTCCATCTTGTTCAAAGAATTGCAAACATATGGAGGTTTTGTGGATTGAAATGCAAACTTTATTGTTAGTTGGCAACCTGTTTTATTACATGAGGCATGCCCAACATGTTCCCTAAATTAGCTTGACCATTTTTTGTTGCATTTTTTCTTACTGTATTTTGTTTGTACTTAGAGATTTTCTTTGAACATGCAAAGTGTCCTAAATGTAAAAAAGCCTATGAAACCTGTTGTAACTTTGGCACATACAAATGTGTAAAAGTGTGCTTGCTGGTTTGCAGTCAGTAACAATAAAACAAAGCTGTTGAAGATTAAAACCCTAAAACACCTGGAAAGTTGTGATGCATGGAAACTGGATACCTTGATGTCCATCTTTTATAATCCAAAGTGTTCTGAACATTTTAAAGCAGTGTCAACCTGAATTAAATCATAAAAACAAAGAGTAGCATAGAAAAGTGTTAGTATCTGGTTTTGAGTTTGACAGCTGACAGAGGTTTAAAGAACTTCTTATCTGAATTTTCAAAACACTTCTAGATTTCCTTATCTTGACATGCTTATCGTTTGTGCTAATTGGAGGAATTGGGGAGTGGAAGTGATGAGAGCTAGAGCATTCATGGTAATCTGCAGCTGTGTAATTAATAAAAATAGTTCGGATTAGGTGACTTTTTTTAACATTTAAATATATTAAAAAAAAAATCAATACAAAATGAACAAGTCATGTAAATATATCGCAAGATCATAGAAATTAAAAAACTATACAATTTAAGATGACGTGGACAGACTATAATGTCTGTAATTCTGTGTCTGCCAGTTTGCAAAATCTCATGAACCACTAGATAAATTTAACAAAGCTCAGAAATCATTAGATTGAAAATCATAGATTAACTTTTCAATTCAAGATGGCTGCCACAACCAACTTGTCTAAAATTAAAAAAATAAAAAATTATAGGACTTCATCATTGTTACAGACATTGCTCTATAATTTGATGTGCAGCCATCACAACACAGTTCAAGTGCTACTCTTGTTTGTTTTAGTATTGCTGTTAGTGTTAATCCCATTTGTCTGTTAGCATAATATCTCATGAGCCACTGAACAGAGTTCAATGAAACTCTCTGAATGTAACCATTAAACCTTTTATTTTCTTCTTTCGTCTGCTCCCCTCTTCAGGGGTCGCCACAGCGAACTAATTCGCACGAAGACTTGGCAATTGATTTTGTACTGGAGTCCCTTCCTG
>JARVGV010000630.1:14089342-14101260 GCA_031762435.1 Hypsolebias longignatus | reverse complement strand
ATATCAATAAATAAATAAATTGATAGATAAAATCATTTACCTTCCAGAGTAAAACCAAATAATTATAATCTTTTAGAAATGAAAGATGTGTGGCCGTCCACCAACAAATGGACAACATTATGTGTTGCCTCACTAATCAGGTTGTTCGGTGATTCAGTGTTACTAAAAATAAAACTATTTATACAAAGAAGGTAAAAATATGTACAGTATTTTAAAAGCTGCTTTTAATTTCCCTGGAAACAGTTTGCTCACCTACTTGTAAGTTGTATTTTTCTTATAAATGAAAAAAATTGTTTGGCTTAATCCTTTACAGAATTACTGTTATCTAAAATCCAAATTTAAATTTAACAATTTACTGCAACTACACACGTATAACAACAGTTTCCCAACGTCACTGAGACAAGAAACTGCAAGAAACACCACTTGAAAGCAGCTTGTTAAATTTCAATGGCACTGACAAGCAGTGGTACGACTTTCTGTGTCGCTGTGTTAAAGGTCACTTTCAGATTTTACATTTTTATGTCAAACGCAGCAAAATATTTGTCACATTCTCCTCTTTTTTCCCTTTTGTAACAAAACATGCTTATTACGCAACAAATATTACAACTGACTGCTGGGTAGAGTCATTTAAATTTTACCAAAACATAATCTGAGTTAAAATCAGTAATGACAACTTGTTTTATGGATAGACGATTCATTTGTTTTTGTTTTTCACGTTAAGATGTGACTCACTGGCTGTGTTCTCATCTGTCTGTGTCTCTGACACTCCTACATTCAGATTGTAATTTAATCAGGCTCCAGAGTGTCTGCTGGACCAGCTGGACTGGATTTGGTGAGAGTCATTGCACAGACAGAGATGATGTTGCATTTAGTAAAACAAAAGAAGAGCAAAAAATCAATGTCAGCAGCTGGTTCAGCTTCTTTTTTGTAGTGTTCAGTGGTTTAAACAAGTTTTATGTCCTGCAGGTATCGACTGCAAGAACATGTAAAAGATGGAACTTCCATTACAAGAATCAGCCACCAGGAGAGTGGGGTGCCATTCATAAAGTTACACATTCAAAAATTAACTGCAATATTTTTGGTTTAATTAACCATTCATAAGAAATAAATAGTTTTTTTTCAAAGTCATGTTTTCACTATGTTATAAATGTCATAGTTCCAAAGGAAGTATTTAATTCACACCTTAATATTTAGTTTACAAATTTAATATTTAACTTGCAAGTTAAATATTTAGTTAGCAAGCTAAATATTTAGCTCCAGACAAAACATTTAGTTTACAAACTAAATGTTTATGTCCAAGCTAAATGTTTAATTTACAAACTAAATATTTAACTTGCAAGTTAAACATTTAGTTAGCAAATTGAATATTTATTTAGGAAATTAAAGGTTTATTTTGGAAAATAAATATTTAGGTTTGCGCTAAATATTTAGTAAGCGAAATAAAAAAAATTTTTAGGAAAAAATGTTTAGTTTGGAAAATAAATATTTAGGTCTGAACCAAACATGTAGTTAGCAAATTAAATAGTTATTTTAGAAATTAAATGTTTAGCTTGGAAAATAAATATTTAGGTCTGAGCTAAATATTTAGTTAGCAAATTAAATATTTTGTTTAGGAATTAAATGTTTAGCTTGGAAATTAAATGTTTAGTTTGGAAATTAAATATTTAGCCTAGGCAATAAATATTTAGTTTGGAAATTACATGTTTAATTTTGACAATAAATATTTAGTTTGGAAATTAAATATTTAATTTACACCTAAATATTAAGTTCACTAACTAAATATTTAACTTGCAAGTTAAATATTTAGTTTGTAAATTAAATATTTATCTTGGACATAAGCATTTAATTTGTAAACTAAATATTTAGTGTGGAGCTAAATATTTAACTTGCTAACTAAACATTTAACTTGCAAGTTAAGTTTTTAGTTGGTAAACTAAATATTTAGCTTGTAAATTAAATATTTAGTTTGGGACTGTAACATTTATAAATGTATGAATGACCGTGAAACCATGAAAAAAAAAATCCTATTTTATTTTCTTATTAAAGGCTAAATAAACCAAAATATTGCTGTTAATTTTTGACTGTGTAACTTTACAAACAACACCCCATAAATGTACATCTATAACTGATTAACTTTTGGAGTAAACTGTAATATGGGTGCCACAACAAAGTTACTAAAAAAAAACATAATTCAGTAATCCTTACAGGTATTGTGCTAAAAATAATTGGTGTGGTGTTAGCTGAGTCATTCATAACATTTACTCTGAGCATGAGATTGTGCTTAACATGTTTTCAAGTTTTGACCAAAATTGCTAAAACCCTTTTTTATTTTTTATTTTTCTCCACATAAGATCTTAGTCTAAAATCACTGACTTGAAGGACTGCAGGAGATTTGCATTCCTTCAAGGACCACCAGGCCTTTAATTTTTTATTTTTTATTCATTCAGATATGCAAGCAAGCATCTTGTGGAGGCACAAGATCGTTTATTAAGCATGTTGTATTACATAAGGTCTATGTATGATGCATATCTGAATTATGTGTCAGGGTGCCCCAGTTTCCTCTGGTTAGTGTCCAGAGGAATGCCTGCTTAATGATGGAAAATGTCCAGCCAGTCATCATTGGTGTTTTCTAAAATAAATCACCTATTCTGTGTGGATGAGTCACTGATAAACACCAGGCTTACAGCAAGAGAAATTCTAACTTTGAGGGTAAGAAAGTGCAAAATGGTACATAAAATGGCAAAGAATGGACTAAGAGAAGTGCTTAATGAGCACTTCAGGCTGTCATGATCTTACAGCAGAACGAAAGCCTTACAACCAACAGCAAAAAAAAAAAAAAAAAAAAGCTGTTTGACAAGTAGCAACTTTTGTCAGTATGTTGGAAATGTCGCAAGGCCATCAGGTGGAAACTGACAGGGGAGGGTTTTAGATTAAAAAAGAGCATAAAATATTTTTGGGGGCAAAGCAGGTTCCTTTCATTCATTCACTCCTTTTCAAACACCAATAAATGAAAAGGAAAAGTGTGCAAGTTTCTGTCCCGGCTGCTGTCTGTGCTCTGAATCAAAACGTTTTAGCAAACGATGCAGAAATGATAGAGCTATAGAAAGGAAAAGTAGCCTTTACTGGGGATTTATTTACAACCAACCCCCCCCTATACAAGTTTTAAATGTCATATACGTAGCTTCATCAGTTTGTGAAAGAAAATGCCTTGAGCCATTCAAGTGTAAATCTTTATTTATTGTATCTTGAATCTTTTTCACTGTTTCACTCAGACTTGCCTATCACAGGCACAAAGCACTGATTGTTTTTTCCAGACCTATTTTCTTTTCCACTTTCATATTTATTTTTATAAAGCTCCCATCTGCAGATTCAGATTTTGGCCAATTCTGATTTATCTCTACAAACTGTAGCTAACATCAAAGAAAATGTTTATTTTATCTTTTTTTTCTTCTTCTTCTTTTTTTTAATATAAAACACCACCAGGTTACAGACTGCTGCAAATTAGCTGCTTAACTATGGTCGATCAATGGACCAAAAAAATGGATAGATAAATGATTTATTTTTACAGAAATCATCAGATTTTATCCAGCAGTCAGTTTGTTGGTGCATCCCTAATGGTAACCAGTCATACCCATCTGCTCACTACAGACTCATGTTCAGGCTGCTATTTAATATACTGTGTTATTTTTGCATTATTAGTGTTTAGCATAGGCCTATATCGTAGATTCTTATGTATGGTTTCTTTTTATATTTATATTTTTTGCTATTTTTGGTTGTAACTGGGACATTGGGTACACAATTCCATTCTACCTCATGTACCACATGTGATGCGAATGACAATAAAGAACCTACCTTGAACCAAGGATGTAATATTTGCTAATTACATGAAATGTAGAACCAGGGAGCACCTTTTTAAATTAAGTTTGTAATCAACATTACAAACGTGTCTGCCAGAGGTATATTAACAGGTTCAAATGTAATAGTAATCAAGTACTGTATAAAAGAGAACAAGATAATTATAACAAGGTAGAAAATGTGGGGGGGAAAAAGTCTAAAAAGATACAAAACAATTTATTTACAGGTTATATAGATAAATTCACATTGATTTCTAGAACTGAGGTGGTTTTCATCAAGTCCTTTAATAGTGGTGCTATATGTAAAGTTCCTTGCTGAAGTGGGTTATGCTTGTCTTGGAGTTTGACCACTTTTTTTTCTTGTGAATGTGAAATTTTCCCAGGAGAAGTAAAAGTTTGGTGAAGTAGATCAAGTCTTTATCCATATCCTTATCGTCGAAGCATAATATAATGTCTTTCTCTGTAAGTTGAATTATTTGTCCAGTTTTCATATGAGTTGTACATCTGTCCAGAATACCTTTGTATGATTAAACTGATAGACTAAATGAGATTGTTTCTGTTTGTAGTTCACAAAATGTACAAGAAGAGTCAATATCAAGTTTAAATGTGGTGTCACTGGTGAGAGGGATGTCTGGATACTCCCATCTGTATCTGTTGCCTCCAAGATCCAACTGTAGATGAACAGAAGAAAGTGGATAAACAGATGGGCATGAGATACAACAATAAAACAATCTAGGAATAAAACCAAAGCTATTGAGTTGTGACTATAACAACATAGAATGTCAGGTACTCTGTGTTTGTATAAGACGTCAATGCAACACATGGTTGGCCTCCAGGCTTTTCTCTACACAACTAAAGGCCAATCAGGATGTTTCATCTTTATGTTATAGAAAAACAAGCATGTCAGTAATTAGCGTCGAGGTTTGCTAACTGAGGACAGTTTTCAGAGTGAGAACAAAAGCAGAAGCTTCTACTGGGTCCAAACGAGATCTACTCATTTGGATGTAATTAATTCAGATGGTTTTGTGAGGAAAGGCCCCTGTGTCTCACATTCCTTTGACGGGATGCTGCTCATTCAAGTAGCCCTCCGAGCTCAGCAGAACTAGCGTGTGTGTTCTGAATCCCACAGAGATTTTCCTGTAACAGACTCCCCTCTTGGACCACCTACAGCTGTGTGCCAATTAAATTCACCACCCACCACTTCCTGACCCAGATGGTTTACCTCACACACAACACTTAACCCTCACTTAAGCTTGCAACAAGCTGGAGAGTAAAGGTAATCAATAAATAATTAATGATGACTGGGTCTACCTGTTTATAATTGATACCTCCAGTAAAAGAACCCACCTGAGCTCCTTGTGTGTTTCTGTTCAAGCAGCTGTGGGAAATGAACAGCTACAAGCAACTTGATCCCTGACTCAGATTTACTGATTTCTTATATATTCCTTCTAAATCCCTGCAGATCACCACCCTGATCAACCACAAAGACAAGCCAAAGAAGTCCGAGCGCACCCTGGCAGCGATCCACAGGGTGGGTCAGGCGGTGAACGTGGCAGTGGGACGTTTTGTTGCCGTCGGAGAGGCCATCGCCTCAGAGAACCAAGAGCTAAAAGATGAGATGGGTCAAGCATGCTTTGAGGCACGCAGAGCAGGTAGGCATCCTTTAGCCGAACCTTATTAGTGCTTGACATTTTACCAAATTGCTGCATTTGAACTTAAAACGACGTGTTTTCCCATTTTCGTGAAGGATCGGTTAGTTTGCTCTTCTGAAAAGCTGTGAGGGTGATTCATCCTAAACGCTTTTATTTTTTCCGTTGAGGATAATACTATGTTTTTCTTTGTGCTGGCACTGTGAAGGCCTTATGATATTATGAGTTCCCCGCTGAGTATGTGTGGAACTCATCAGCCAGTGAGCTGTGCTTCTTTCCCACGTTTTTGCAGAGACAAACTGTGACGGTTTCATAAAACGCCAGGCATCACCTTCAGGCCTCACAGTTTTATCAGATTTTAGCACATTTCGATCAGTCTGGGCAGCCTTGCTGTCAAACAGTATTACACTAGAGGACCTCCAAAGTGCTCTAAAGACATTGTGGTTATTGAATTGGGAATAAAGGCTGAAAAAAACGACTGCAGCACCTAAGGGTGCGGCGTAGAGAAGGGAATTAAAGTGTCTTTACTGGCGTGGATAACACTAAATAATGGACTCTAATAGAAAGTTATTGGACACTTGATGAAAGGTTATTAGACATGTTTTGTTGTTTGGAGAAGTATCCGTCATTCGGACACTGTGTAGGCTGAGTCTATGTAAAGAGGCTATAAATACGCCTTCAGTGTTTCACGCCGTCTAGTCTAATTTGAATGATTGTGGAAAAAGGGTAAGTTCATGAAATGAGGTTTTGGAGGTAGGATTATGAGATAGTGAGTTATATTCACTGCTATGTAATGAAAAGACATTTAATTACCCTACCATACCTTAGGTACCGGTAAATGTTACTAATTGAATTTTTCTGTATATGAATGGCAGCACGGTGGCGCAGCTGGGTAAGTGAGGTGTTAAAGATGTCGGCCACCGACATCTTGCATGCAAGGGTTGGCAACGAGTTTATGGTTGGATATCCTTTCTACTAGGGACGCACCGATCCACTTTTTTTTCATCTGTCCGTTAGTCTGTCCATCTGTCCATCCATTTATCTGTCCATCCATCTCTCCAACAATCCATCCGTCTATCCCAGGTTATAGAGAGAGTATCAGGCTTCATTGATGCTATGCACTAAAATCAAACATTATAAGCTGAGATTTTAGAAGGAAACCCTCAAAAGCTTTAAATAACTTGAAGATCTTGAGAACTAATAATCAGTCAGACTATATACAGAAAACAGTCTGATTAAAAAGCTACACAGCTGCAGTAACTGATGGAGATTGTTGTTGCCGAAGACGAATCTTCAAACAAGAACTCCATTTTCTCCAGCCTATGCAACAAAGTAATTTTGTTGTTGAGTCATGCTGTTTGTCCAAATAACAAGACTCAGATTAAAATCGGATAACATTTAAGACAAAATACAGTTGTTGTTTTTTTTGCATTTTCAAAGAGTTTATAATTTTTTTTAACTAATGCGTATCTCTCATGATAAAAAACGTGAATCCTTTTTTAAACCGTTTCTGAGCGAACAGGAAACAAATTCACGCTGGATAAGAGTTCAACCTTACAACAATGGGTTCACGTTGGAGGAATCGGCTTGTGTAGCAAAGCGTTTAATCCCTGCATAGTGCTGTTTCATAACGACGGCTAAAACCCAAACCAAGAAAAGTGCAGGTGGGAGGAGAATAGACTGGTGAGAAAATGTCCGTGTGAATCTGTGTGCTTATAGCTGAAGTCGTTGTACTGTGTATACCTAATTTATTCCAGTTTTCACTTTTTGTCCTCTCAGGGGTGTGTTTTTACAGTTTTCTTTTGTTGTTTTCTTTGACTTACTTTAGTTCTTTACTTATTTTCTTCAGGCTTCTGGTTTTTATTACATAAACAATGAATGATAAAAAAGGAGCCATGTTATTAAGATTTTCAAATCTGTAGGGGAGAGAAGCGTTAGATAGCGAAAGAGTGATGTTTCACTAATACCCTGCCACATAACTTCAGCCTTGTGTGCCATAATGAATAAAATAAAAGCAGGCCCAAAGCACTTGTTTCATTTGATGCCACTCTTTTTCTGTGTTTGACAGATCTAATGAGGCAGGTCAGTGAAGGCAGCCTGCTGGATCTGTTGAGCTCGTTCTCACATTTGCATGCTAACTGTCTCGCGTGCTCATTTGACTTTAGAGAAATGAGTTAAAGATGGCTGACGGGGTCAAAATAAACTTGTACCAGAATCAGGTGGTGCCTTTAATATTTGTATACTTTGCGGACTTCAGTATAAAAAATAATAATTAAAAAAAACATAAAGATGAATTTTTTTCCCAACATTGATGGATGCTCTGTGAAGCTGCAAGGCTATATGAGTGTAGCTAGTTTTGACATTTCATTTAAATAATGTGGTTTTTCAGTTTGTCATGTGTTTTATTTTATCTCACTTTACTCTTCAAGTAAAAAGAAAATTGCAACACAATCTGAATTTATTAAAATTCCTAGCATTCCTTGAATAAATGCACATACCGTGGCAGTTTTAGGCTAAGAGATTCTCATGATGATATACCCAACAGCTATATTTTGGCTAAGGTCAATTAGCTGAGGTGGCCATCTTAATTGGGGTGGCTCCAAAAGTTAAATTGTAGATGTAAACCAATGATTACTTTCTGTTAGTTTCATTAAAGCCCATCCAGTGGTTCTTGAAATCGTTTGGCAGACAGGGTTGGCACCAACCGTTAATGGTTATGTTTTACAGAAAACTATTGCACGATATGTAGCACACTCCCACATACTGGGGCGTACAGTGAGCTGCGCTGACGGTTGAGACTTCATACTCGAGCATACGCCCTGATAGGCTGCAGCCCAGCACCACAGGCAAGCGGCGTTTACCTTTGGAACAAATTGAGGTCACCGATTGGTCATTTGCTGACACGCCTACTGAATTGATTGACAGGTCGAAAAACAACAACAACAAAAAAAACAGGGAGCACTGGCCTTGCAGCCCACCCATCAGACCGACCACCGGGAAATCTCCAGACCCTCCCACAGCCACGCCGGGCCTGATTAATTCTCTCATGACAAATTCCTTCATTTCTCACAATTTCAGTCATGGCGTCAACGGACGAGGATGAAGAGACCACTTGCCTCTTGGGGAAAAAAAATAAAAAATCAAAAGAAAAAGCCATTAAACCAGACCAGGGATGAAGAAGGGGAATGTAATACACTGGTGTCGCAGACAAAACAGTCCGTCGCCGGACAGTTTACTGTGCGACACAGAGTACACGTACGCGGTGTCACTGCCTGATCTGTTACGAATGCGCGAGCCATAGTGTAACTCGTTTGCGCATGCACTAAAAGGAATACTTCCGGCTCACATGGATCGCCGTTGAATGTACCGGTAAATTAAGGAAAATGTACTGGAAATAATTACTTGATATTAATAAAATGTATTAATGAAACATACCATATTTATTAATATAAATTAAAATATCTCTTTCTATAAATTGATTAATTTTCCTAGACAATGTTATAATTTTGTTTAAGAATAAAAACTGTCAATTTACTTAGAAATGTATGTGCTCCATCTCCATCGATCTCCATGTTGCTAATTTACGCCACTCATATTTCCGTTACAAATCACTGACACATTTACATCATTGGTTAAAATTGCAGCACGATAGCTCAGTGGTTAGCACTGTTGCCTCACAGCAAGAAGGTCCTGGGTTCAATCCCTGGATGGACCTGGGGTCTTTCTGTGTGGAGTTTGCAGGTTCTTCTCATGCTTGCGTGGGTTTTCTCCAGGTACTTAAGTGTTTTAAATTGATGCCTGCTGTCATTCACACACACGTAACATATTTGTAAAACAAACAGGTACCAAAGACAACTTTTTTTTTTAATTTATACTTTTAAGGAGATTATTAAAAATGTTTACTCCTTAAATGTTAAGGTTATGGATAAGCTCTAAACCTTTATGATCAAAAGAGCCATTTTTGCGCCTTTGTTCACTAAATTAAACGTGTCCTGAGCCGCAATAACCTGCTACAACTGTGATTATCAATTAGTGGCCCGTGGACCACTTTAGATTTGTTGGAGGCGGCTTTTGTAGCCAGTACGGGGCCACGTATTATAAAGCTAAAAAATATCTAATAGTGTTAACATTTATTGATATGTTTACAATTTAAAACAAAAGAAAATACCAGATTCTTGTAAAGAAGGAATAAATAAATAAACTGTATTTTTTAACCAATTTTTATTTATTTAAACAAACTATGAACTATGCAGACCTATGTTATTTTTTTAATTGCTGAAAAAATATAAGTATAGAAATAAAGCATAAAGTTAAAGTGAGTACCGGTACTGTATTTTATTCCTTGTATTAGTTCTAGTAATGGCATATTTGCAAAATAAATGACCACAAACCTGAAAAATTTAAATGGCTAAAACTAGCTTTATTTTTGTTTGTAACAACCAATAAAAATGTTTCATGTCAGTTTTGGTCAAAGCTTGAAAGAGCCGCTGCAGAGGGACCAAAGAGCCGCATGCGGCTCCAGAGCCGCAGGTTGCAGACCCCTGTTCTAGCCAGTGATTTTGTGAGAAGCTTTAAATCATTAATGCCTCGTGTTTTTGTCCGTCTCCTCGGAGTTCACCTGCAGTCCTGCTGCTGTGAAAGACTCCGTGTAGCTTTTACCCTCCTGCACTCCTTCAGCTGCTCTGTGCCACCACCACTTTTGCCTGCCTGTTTTGGATCTTCACCGCTCTTCACGTTTTGGACATTAGGTTACTCAACTCCTGTTACAACCTCAACAATTATCTGTAAGAATTCCCATTGTCAAGATTCAACCAACCTCCTCCTCAAAACAATATTCTAACTGCTCCCTCTGCCTTGCAGGACAATGAGACACTTCACCTGTTGTCCCCTCAATATCACTTATTGTAAACACTGTAAATTATTGAGTCCTGGTTTCTGTTCATCTCAGTCCTTTCAGTCTGGATACACCCGTTAACATAATTTATTTTTTAATCTAGTGCAACACATCTATAATGTCTATTTATTTTATTATTATACTGAATTTTATGTCAGAACTATTAAACTGTTCCCTTTTTTTTAAGTCATGCTCAGTGTCCAAGTATAAAGAGCCTAAGTATGTGCAAAATACTCATATCTTGCTTAATAAAATGAAAGATTTATACAACAAATAAATACTAAAAGCTCATTATTGTTTGTGTGAGGCTCAGTGGGAGAGAGAAAATTCATTCAGTACCACCAAGGACCAACAGTGCTCCACTGCTGGTCTATAAACAAGCTACTCATATTCTGCTTTAGTTAAAGTGAAACCAATTAACCTTGAATTTACTGAAGTAAACTCACTCCTTCAGAAGCTGCAGATATGAAGCCTGAGCAGCTTCACTTGTTCCATTGTTTATACATAACTCCATTAACCTACACAGCTTCCATTATGAAAGATGGTAAATTTAGAAAATCCCAACCAAATCATTACAGATTTAATGTATTTTAAAAAGCTAGCAGCTGATAATTACTTCAGAAAACTGTTATGTGTAGAGATGAAACACAACATGTTTAAATCCTTCAATGTTTGAACAATCACTAATCTGCTCATTTGTTTTCTTGCAGCTTACCATATTCATGTTTTACTTCCTAGTCCCATGAAAGCTGTTCAGTGGACAAGTGTTACATGTGTTTGCTTTTCAACATTTTTCTGTACTTTTTAAAGAAAGTGTGAAGAAAGGAATGCATAGCACAACCACCTTTCATGCAAGATATTAAAATGAAGATAATCTCTTGTGGAGAAATTACAAGTTTGTCATCACTTTTGGTCTGATCATGAACAGAACATTAGGCCACTGCAATTTCAAGCAATACTGCAAGATGTGGAAGCACTTGGAGTGTGTTGGGAACGACTCTCAGCTATTACCTCACCAAAAAAAAATCATATCTGCTATGTGAACACAGTTGTTAACTCATTATTATTATTATTATTATTATTATTATTATTATTATTATTATTATTATTATTATTATTATTGGTTAGGGAACTTTTGGTCAGAGTTTATGGATGTTTTTAATTGCTATGGCTGAGACTGTTAACGCTGCCCATGAACCATATGTTTGGGTTAGGAGAAAGCTGAATGAGGAGTTGGGTGAGGCTGCTACGTGCAGCTGGCACTGCAATGACGCTTCTGAGTCTGTGAGTTCAGCTGAACTGATTAGTGTATAAAAACAAACTGCACACACTGCCCGTGGCAGATTCTTGTGGCTGGACTTCATGCGTCTACTTCCCGTAAATCTGTTCTTGCAAGTAAAATACCAGTTAAAAGTCTCCTGTCTTATGGTAAATGGAGCTTACTTATACAGGTAGTCCCCGAGTTACGAACGGGTTCCGGACCTAAGGACCGTTCGTAGGTCGATTCTGCCGTAGGTTGGA
>JARVGV010000630.1:14067628-14089242 GCA_031762435.1 Hypsolebias longignatus | reverse complement strand
GAAACTGAAACTAAACGGCGATCGGTAACGTCTTTTTAAACACGTTTTTTCAATGTAAAACAACTTTGAACGGCTGTTTGAATGTTTTTAAATGTGTTTCCAAGCAGTTAGTTAACAAAAAAAAACCCAAAAAATGAAAAAAATATAAAATGCTGCATAAATAAGGCAACGTACGGCGCAATGACATCACTGGGGGGCGGAGCTGTAAACGCGAAACGCCGTAAACCGAGAACGCCGTAAACCAAGGACTACCTGTATTTTCAATATAAAGTGCTTGGAATTGACTCAGCCCTGTGATTTCTATCCCACTGCCAGTCGGATGTTTGGACACCATTCTCTAGAGCTGGGATACGAAGGTTTAACTGGTTAGCAAGGCTGACACTTAAACTCAGTCTGTCCAGTACAATCAGATCATCTGGGCTGCAGCCACACCAAAAGACAATCGAGCTGCATGACCGATAGCAACCCATTTGTTTTCTTCCTTCCTCCTCCTACTACTACTGGGGAGTGGTGGCGCAGAGGTTAGAGAAGGTGGGCCTGTGATCGGAAGATGGCCTATTAAAGCCCCGGTACCGACAACATCAAAAGAATGTGGGTGGAAAAAGGTGAAACACCCACACCTGCCTCCACCCTCATTTGCCCCAATCTGGGCCCTAGAGCAAGGCCCTTAACCCCCACCATCTGCTCCCTAAACAGGTCTCTCCTGGAAATGAGTTCTCGTGGCTCAATGAGACTACCTGGATAAATAAAGGGTAAATGAAAAAAGAAAAATGTTAAAAAACTGAAATAAACAAACAAACAAACAAAAAAAAGAAATCTGGGTTCCCGTAAGGATGTGATTGATGATTCAACATCAGGATCTTTACCCTTCTGCGTTTGAGATTTTACATTTTTCTGTCCTAAAAGTGGCTCAAAGAAAGTATCGTCACTGTGTTGTGGGTCAGGGTGGCAAAATTATCATTTCACCGTGGTTAATGTGGTTCTGTTGGACTTCATTACATTTAAGAAGAAGTGGACTCATGGAGGTGTAGCTACAGATTGGCACATTTTAGTGCCATTGAAAAGAACTTCAACAGCCCGGTCTCAGAACACTGAGACACTATGCTATGTAAATGTAACACATGTTGGTAATAGCTGTTGCACCACTGTTCAGCACAGTACCCCCTGAGGTGAACAAGACACATCGTGGTCTGAGGTCGTTTAAGAATTCCAAATTCATTGTTTACCACAAAATCCCAAGACCAGATGGTCTCTGCAAACCTTCCAGCATGTTCTTGTTTTGCTTCCGCAACAAAGAATCTTCTGCGGCTTCTATTTATTTAGTTTTTGCCTCGTAGATGCTGCATGCCCTCATACTTGTAAAGTCACTTATGCTCACTAATTATATCTCCCTAATCTGACTCTGAATTTACAAGTGAGCAGTCAGTATATGTATCAACCACATGCTGTTGCAGTTCTTATCTAAAACAAGGACCTTAGAGCAGAAAAGAGATTTAATCTGACCACTAATCACATCTTTGTTTCCAGCTAACATACTTTATTATAAAAAATATATACTCTAAAGCACAAGTACATAAACAAAAAGCTTGAGCATCATCTTAAGAAACCTGGTCTGAAATCACCATTGATTCTCTGTGCTGTATGAAAGGAGGTGCAATAATATGAACAGTCGGATTTTGAGCTGAATTCTAGCTCCTTCTGCACGTATAGAAGCTGCTGCCTTAGACTCAGAGGAATGTGTCTTTAAAGTTCAGATACCTCATTTGTGTTAAATCTGACTGTGAAGCTCACTGTGTCCAGGTCATTCACTGAAGGGATATTAAAGGTGTGATATGGTCAGGAAGACCTAACTTTGCAAACTGAAGCATGTGACGCATCACCAAAAAGTTTTTATGGGTCAAAACTTCAGAATGGTTGACAGTTTTCCCTTAACTATAACGTCCTTGCCCCTTATTCTGGGGGAAAAAAAACACAACAACATTCTTCCAGAGTAAATTGGAACTTTATTATCATCACAATATCAGTGAGTGCAATATTAATACCCAAAGGCTTGGAGGGCAATAAATCATAGGCTGTTATATTTCAATTACTACCTTCATTCATGTTCTACCTGCTAATAATATATTTGGGACTCTCACTGGCTTTGATGCCTACAACTGATTTAAATGATGGTGATGGCAAGAAGTGAGTGTGAAAATGTGAGTTTATTGCCATTCGCATCACATGTGGTACATGAGGTGGAATAAAATTTTACAACCCAGCTGATTTTTTTTTGTTACATCTTCTTTTAAACACCATTTTAGTTTAATTTGTTATTCTCAATGGCTTTAGCCCTATTTGCATGGGATTAGTTTTATCTAGGGACCACATGCTATTTGTAATAATCACGGAGATTGTCTGCGTTGTTAATCCCGTGCGAATCGGCCATGTCAGTAATTTGTCAAATAAAAATTCCCCCGCAAATTACCGACTATATTTTGCTGAACTCCAAGGTGCTGTGATAAAACTAATCCAATGTGAATAGGCATCTCTGTGATTTGGACAGAAACGAGCGGGATCCGACATGTAATGAGGTGTTTTTTGTTTTTAATTTAAGCAAGGTCATTGTTAAAAATATAGAATAAGGCTATTTTAAATGAACTCGCTGCTCACTTCGGCTTTTTTAATTTTATTGTATTTATTTATTTTTGCTTCGGCTTTTATACTGCTACTTCATTCACTGCAAATGACAGCAGGTGCGGAGACGCGCGTGTCATCAGCTGACCCATCCATCCTTCTTCCTTTTCGGGTAGCGGGAGTCACTGGTGCCCATGTCATCACTGTGCAAGATGTTGGAGACACCCTGGACATGTCGCAAGTCCATTTCAACCGGCGGGTCAGTGGCCGCGCGGCCGCTCATATTGGACTTGTCTCCTCCTCAACAAGTAGATTAACACAATTTTATATTGTGCATTCTTAATTTTATTTGTGCTGATTTGTAAAACCACGTCAAAGTCTGAGACCGGCCCGGCCCGCACATTAATCACATTATTATGGACCGGCCCGATCGTGACAACGCAGTGCGTTAACATCATAACTGGAAGATGTCTGTAAAGTTCAGCTAAGTGTCAGGCTTTGGTTATGCCATGCGAATGTGCCACATAAAAAGCAGATGTTGGGGAGTTATTTTTTTTATTACATATGGTCCTTAGGTAAAACTAATCCCATACGAATAGGGATTTTGTTGTCCACTGTTACCATCACTCTTTGTTTAAAAAAAAACAGGTCTCTCTTGTAATTGAGTCCCTGAGGCTCAGTGGGATTAACCTGTATAAATAAAGGTTGAACTAACTAATTACTAACAATAATTAATAATCAAACCTACTCTTCTCCCCTCTCCTTCTATGTGAGATATACAATAATTTAAGCAACAGGTCGCTTATGAAACTGTTTGTAATTTACCGTCTTTGACATAAGTGTACCCTCCTCATCTTTCGCAGGCGATGCCATAGCCCAGTTGACTGACATGGGATCAGCCGTGCAGTCGCAGTCAGACGGACATGTCACGGTGTTCAGTGATAGAACGGGGATGGTGAAGGCTGCCCGTCTACTCCTCTCCTCTGTCACTAAGGTCCTCGTCCTCGCCGACCGCATCGTCATCAAACAGATCATCACATCGCGCAGCAAGGTAAATGAGGAGCACTACCCTGAAATGCATACATCCGCTCTCCGACATGCCCATTCTCTCCTGAGGCCTTTACTTCTTAAGAGATAAGCCCTCTTAAAGAGTAATCTGGATGGAATTGAAGGCGAGCAGCACTTTTAGCGACTATACAAACCACACAGATCTTGTCTCTCTTGTTCATACCTGGCTGTGTTCTTAGCCAGGCAGGGTGATGTAGCTTCAGACTGAGCCAAGAATGAAAACTGAAGAGGCCTTAATCATGACTGGTTAGCTTTGTTTGGGAAGACAATGGACAGCCCTCTGTTCTCCATTACTGGCAAACACAATTAGATCTCTTCCTCTTCTTTGTGCAGCACAGATAAAAGCTGCTTCATTGCCACTGCCAGCTAGCATATCCTCAACAGCTAAATTAGCAGCTTACAAGGGCTGTTATTACCTAAAATGGAGCTATAGGGCTGCCTAATCTGTGTACTTAATTTCAGAGTTCACTGAGGTAATTGTCATATGGATATATAAAAAGGTAATTGATAGTAAATATATATATAAAAAAAGCAACAAATAAAATGGTACTATAATTCGTTAAAGGAAACTTTGCATGCCAAAAGTTTAAACTAAAAGAACTTGCATGACCTGTGAGCACTCGGAGTATGTGTTGGGGATGACTTGGCTACTGCTACTACAGATTTTAGCCTAATTTCTAAAATTGACTGAGTTTTTATTTTGCTTTTATTTGTGTTTACTGAGGCTGATTAACTGTAGCAACCATGTAAATCAAGTAAATCCCCAAATGTTATCATTTTTGCATTGAGCAACTCATGGTTGTATTCTGGGAGTTTCAATAAAATCTGTGTAGTGGTTCATGAACTATTTTGCTAACAGACAGACAAAAACACAGGCAGTTACACGATTGCTTGCCTCATATGGCAGCGAGTAATAACTAAATTTGAAAGGAGAGAAAACGCCCCTCCCTGTTCATTGTTTAAACATTCAGTCACTTATAGTGAAGGCCTCATTAGTATTGACCGCAGCAGTGTTTTTGTTTTCTTTGCAGAAAAGTAAAGATTTCAGACAAACAATGCATTTCACTGAGGACATTACATTACTAACAATTATATATTTTACCTCTAAGTTAGATTTATTGTTCTGGCTAAAGTTTTACAATAGCCTATGCTAGGTTATCTAAACATTAGTTGCTAACTTGAAAGGCGTGTAGCTAATGACAAGTGAGGATTGAAGAGAATTTATTATTGTTGATTTTTATTTTATTTTACAGCTCAGTTACAATAAACTTACCATTCTATGTTCAGCAAAATATGCAACGCATTATTGCTCCCTGCTTCGTCTGCGCTGAAAGCGAAAGTGAAACTTAAGTAAACAATCATGACTTGAAAGTAGTTCCGCTTGCGCCCTCTGCTGGATACATTGTACAGTTACACCTTATGCAAGTAAGGACATGGCTTGTTCCCAGTGTTTATACAAGCACATAATAGGACAATTATCACCAATACCAATATGTCCCCAAATGCCTATATTGACCCTACTGATGTATCGGTCGGGCTCTAATGCCATTGCATTGCTTCCCACACATAACTCACATTGATCACAACTGATATTCTGATATCTGTCAACAGCTGTTGATGCAAACGTAATTTTGTTTTTTTTGAATGTGACGTCTTGTGTTGTTTAAACCTCTGCTAGGGAGGAGGAAAAATAACCTTATGAAACGCACGTGGCTGTTCATCGCTCTGCTTCTCCTGCCAGGTCCTTGTAACCCTCGACAAACTGGAGAGAGTCAGCACCTTCCAGGAATTTGTGCAGATTTTTGGCCAGTTTGGAAACGAGATGGTGGAATTTGCTCACCTCACCGGAGACAGACAGAATGTGAGTAGCATTTTATGGAAGACTTTCCTTCTTTTTATTTTTTTCTCCCTGACATCACATTGGATCACTTTTTAAAAAATCCCTCGTTGGAATAAACACTGAAAACTCCTGCTGCAGCCATGATTTATCTGTAGTATTTTTTTATAAACACAAAATAAGAGCAAGTGGTATATAACTGGAACTTAAAATCTGCAGACTACACTATGATCTGAACTTTACACAAACAACAAAAATCTAACTATTAAAAGACTCGGCTGCCTTTGGCTTCTTTAGTTCCTGCAGTTTCTTTCTTTGTTTTATCAACTTGTAAAAGAAACACACGGGTCAGATGTGACTCGTTCTCCTCAAAGACCGTTTCCATCACAACTCGGTGTTGATACGAACTGACCCGTGCTTTCAAACACCCGCTCCCTCTGCAGCACATCAGACAATCTGCAAAATGCATGCTCAAAGCTTCAGGGAAACACTCCCAACTTCAAGGAGTTCTGACTTTGGGCTGTCAGAGACTGCTAATCCCACTCAGATACAAATATTCAGCCTTTGCAGCTAAAGCGCTTCGCCTGCAGAAGTTGATGTGAAGTGCAGCGGCTGCGATATCTCAACAGGGAGGGAGGATCAACCATCCCACTGTCTGAATTTTGTCAGATTTTGAAACACACGTCCTGTCTCTCTTCAACTCTCCTTGTTGCTGCTAATGCTTCCTCTCCTCATTTGCAATCCTTTATTTATCGTCTGTATTGTGCAAGAGTGCACGTCTTTCAAGGAGCCACCATCTTCATCTATTGAAGCCAGATGAGCTCAAAGGCAAAAATAAATAAAAAATGATGACAGATAATTATATCATTTTTTGCAATCTGTGGAAAAGTGCTCAGAGGAGTTGATTCAGCTGCCCTTTTCAAATCCTGCCTCTGCATCATTCAAATCTGTATCTTTATGTGGTTTGCGTGCAGAGTGACAAAAGCACATCCACTTTTGCATTCTGATGGTGTCTCTTTTTTAAAGTGTGGTAACTCGTAAACAGATTTGAGTTGTTCTGTATTTGCATGTCCCATCAAGAAACTTTTAATTCAACCTTTATTTATACAAGTTACTCTCATTGACTCATTTACAAAAGAAACTTCTATTTATTCACGTCCCTCAGACTCTAAACTGTTATTCATAGGGATAGTGCGTATCTTTTAAAGTAGGATTTCGTGAAAATGTTATGAATAGTTATCTAACCTGCTATAGATACTGCAAATGGGCAAATTAAGGGAACACACTAATCAAATGTGTCAAAAATTTTTTGATTTGTGGAAGAAAGCAGGCATAATAAGCACTAAAATCCAGCTACTGCTGTTTTTGCTTAAAGATAACTATGTCCACACGGTTGGGACTTGGACTGAATTAAGGTTTACTCACTACAAGTCCTGCAGCTAAAAACTCAACTAATAAAACAGAAGTTTTGAGTACAAGTAGTCCCTGGGCAAGACACTTAACCCCGAGTTGCTCCCGGTAGGACTGGCTGGCGCCTTGCATGGCAGTCCACCGCTACCGGTGTATGAATGTGTGAATGAATGGGTGGATGTGGCTGGTACTGTAAAGCGCTTTGGGGCCTCTCTTGGGGGCTGGAAAGCGCTATACTGTATAAGTAAGCTCCATTTGGCGGTTTGTTTTTCGCAGACTTGCTCTATTGTGGTTTTTCAAAATAAAATTGGACATGACACAGTTGGCTGATTGACGGATGAGCCGCATGATTGGCATGGAATTTTTATTTAAAATAAATTATTTTAAATTATTTAGCAACTGCTGCACCTGAGTGCATCCCATAGCTGCAGGATAAGCTTCCTCCTGCAGCATATCAGACCTCCGCTCTGCAGTGGAGAAGTGGGCGTTACAGATTCCCCGCTATAAACGATGGACTACTGTACAACAATCTGTTTTGCTGTATACTGCGCTAGCGGTGGAGCTTTGTGATCCTTCATTTTTACTGTGCCAGTGGATCAGCCTGGGTGTGTACCTATCCTGACAGGAAAGCCGAGCTCATCGTGACCATACTTACTAATTTATAATCCTTTCAAAATAAACAAGATGCCAGAAACAAGACATTTCATTGGACTGTTGGTTGGTGTGTCTGCAAAAGCACCCTGACTGGAAAGAATGAAAAAATTAATAATGTTTTATGAGAACGCAAGAACAAGACCCTGCTAGTCCTGCATAATATCTCGTTTCCTGCCAGAAGTGCTACAGCTAGGTGCAGTTGCCATTTGGCTTGCAAATGCTCCTTAAAACCTTTGTAAATAACTGACAGTGGTACAAAGGTTTCTAAAATAATTTCTGCATGACCCTCTATGACATCATTGAGCTTGGATTTGTTTGAAAAACGGCAGCAATCCACTTTGGTCATGGTCCTGCTCAGACTAGCCATTAGCTCATCAAAATTAAACTCATTTTCTCCAAATTGTGTCACTTTCTATCTACAATACAGTGTTTTAATTGTTTGTTCTCTTTTCTCAGAATCTCACTTTAAAATATTTAAATGATCACTTTTGCTCAAGTCATTACTCTTTTTTTTTTTTTTTTTTTTTTTTTTTTTTTTTTTTTTTAATTTTATTTTTTTTTTTTTTTGTGCTGAAGGACCTGAAGGATGAGAAGAAGAAAGCCAGGATGGCAGCAGCCAGAGCAGTTCTGGAGAAATGTACCATGATGCTCCTCACAGCCTCCAAGGTAAACAGATAAGGAGTTATCGATCAGTTTAAACGTTTAAGATCGTCTCAGGTTTTGATTTATTTATTTTTTATTCCAAGGTCTCCAATATGCTTGAATAATAGTTGAGTCAGGGCACACAAAAAAAAAAAAAAAGAGTAAAGGAGGTTAGAAGTGTTGACCTTTCACGTCGAGTTTCTTCTGCAGACTTGCCTGAGGCACCCGGATTGTGAGTCGGCGAGGATCAACAAAGACGCTGTGTTCCACCGAATGCGCTGTGCCCTGGAGCAGGTCATCGAGATCGTTACTGAGGCACGGAGCTGTGCGGAGAGCAAGGTCCTTCCTACCAGCATCTACAACAGCATCAAAGACTTTAAGGTCTTTTTTTTTTTTTTTAAACTCACAGTTTGTGGTAAATGAAACTCGTCTGACATCTACAAAATGAAGTCACCACTCCCTTAAGGGGCTTGTCGACTTGTATCAAATCTACCTAAGCAAGTTGATTGAACTGATTGTCGAGTTGAACGGTTTTAATAGTTAGGAGCAATGCACACTTTTATTTTTATTATTCTTTGCTCATTGTGTCCATTGCGTTCATTGAGTCCAAATTATAGTTGCAGAATTTCCAAGTTTGCATTTGTCATATTTTGTTGGAGCTTGAGACGTGACTCTATCAAACCTACTTCTTTTGGACTTCTAATGCAGTCGTATGAATCACTATAAAACCACCCTCACTAATCCACTCTCTCCGTGCTGTACGCTGACAGATGAAAGAACTGAACCCTGGTGAAAACACTTTGAGGGCACCTCCTCCTCTGAGGATAGACGAAGAAAGTATTTTAATGGAAGGCCAGGAGGAGGTCGATTCTTTTGATAAATGGTTCACTAGATTTTAGTGGCAACTGGTTATTGCATCGGAGAGAGCATTAGTTGTCTTAAAAACAGGTGTTTGTTTTTAAAAAAAGGGTTCAGACAAGGGAAAAATGCATTAGCGTTTATGTTCTTCTGCTTGTTGATTCTGTTTTGCACAATCCTTCCTTTAACTGCTGCCGCTTTTTCAACGCTCCCCTCCTGCAGTCCAGTGTGGAGTGTCTGCGGGAGAACCTGTACTCCTCGACACCACAGAGCATGGCCAGTCAGCTGGAGTCTCTGGTGGAGCGGACGGAGGACTTCACCGATTCTCCCTACACCAGCCACGAACAGCGTCAGGCCATTCTCGGTCTGTGCCAGCTGGCGCATCAGGACAACCAGCACCTGGCGCACGCCTGGACAGAGGCGGTACGTTGGCACGGGCTGGAGGTCAGACGTGCACCCATGCATTCACACCTGCAGGAGGATTCATAGAAAACATGAAGCCACGTGAGGAATAGTTCTCATCTGTGACAGTTAGTTTCATAAAAAAATGCAAAATAGGTGTATCCAAGAAAAGATGAGCTGTAGATTGTACATTAGTGTGCAAAAGATACAAAGGATAAACCACCCCCAATTTCTTAATAATTTACTTTCAAGGCGACAAACTTTCCTATAATTATATTTTCAAGTGGCTCTCTCAAGGTTTTTCACAAACATGTCGACTTTATGGCAAGTTTTCAGCTAAAAGCCCCTCGAGAATCACTTTATTGGTGCTAAAATACTTTTTTTTGGTCTATCGAACTGTTTTCGTTAGTATTTTCCATCTTTTCAAATGTTGAGTTTTAAACAATTTCTGTTTTTTTGGGACAGTATGCAGGTAAAGTGCCTACAGTTCCTATTTAAATGTCTTTATTTCCCCCTTCTTTTTGCAAGCGGTTTGTTTTGAGTCAATCAACTATTGTTCATATTTTGAGTTTAGAAAAGATTTCATGTCTGAATGAGTCAAATATCCGAATTAAGCTACATAACACAAATAAACATATGCGTTACTGCATTACAAATAAGTGAAATATCTGCCAGAGTTTAAAAAAAAAAAAAAAAAAACCATTTTAAAGACCTTCAAAAAGACTGACGTACTGGTCAAGACAAATTTAAAGGATTACAAGAAAGCAAAATAAAAATAAATGAGAACTAATTCAAGACTTTTGCAGTTTAAAAAAAAATACTGCAAACAAAACCTAATGTTTTACAGGATCCAATTAACAGAATTACATTGAATAATTAATTAAGATAAGAAAAGTTGAGATAAAATACAACTTTACTGATCCCGCAGGAAATCGTTGTGCCAGAGTTTCAGTTCAAAGAAACATACACAAAGACTCACACAAGATATAAAAATCACAAAGAATATAAAAATACTAACAATTAAGGTCAATTACGGTTAATTAAGTAGCGACTATTAGGACAAATTGGCATGTTCACAAATATGCAGGTTTTTAATGCAGTCCTGTAAAGCATGGAATTAGATTTTAATCATTTTCATGTACGAAAAAAATCAACATTTACAAATTATTCCTTGTCTTTTTTTTTTTCCTAAAAGCTAAATAACCCAAATGTCTAAAAAAAATCATTTGCCCAGCCAACCAAAGCACTTTTCTCATCGATTTCATCCAAAAGCCTTAGCATGCTTTGAGTGAAGTGATGGAAGTGAAGGGGAAACATCAGCATTATTTGAATGTTAAAAAAAATTGCCTACTTGAAGGAATGCACATCACCCTCCACCTTTCATGCCAGAGATTTAATCTAAGGACATCTTAAGATGAGCAATGAAGACAAATATAATTTTGCTCAGTCTCATGCAATGTTGTGACATGTCACTTGAATATATAGTAAATATGACTCTCAGCTACTACCACATCAAATTTTAGCTGAAAATCTGTAAAATTGACTGAATTAAAGCCATTTTTGTGTTGAGTAATGATGATGAGCTGTGGGAGCCATGATTGGGTTGACTTGTATATGTGCATCATTTCTGAGAGTTTCTTAAAATCCGTCCAGCGGTTCATGAAATATTTTGATAATCGACAGGCACACAAATACACACAGATACACAGGCAAAAACATTGTCGCCCGCCTTTTTGCTCTCAGCAGCTGGTGATAAAAACTGAGTTCATGTTTCTTCTACAACTGTAAAGGTCCTGCTGTCTTTTTAAGTCTAAATGTTCATTTCGTTTGGAATTTACATTAAAATATCCTTCATAAATCTATAGCAAACTTCATTTTAGTCATTAAACAGAGAAATATGAGATTTTAAGTCTGAAATTTGTGTATTACCCAAAATGTATTTCACATTCCAGATTTTTCCCCTCCTTTTTGTTTCATTCTTAAATAAAAGTCCAGTTGTTTTTATTTTGTTTATCATTTAGTTCATGGAAACGGATGAATGGTTAAAAACAGTGATCATCAGCTGTAGCCTGTTAAAACGCTTGTTAAATGGGAGCAATCTGCGCATTTGTCTCCTCGGTAGCCTAAAGATGGAGATCAGCAGCGACACAGCATCCTGCACGCACTCTTCATTAACCTCCCCAGTCTGTTTCCTCACTCCTCTCCTGGAACAACAGAGCATAATAACCCTCTTGAATAATATTCATGTTTTTTTGTCCTTTTCGTTCCCTACGGAAGCTCAGTCAGCCATCAGGGAGACAACATGCAGTCTTCTCTGGCGTTCAGCAGCGTCTCCTTGGCCTTAAAAAGTGACAGACTTATGAAACACGAGCCTTTGTGCTGCGGCTCCTTCTCACTGTAAACTTCTCCCGGCGCCTTCAGAGAGCCCGCAGCTGCATAATTGTACGGTAGTGCCTCATCTAATCCTCGCAATTGAAGGTCGCGCTGAGACTTGAAAAGACCCGAGCGCTGCAGTGTTTAGAAAGTGCAGCGATAGAATTTGCAAATATTATTTCTGCCCAGGTCTATTCGAGCATTTACATGAGCAGGTTTAGGAGAGTGAAGGCTCGTGGTTTTATCCCTACTAGTCTAAAATTTGGAAAATTGTGGTGCAGTGTTCGTTGAATCATTTAATTGGGTATAACTCCACTTTGATTGCTCAAAATGATATACTAAGAGGCCTTGCATGTTCAGAAGACAATAGTTCACAATAATTAGACTGTGCCGTTAAAGCTCTAAGTTACCATGTCATTCTACTCCTGCCATTAGATCACCACGCCCGCTTGTGTTTAGTCTTACTCTCCTTGCTCTCTGTCTTTGAAGCAGCAGTCTGTCCATGCCAAAGAGGCCACAGAGGAAATGGAGGTGGCTATTCTGAAGTCATGCCAGAGCATCAACGACCTGAGACGCGAGGTGAGCCGTATAGTCTGCTCCCAAGTCTGAAAAGTTTCAAACTGGAACGTCTCTCATGTCTCGCCTCCCACTTTGACTTCCCTCCGGCTGTCAGCTCACTTTGTCACCTCTGCTCATCTTTCTGTCTTTGCCCGCTCGAAACACCAACCAAAGTCCTCCCTCGCAGTCATCTCTCTTTCTCTTTAATCTTCCATTCCTCCTCCAGCTTCATAAGGTCGCGGTGGGCCGTGCCACCGACTTGCTGAAGGTTCACGGGGAGCATCTGCCTCTGAGGGCTCTCAAAGCGGTGGGCGTCGAGGGAAACCTGGAGGCGGTGGCGGAGTATTCGCGCACGCTCACCGAGCAGAAGGAGCAGCTGGTGGAGGTGGGCGAGGGGTTGAGGGGGGACGTGAGGGGGGAATTGGGAACAGTGAAGCCAGTAGAGGATGACTCAGAGTTTATTGGAGATAAAATTGTAATAAAGATCACGTTTGTCTGCATTACTTTACTGTATCTTGTGGTAGAGGAGTTTGTGTGCCTGAATGATTGTAGGAGCTTTGCTGTAGGGCCAAGGCAGATTGGTCCTAGATGATCGACCAGACAAAAAGTGATCAAGATACGTATGGACAGAAAACAGCAAGGAGCTCAATGTCACTCGCCCAGATGTGGGTTATCATAGCCCCATCCTGAATCCTGGGGGAGGGGCTCTTCATTAAACATTAAACATTAGCCTCTATCCATGGAGCTTGGGCTCAGCCTGAATGAGCTTCATGGGTTCACCTCCCTGTGGGCCCACTCCTTCAGCAGGATGGCTCTACAGGTTGAGTGCATAGTGTTTTGGATGACAGCTGAAAGTGGAGGTCTTAGTGCTCTGACACTGGCGTACCAAAGCGGGCTTATGGGAAACAGAACGACACCTCTCTATTGGGGAAGTTGGGCTCACCTCAGTGCACAGTTTGGGTTCTGGAACCAATCTCCATGAGACCTTATTCTACTCTGGAGTTGCCCATGGTGAGAGGTGCCAGGCTGGTAAGGGTCTACTTATAACCCCCTAGCTTGGTGCCTGTGCCTTGGATTTTTTCCCTGGCAGATGGAAGGGTAACTTGCCTGCACTATTGGTTAGGAGGGACGGGCTCTGAATGTTGATTGCACCTATACACTGTTTTTACTTGGGGTGCTGGAAAGTGCTCCAGCTGAGGACTTCTTTCTTCTGCATGGGAAATTTAATGCCCACGTGTGTAGCCGCCGTGTGACCTGGAGTGGTGTGATTAGAATTAACGTTCCTTCTGATCTGAACCTGAGCTGTGTTCGGCTGTTGAACTTCTTCTAGTCACGGCTTGTTGATAATGTTGGAACATAAGCGTGTCAATCAATGAACGTGGCCCCGGGACAGCCTCGGCCGCAGATCAATGGCTGACTTTGTAGTTGTGTCATCTGATCTGTAGCCATATGTTTTGGACAGGGTGTGATGAGAGGAGCTGAGCTGTCAACTGATCACCACCTAGTGGTGAGTTGGATCAGATGGTGGCGAAAAGACACCAGACAGACCCAGTAGAACCAAACATCTAGTGAGGGTTTGCTGGGAACAACAGGCAGAACATCCCATCAGAACAATCTTCAACTCCCACAGAACTTAATGTGCCCCAGCAGCGGCGGGGGACATTGAGATAGCTGCCTCAAGCTGTGGCCCCAAGAATGTTGGTGCCATTTGTGGAGGCCATCTTCAAACCTGAAGGTTGACACCCTGGGTAAGGGAGTCCTATCAGGCCATGTTAGCTGCTGAGGCAGCTGAGGAGTATCGATGGACCAAGCAGCTGCTGTCCTGATCGTTACTGAAGCAAAGTCTTGGATGTGGTAGAAGTTTAGTGAGGCCTTAGTGATCTCATTCTTTTTGTAATAGTATAAAAATCTTCATTATAGGTCTGGATTTTATTTACCATGAATAATGTTTCCCTTTTTGTTTTGTACCTGTTTTCAGACGTGCCGGCTGTTGTGTCATGTGTCAGGAACGGAGCCATTAGAGATAACATGTATACACGCTGAAGAGACCTTCCACGTCATTGGTCCCCAGGTAGCGTAAACTATTATCTGTACTGAAGGTTCTTTTTAAGGTGGCACTTTATTTGACTGGGAGTGACTGAAACGGGAGACAACGACCACGGTTGACTTCATTTACGCTTAAAGCTGAAAATGCAGCGGTTGCTCCACAAGTGGATGAAGTTGACCAATTTTCAGTTTGCCCAGCTTAATCCAAAAATAAGCCAATGGAGCACTCAGTAATCATTTGTTACAGTGAATTTTCAGTCAAACAAAATCTAGAACATGAATATTTTTTATGTTTTAGTAGTTTTTTTTTTTTTTTTTTTTTTAGAAAAGAAATTATCAAAGTTTGAGGTTTTAGAAATTCTTTACAAATTTCAGAAATCAGAATCAGCCTTGAAAACTGAATTTGGTGCATCTTTACTAACCACTAAACCAGCTACATGTAACAGCGTTTAACTAGTCCCTGGAAAGTAAAATGGAAGACTAGTACAAGCAGATTTATTTCCTATTCCTCATTTCCCCCACCTGCCATCCACTCAAACCGTCGGAGAACATGCCATCCACCTCCATCTACACCTAATTATATTTGCTCTTGAAAACCATTTGTGACAGTAATTATCTAGCAGTGTAGAATGTTCTCGTCCTGCTGTGTTAAAGCCAGGCCCTGCGTGACTCTGCTGTAATGGCCCTGCTCTTAAGGTCAAAGGTCACCCAATCAGTAACGGTGCAGTACGTGTTGTTGTTGGTGATATCTCTCTGTTCCTGCCCGGGGGTAATGCAGTGGTGGCCCACAGGGTAATTGGCAATTAAATACAACACCACTGAAGGAGGATGTTCAGCATGTGTGCACGTACACCTGACTGAGTGCGTTTTAAACTCTGTTTGACAAGTTTTATTGTATCTTGCTGACTTGGTTGCAGATATAAATTATGGCATACATTTCAAATATCATGGGTGGTACTGATCATATGATTAAAGTAAAGTTTCCACAATCAGACATTATAAAGTATTTTGTCTTTTACACCCAAAAGTTTTACAATTTTTCACTCTGTGGCTCAGATCATCTCAGCTGCCCAGACGCTGGCCCTTCACCCGTCCAGTAAGATCGCCAAGGAGAACCTGGAGGTGTTCTGCGAGGCCTGGGAGTCCCAGCTCTGTGACATGGCTCTGCTGCTCAAAGAGATTAACGACGTCTTTGAGGGCAAACGAGGTGCGTTTGAAGTTAATGATGCATGTGAGCGAACACGTCGTGTTGGAATCTCCTAAGACAGATATTTGAATTTACTGTTCACACATTTTTGGGTAAAACAAACCAAAACAAAGGTATTTCAAGCCGTTTTCATTTGGATTCCAAATACTGTACAGTCGACAAAATTGATTTATTGTGTTGAATGGAATGCAATTTCAAAATCAGCAACTAGTCTGATAACAGATTAGCTTTTAATTATCTTTTGTTATGCATATTCGCAAATTACACCAGCAACCCCACCACAAAATTAGCAGTTGCCTCCTGGGACACCAGTCGTCAGTTTATAGCTGATGGTTTCTTAGATTCCCTTCATCTTTTTTCTTCTTTCTGAGCCCAAAAGAATCAAAGTAATTAATAAAGCCCAGATGAGTCATGTTGTCCTTGAGACTTATTGAAAGTTAAAGTTGAGGCAAGACAGTGAATATCTTTTCAGAATTATTCATTGCGTTGACCGTGGGAAGTATTTTGCAAAAGAATAGTCATCAGTGCTATTGAACACCCATGCGTTCGTTCCTCCTCTGCTGTTCTCTGGATTCATTACTACGACTTGTCCGAGTGATGCGGGGGCACTCATTCAAATTTAATCAATTTTATCTGTTCCGATGTAAACTGAGAAAAACGTTGCATGAAATGATCACGTCTGTGCATTTAGTTTTATGTTCACATCAGACAAAATCAATTTTGCAACCCTGCTTTTTCATATAGTGGGATGTGGTCACCTAATACAACATAAAATGGGATATTTTTTAAAATGCACCTCAAAGAGATGGATGAGATCGTTTGAATTGCATTTCTGGGGAAAGGTTATGAACACGTGTTATCTTGTTTGTTGTAGATACAGATAGGAAAACCTCAGTTTGAAGAAATCAAGTTTAATTCTGACCAAATTTTAAAGAATAGTCTGATCATTTATGAAGTAATGTTTTGTCAAATAGTTAGGAAAAAACAGCCAGACGTTTTTCAAATTCAACACATTCACGCAGTAACATGTCTGTGGTTCAGTTGAAAAATTCACTAAACAAATTGTGAACTGAAAAAAGTGTAGACATTTATTATTTGTTGACTTGGTTTTCTTTTACTAGTATGTCAGTTTTGAGGAAAAGTTGCTTTACAAGTCTTAAAAAACAAGTTAAAATTTTTAATAAAACAGTAGCTAGCCCTGGGCTGTTCAACAAAACTGCTCTGGGGTCCACAGTTTCTGAAAGCCAGCAGCTCAGGGGCTGGAAATCCAGCAATTAAAGTTATTGTGTTAATAATCCACATTTACAATGATCTGTTGCCTTTTAAATTTGTTTGTTTTATTGCTTTGGATCATGAATGCAATAAACATAACCCAAACCCAGAACCCCCCAAAATGAGTTATTTTTTTAATGAAGTGGGCCAGATTGAAGTCACCCTCCACCCCGCGGGCCGTCAGTTGAATAGCTCTGAGCTAGCCATTAACCTAGTCTAGACAATACTTCCACCCTTTCCTTCATACTCTGTGCTCTATGACTGATGACATTGCTAAGGTCTTGAAAAAATATTTGACAGAACGTCACTTCAAAAATGACCAGACTAGCCTTTTAAGCATTCAAAGATCTATCCAAAACAGGTAAGATATTAATTGTTAAAATACCTTTTTATAAAACCCTACGTCAAAAAATCTCAAGTATCCCTTTGATGTGTATTAAAATGATGATTAAACAATACCTACTTTAGAAGGTTAAACATTTTATCTTGCATTATGTGTTTAAATCTTTAAATCATTGAAGTTAAATTCAAATAATCCGTTTCTGATTTTGGATACAACACATCAAAGTGAGCAATGATCAAAGCAACGTTATCCTCCCATTATTGTTAGTTTACCCATAATTCCCACTCAGACTGCCTGAAAATAAATAAAATGTTTAGTTAGCACTAGAATAGCTGAATGTGATGATTGTGAGTTTCAACCTGGAGATAATCAGAGAAACTCTCTTCTTCTAGGCGACAAAAGACCCTACTTGTCACTTCCGAGACCCGGGGTGTGTATCACGCTATTCATCCTCATAGATCTTTAAATGTTTTACTGAAACATTGGTTTGAGTCTCGTGATTGAATAACATTGTTTGTTTGTTTGTTATTTTCCTCAGAAGCACACCGCTAACCTGAAGTCTGCCAAGGCTGTCAAGTTGGATGCAGAGGTAGCGTGCGCTGCTTGCTCATCTGGCTTTCAGCGCGATTAATCACCTCCCTTCCCGTGGCGTGTTCTGTCAGCAGAATATTCGTCTCTCGGACACGTTGTGTCACTTTCTTAGAAAATTGTTGGTGTAGTAATCTGTTGCAAATTTGCTTGGCTGCAGTTTTCCTCGTGCTTCACCACCGCAGGAAGCAGCTTTATGGTGATTAGAGGCTGTCTAAGTGTGAAAACAAGTGAAAAGAAGCCCGTTTGCTCATTTGCATTTTCAGAATAACATCCATTATGCTTCAACCCCCCCCACCCCCCCCAAAAAAATATGTGTGTCCCTGTGGGTGCAGGAGCAGACAAGCATGGCCAAGCTGGGGCTGGAGCTCCGTCTGCTGTCGTCGGATGTCGACTCGGAGGTGGAGAAGTGGGAGGAGCAGGAGCACGACATCGTCCGGCAGAGTCAGAGCATGGCCAGCATGGCCTACAACATGTACCTGTTCACCAGGTAGCCCGCAGAAATCAAACGATGCACTTTTTATTAGAGTTACAGCTGAACAGACACACGAACCAAACTGCAGCTTTTAATATTTACAGGACAAATGTCCAGGTCGACGTGACTTTCAGTCACTCTGACATTCTGATTGTCATTTGTTTACACTTTTACTAGTTGTAGTTTGTGTTTCTCTGTAACATTTCTCTCACCGATTTCCCCAGAGGTGAGGGGTTATTGAAGACAACCCTGGATCTTTTTCATCAGGCCGAGGTATCAGTGTGCACGTTCTTTCTCCTCCTCTTATCTCTCCTTTCCGTTCGTTGTATTAAAGCACGTGCCGTTTCATTAAATCAGAAGTGGATGGCCAATCAATAGGGGAAGTAAATGCACTCGTTCATTGATTCATTAATCCTCTGCAGATTTGACAGATTATGACCAGACAAAGTTATGAATGTGCTGGGAACACCGCGCTGCCATCTCAGGAGTGATGAGGCTGCGTGAAGGGTTGTAAACTGTTGAACTGAAATCATTACCTCTAATGTGGGACCACGGCCCGATGTGTCAACCAGGATTTATTCAGTTTGCATGAGAATAAATAAGAGCAAGAGATGAGAAGATCCAAAACAAATTAGATTTCTAAGCTCAAGTGACTGGTAAATGTGGCAGAGAGCTGAGATCATGACATGCTGTGCGTGTACAGTTTAGAAACATAGTTTAGAATATTGCAAGATTGTGGGAAGAGTTTAAAACTCTTATATATATATATATATATATATATTTATTTATATATGTATATACACACACACACACACACAGTATTTTTCAGACTACTGTATAAGATGCACCAGATTATAAGGCGCATTAAGCGAAACAAAAGATAAGTCAAACTTTATTCAACTCATTCACAATAACTCTCAACATTGTTCAGTTGTAACACATAAAATACAAAACAATACAGTACACTCAATACAAAAAATGTATACTCAGTACAAAACTATACACATTTTTGAGCACCATGTACCACATAAAATTGGTTTGAGGTCAGTAAGCACAACCAGAATTAATACATAAGGCACACCGGATTATAAGGCTCACTGTCAATTTTTGATTAAAATTAAAGGATTTTAAGTGTGCCTTATAGTCCTAAAAAATGGTATATATACAGTAAATACAAAAATACTAAGATAAACTACTACTTCTACTGCTATCCCTCCCTACTTTGCTGTTCTTCCACTTATCCAGGGTCTTTGGGGTACAGATCCCCCACGATAAACAAGGGACTACTGTAGTCTCCATACATGCATCCATAAACTTTCTCTTGTCCTGCTGATAATTTCTGATCCACTCGAGATGGTTTATGAAACTTCATATACACAAGCGTCATCACTAGGTAGAGTGTTGCGTACACTTGTCATCACTCCAGCTCCTTGGCTAAGATCACAAATGAAAGTCAAAACTAAAACGAGGTCTTTGCTTGTCCCAGCTGTTGCTATAGATTGTTGTATAATAGTTTGATGTGCCGCATGTGGTGCTTTTTGTTTTGTCTAATGTCTTGGTTAAAAAAAAAAAAAAAAAAAATATATATATATATATATATATATATATATATTATTACCAATACTTGTTTTTAATCTAAAATCTCTCCTTTACGTTTGTGGTCATTTTTAAGGTTCTGTCTGAAGAGGGGCTCCAGCTCTGCTCATCTCTTCGCACTTTTTCCACTCAGGTAAATATTACGCAGCTCATTATTTTCACACAGTTTAGAGCTGACACGGAAAACAATGCGATCCGTTGTTCAGATTATTTAAAAAATGGCAACAAAATTAGATAAAGGGGGGAAAAAAATAATTCACGTTTCCTATTGGCCTGAAAACATTTATCCATGTCAACATAACCAGTAAGAGATTGTTTTCAGAAGTGCTGCTTTAGAATTTTGTTCTTTTTAAAACTCAGTGGATGTTTTTGTGCAGCAGAGTGATGAACGGTGACGCCGTCAATATGAGAGAAATTCAATAATTTTGCACCCTGATATTTTAGAAAGAACCAACTTAGAAATACTGCAAAACACTTCTAGAGTTTAAAACCCTCCCTTAACATTTAGATATATAATTTGAAGGCTACTAATAGCTTTACGATTTAAAACTGCATGTGAGTGTTTTAAAGTGTAAAGAAATGTTATATTTATGGGGATATAAGAAAAAAGGAGCAATTTGTTTGGGTTGCAGCTTGCAGTAAACATATTGTCTTGATGTAAAATGACACATTTATGATGCAAAGTTTGGACCAGAAGGTATGACATGCAAACCCGTGTTTTTTTCCTTTGAGCAGGGTGTGATGGTTCATTCTGCACACAAACACTGGTGCATGTGTCAGCACCTCTGTCTCCTTCACACACCCGTATCGCCCATTCTGGCATGTCTGCTGCTTATAAATCACTCAACCAGAGCAGGAAATTAAGGCTGTCGCACATCGCTTTCCCTCTCCAAAACTGAGATCTAACAAACAAACAAACACAACCCGTGTGCCTTCCTTCCTTCCTTCCTCTTGCTCCTGGACCAACTCCTTCCCCGGGTTCTCCAGGTGAAATTAAAAGCCTCTGTTTTGACAGCCTTTAACGACCACCATTACTCACTGCTGGGATGTGTATTTTTGCCTCGCGCGTGTAGAAGGGACGTGTGGATTCTGAGCAGATGCAGTGAAACACGGATTCTTCAACCTGCCTCGTACTTTCTGATTAATCGCATCGAACAAACCGGCGCTAATGCAGCCCTCTGCACTCTGAGCTGGCACCCAGCATGCTTACAGCACACCACCATCATCCTCACTGGAGAAGTCATAAAAAGCACTCCTGGATTAAAACATCGTTTTTCATTTTAGGTTATTGTCCACGTTAACTGCAGTCAATCTGTCCAGCTCTGCACACATGAACCCTCCTCTTCTGTTTGCAGCTGGTTGATGAGGGAAGGTCTGTGCTGCTGACAGAAACCGAGAAGCTGCTGGGGCTGTGCCAGCAGCTGCAGATCGGGGCCAAGACTCCTGTGCAGGGCAAGACTGCCACCTTCCAGAAGGTACCCATACTACACTTTTTATTTAAGAGACGAGCATGAGTGGCTTATTTTACCAGTAATTGGATTGATTTGTGCTCATTAGGTTTGTAAGCAGGGCAGGCGTACAGCCAGTACCTCTGTAGTGGATATACCTCCACGTCCATCCTGCCCCAAAGGCCTTCTAATGGACAGAACTTATAATTCCATTAATTTGA
>JARVGV010000630.1:14037990-14048183 GCA_031762435.1 Hypsolebias longignatus | reverse complement strand
CAGAGTGAGGTGGAGGAGGATGACTCGCTGTGGCAACCCCTGAAAAGGGAAAAGCCGAAAGAAGAAGAAGAAGAAGACTGAAATACAAAATCATTACTGAACACCGACTTTGCACAAGCTCACATTCTTTATTCTACTGATTATTTTAAACAGGTTGTACATGTTTTTATTTGATGCAGGTGAGTGCCGTTTATCACAGTGTAGCATCGTTGGTGGTTTGGCTTCTCTTCGTGGCACAACATAGTCCTGGCACATTGAGCAAAATTGTTAGTGGGGGGACTTCAAATTTCCAGGAAATATTTACCAATTGCCTTTTTAATCCCTCCAGCGGGTCATGGTTGTGTCTCCTGAAAAACAATCGGTCTAATAAATCAGAGAAACGGACGCCTCCCAGCTCCAGCCAACAGGTGCACGGCTTTCTGAATTGGACTTCTAATTTTATTTGCAGAAATTATTCTGAAATAATACTCCAGTTAAAAGGGAGAAAAAAAAGGTATAAAATAATATAAAAGAGAAAAACGATGACATACTTCAGTAGTCCTTTGCTACTTTGTGGTTCGTTTAGCACGGACTCGCTCTATCGTGGTTTTTCAAAATAAGATTGGACATGACACACAATTGGCTGGTTGATGGATGAGCCACATGATCAGCATAGAATTTTTATTTAAAATAAATTGTTTAAAATGATTTAGCGCCTGGTTCAGCCCACACTACAAGATAAACTTCCTGCTGCAGCTGATCAGCTGTTCGTGCAGAGCAGAGAAGTGGGCGTGGCCTAAAACACTTGCAGGTGGCAAAGAGCAGAGGAGGCAGGGAGCTGAAATCATGACATTCTGTGCTCTTTTAGAGCATTTAGAGTTTAGAAACATTGTTTAGGATGTTGCAAGAGTGTGGGAAAAGTTTAAATGCCTTAATATATAAACTACTTACTACTTGTACTACTATTTCTACATGGCAGTTTTTCCACTTATCACCAGGCTTCAGGGTACAGATCCCCCATGATAAACGAGGGACTACTGTATATCATTCATCATCAAATCAAACAGAGAATGCAAGTGGCGATCGATCCCACAAACACTCAGTTACAAGACTGCTACTTCAACACCTAAGTCAAAGAATTTAAATAAGTTTCTACCATGTTGATGGATATTTCCTGTTCTTTCACTTTCCTTTGCTCTTCTCAGTTTCCTGTTCTGGTCTCCAAGTAGATTTAAAAACAGAATATCTCCACTGTTGGTCTCAGCAGGTTGCTCTTGGTTCTGAGCTCATGTCAGGTCTGGGTAGGGGTCATATGAAAGTGCTAAAACTAGCTGAATGTGTCCACAGGGCAGACAATCAGACGCCCCAAATGAAACTCTATTGGATCTGCCCGCTCAGATCACTGGCCGTTGGATCCGCTTCATGAACATGGATCACTGAATAGTACCGTACCCTAAAGGTAAATAAGTACAAAACTGAGGATGAATCACCAAAAGTCATTTTCAATTTCACTTAAAATTGTCAAAATAGTTGAAAAATACACAAAACCAAACAATATACAACAAGCTCAGTAAATAAGTAATTTACATCATTTAGTAGGAGGAACTACTTTGTGGGGCAAATTTTTTTTTAGGTGGGATCTGAACCCCATCTGCCCCTTTGGACCGGCCGCCACTACATAGGTTACTTCACTTAAAACCCTACAGAATAACAATTATCTGAACAAATGAATGGTGGTTCCATTTAAATTATAAATATATATTTGTAGCAACTGAAAGATTAAAAATGGCTAGCAGAAGCAATGCACACCATCGCTGTTATAGTTTACCAACTAAGCACATAAATAACTTTATACAATACTGTAGTAATTAAATACATCAGAAGTAGACAAATTCATGCAAACAGAAGTAGAACACACATTTTACACATTGGGTTTGGACTTATATGTTTAACATAAGATTAGAATAGCAGAGTGGTGGTTTTCTTTTAAGGACAGGAACTGCTCGCCCACGTCTAAGTTTCTTTACTGCTTCTCAGATGAGGCCAAGCACGTGCCTTTTTTCATGCTTACGGAAAAACAAAGAAAAAGGAGCAAAATGTATGCGTATTTAAAAGAAAGACTGTCTGACGCATTAATAATTTGTCTTTAGACCTGAATCAAAGGGAACGTGTGAATAACATTTCGTCATGATCGCTGATGTCCAGCCAAACTAGACGGAGTAAAGCAAAGCAGAATTTTGTTTAAACATATCTACAACCAATAACGTAAAAACATTTCATAACTTTTACACAAAATACACACATCCTGAATGATTAGTAGGTTATTAAGTTATGTGATTAGCTCAAAAATACTTAACTCTGCAGGAAAATAGTTTGATCCATCTCATAAACAGCATTATGTTCCATTATAATATTATAATGCCACGTTTTCTTTCTGGTCCATGTTGCAGCCAAGCATCATGTTATCCTGCACCACAATGCAGCTCGCCTGTTCATTTTTATCATTTGCATCAAAGTATTAGTATATGCAACATTTAAAAAAAAAACTATTAAAATATGTCAAAGTGTTTCATAAACACTTTTGTGGTTAAGATCCTTGAATGTGAGTTCAGTGCAGAGTTCAGAGACTGACTCTCTCTCTCTCTGTGGGCCTCCACGTGGATGTTTTCCTTTTGTCTCTAAAAGTCGTCGTCATACTCGGTGTTCGCGCTGCCGCTTTGAGGAATGGCGTACACAGATTTGCTTTTCTTCTTCCTGCTCTCTGCTTGCAGCTGAGCCGAGTCTTGGTGGCCAGAAAAGGACAAATAGGCAGCGATGCTGTTCCTGACGCCGTAACTCACCGCGCTGTCGCTCTGGTTGTCTGTGCTGACCAGCTGCTTCCTATAAAAGGAGCAGATGAGAGCACAGAGGCTTGTTTCACGTGGAACACTGCAACGTGCCATAAGAGCTTACCATGAAATTATTATACTCACTAACTGAGCAGATTGGTTTTTTTTAGATTAAATGTAAAAAATGTGGTTTTATCTACAGTAGTTTTGCACTGATTCACATTATTTTGCTGATGTTCTCCAAATGTTTTCTTCTTCTTTTTTTTTTGTAGAAATGCACAGCTCAGAAAAAGAAAAATACAGTTTATATTTACTTTAAAACCAGATTATAGCTTCTAGACATCTTTTTTAAAGTACACAAATGAAAGTACATCTTTTAATTATTTCATTCCCCATCTTGAAAACAGACTGTCAGCAGCAGTGTGAGGTAAAATACTAGAACAGGTTGGTAAACCGTTCATAGAAAAGCACAGCTAGCATCTATGATGATCAATTGCTAATTACTAGTGCGCCATAGCCTATCAGCTGTGACGTGCACAGCCATAACACAAAATTACATTTTTGATCAGGATACTGAGAAGAAAAAAATGTTGATCAATCAATCAAGCTAATCAAGCTTTAAAACGGACAATTCGGCTCACCATGATCCCTGGTGCATCACTGTTGTCTTTTTTCAATTTCACTCATTCCCAAAGGCCAAAGGCATCTCAGCCTAACGTGATTAAACCCTTTCAGTAGCATCAGGAGTTTTCTGTACCTGTCTACTTTCTTCCAGTCAAAGTTGCGTCGCATAACTACAGGTGGAGGTCCTGCTTCCGATGTCTTTATTCTCTCTGACAGACAAGGAGACGTTAAGGTGCAACACAGTCCGTCTGCAGAGTCTGAAGAGGAAGAGGCGAGGGGGGACAGAAGAAAGCAGTTACAAAGTGAGTCGCTTAATTTGCATTAAGCTCTCTCACACACCGCTGATCAAGCAAACACCACACAAATCAAAGTGTACGATCAGAGAGCCCATGCACTCTTTCAAACATCGGCTAAACGTCTGTGCACAGATGGTAGTTATCAAGTGGCCTTGTTGTATCTCGTTTCCTGTTTGTTCCAGAAATGGCCGGTGAGCGCAGGAAGCACTCGTATACAAACCCAACACTGATAAGAGACGCTGCTATGTTAGGAACATGGAAATTATGTTCAGAAACCTCATTTCAGTGCATGTGGTTGCCTGTGTATGTGTGTCTGTATTTTTTGCCATCACACACCAGAGTAATGGTTGATCATATCTTCAAGGCACTGGAAGGTGAGCCGTGGGGAAATGTAGTACCAGCTGTTGTCCAGTCTGAAGATACGATAGTGCTTTATCTGCCTGTGCCTCACGGAGAGCGAATACAGACCTGAGGATAAGACACACAGCATTAAAAATACCATTTCCACCTGAATGCCTTTTTCTAAATAACAGAATACTTAGAATATAAAAGCAATGAAGAACATCAGGGAGTGATGAGATTTTTTTTTGACAAGCTGCCTATTTAATTAGAGTAGCACCTTACAATAAGGCTCCCCATATAGATGGCTAATAAATAGTTTATAGATATGTTAATAATTCCTCTACAAACACTTTATAAATCATTAATAATTGTTTATTATGCATTAATAAAGAGTAACAGAGACTAAACGGACCAGTTTCTTGCCAAACAATGAGCCAAATCTGTTCACCTGTATTATTATATTAAACATTTCAGACTAAGTTACAACTTACAATAAGCATTTGTAAACATATTTATTTAGCATATAATATTGCACTTTATCACTACATTATAAGTATCTACAACTAATATTATATCCTAAAAAATTAGGTTTGCAAATGATTATTGTGCTTACAAGATAATAACGTATCCTGAAATGTTTAAAATAACAACTCTACATGAAATATATAGGTGAACAGATTTGGCTCAATATTTGGCAGCAAACTGGTCAGCTTTGTCTCTGTCACCCTTAATTAATGCATAATAAGCAGTTATTAATGATTTATAAAGTGTTCATAAAGGAATTAATAACATATCTATAAACTATTTATTAGCCATCTATAAGGGGAGCCTTATTATAAAGTGCTACCTTAATTAGTTGTAGCATAGATGAAGATGCTCATATACAGTTTTATCTGAATGCAGATTTTTACTGAGGTTGAAGAAGATGAAGATCCTTGAATGAATTTAAGGGATCTAGTCACCCTCACATATTAAAATAAATAAATAAATAAATAAATAAATAAATAAATAAATAAATAAATAAATAAATAAATAATTAAGGTTTTGCGAGCCAATAGCGCTGATGACGTTTTAAATGGTGTTTAGCAGATTTTATTTTAAATGTACCTTTCATGGTTTGATATTCACACATAAAGTCCAGTCAAACTGAAAATGAAGGCACAAAGTGAATGCAGGAAGTATTTTACGAGCTCCGCTCTCTTTTCTCACACACAATCGTTCTGTTAATTTACCTTGCGTTAGGTTCATGTTACAGGAGGAATTTCTGGTTAGTTTTGTTTCATCATCTTCCCGTTGAATTTAAAGATATGATGTGGAAATGTGTGCTGCAGCTCATATTAACAGACTTTGACCAGCCCTGCTCCAGCTCAAATGGGATATTTTGTCAGATAGTTATCACTAATTAGCAGCTCCTCATTCGTGACATCAGTAATAATAATGATTAATCAAAGAGCATAAAGAAAACAACAAAAATATATTCCTCCAGGCTAAGCTAATGGATCGTCAAATCAGAAACACCTTTTAATTCATTTTCTGACTTATAAAACAATTTGTTCTCAAACATGACCAGCCAGTGTTAAAGAAAGCAACATTGCATAATATTAAACCTCTACATTTTGCACAACATCGTTTCCTTTGACTCTGTTTCAACTCATCACAGTCCGTGTTGCTGCGTGATTCTGTGCTGACAGACCACGATGGCGCTGAAGCTGCGAATGTACCATATAGTCCACCGTCGAGTCAGTCGAAACGATTTCTCATCTTTAGGTGGACTCCCATATTCACAGGCTCTCAGCTCCATCGATATGTCAGCAAATGCACATTCATGTACATGGAGATTGTGTGGTTGAGAAAACAACTAGAAACTAAATAAAGATGTTTTATAAGAGGTGTTTAATCAGCCTGACCCGGATGAAGACTCTGATGTCACAACTGATTATGTATTGATTATTGATTTGACAGAATGCCACTTCAAAATTGACCAGACTATCCCTTTAGGACCTCATCTCTTTACTCCTATTAGTTCTAAAGATATTTTAAGCCATTGCATCTTCCTTTTTAATCTAAAAGCTTCCTTCTTTCTCAACATTTCTCTTTTTTTTCTTCTTCTTCTTTTTAAACAGAGATCTTTAAAGTTCCTCATCGTCAGACAAAAAAAAAAAAAAAAAAAGATGCTTCAATAAGTTTATTACACACTCTACTGGTTTACGTGCTCTTACCTCTCTCGCTGGTGCTTTCCCGCACCAGAAACGAGCCCACTTTGTTCCCGGGTAAGAGAAGCAGCTCTTCGGCCTTCTGCCGCCCCACTCCTTCAAAGAGCCACCTGACAGGACGGCAGGCGTGGAATGAGATGACATTTAGAAGAAAAACTGATTTACTAGTTTTAAGGTTTAAAAGGACCATAGGCTAGCTTTAGCTGGAGCTTACTTGTGGTAAACTTTAGCCACGTGGCTGTTGGGTATGTAGTTCTCCTTCCCTGCAGAGCGAACTTTCCACCAGTACGCCTCCCTGCTCATCATCAACACAGAAACAGGAATTAACGGCTGACCTTCTGCGCCTGCACTTCCCCTTAACGACAAACTTTAATGATCAGTTTTCACTTTTTGAACTTTATTGCCTCGCAGCCCGTTTGGATCTTTTTAAATGCGCGAAAGAAGCACAAGAAAGAAGGCGATCGTACTGCGCGGTAACTTGGAGCTTCTCGCCCATTCTGTAGATGGGCTCGCTGATTTCAGAAGAGGGGTAGTCCTCGAGCACAACCACTATGTCTTCATCAGAACCTGCAGAACACAGTCATTTTCTTAGCACAGCTGGAAAATTACAAAAGTAAAATGTCCAACACCAGATTGTTAATTGTCAATTCATTTTTTTTAAATATGTATATTTTCTGTTTCACAGGATCTTACAATCTTGACAACTTGAAATGCTGCAAAAATAATATTAGCTTTATGCCTCATGTATGCATTATTTGATAGTTTAACTGCACAAAGTACCGTATAGTGGATCCCAACAGAAGTAGCAAAAACTTTCAGTGTGCAATTATCCAATAAACATGGATCCCAAATGCTAGTCCAACAATACAAAATCTTACTTTTTGGCATGCTGTCAAGGTTTTCATGGTTCACCTTGTTTCTGGCACCAACGCCTCTGATCACATTCCCCATCTCCTCCGGGGACCGGACTCCAGCCTGAAGTCAAATCAAGAGAAAGACGTGCACCAATTTACACTTTTCTGCTTCTCTCTGCTGATGCACCATAAACACTGCACTTCTCCACACACTCACTGAAACACTTGCCTCAGAATGGGGAAGCTGAGACGCTATCAAACCCTATTTTTCCATTGCAGTGGCTTGTTTGGTGTACTGACAGCTAAGGTAGTAAAGTAAGATATTGCCAAATCCAGTTCCCAAACCGTAAAACGCCCATCGTCTTTTGTAATTTGTACAATGATTCATCTAAAATTGGTGTGTATGTCAACAATTCCTGCATATTTAATGAATAGTTCACCTCTCGCTGAAGCAACTGTTCTGTCAGTGCACAAGAAATGCATGTGAGATGAAGACACCTACCCATAGACTTTGTAGTTTACCACATGTGGCATCAAACGTGGTGCTGAAGCTCATTGTCCGAGTTGGGGCATGGCGGCAGCAGCGGAGTCGGGTACTAAAGATGGATCATGTTCACAAGACTTCTCAAATATGACCTGCCACAGTGTGCGCTGACAGCCCTGCATCTGAGAACAAACACACTTCCTGTAATGAAATGAGGAAGAGGACGACTGTGGTGTTGAGACACGAGGAAACACGCAGGAACAGAGTGTGCAACGTTTGTTTTGACGTAGGTATCATATGTAAGTAAAATATCTGATTTTAAATCTATATTACAAAGTATTAATAGACTACTTGTTTTTACAAGAACAAAAACTCTAACTATTCATAAGCTGACTTTAAAAAGAGATCTGAAAGTGGATATTAACGAAGCTGAACTGAGTTTAACGACAGAGCTTCAATAAACCAAGTGGGTAAATTGTATTTTAATGTTGGTTATGAAAAAAAAAGCATATTGCAGTGCCGTTGTACCAAACAGAAACGACCTCCTGGTTTTATTTTTCAGTTCAGTCAGATTCTGAACAATTCAGAATCTTGTGGGGTGCTGTGAAATGATCATGCACAGTTAATATGTTACCTGTTGTAGATAGCTTCTTGAATGGCCACAGTTTTGAGAAATAGTTAATTTTGCACTGCATCAGGGGCAATGTTACCTTGTTGGTTCAAAATTTGAAGTTTGCACATTCTCCCTGAACATATGTTTTTTTTGTGTGTATGTGTGTGTTTGGTTTCAGTTGGTACAGTGGCCCAGTTGGTAGAGCTGCCGCCTCTCAGTGAGACGGTTGCTGGATCGAATCCCAGCCAGGGTGCCATTCTGGGTGGAGTTTGCATGTTCTCTCCGTACTCCGGTTTCCTCCCACAAACCAAAGACATGCATGTTAAACCGATTGGTAACTAAATTTTCCCTAAGTGTGCGTGATAGAGTGAATGGTTGTCTGTCTCTATGTGTCCCTGTGATGGACTGGAGACCTGTCCAGGGTGTCCCCCACCTCTCACACAGTGATGACTGGATATGGGTACTGATGACCCCCATGACCCGAAAAGGAAAAAGCGGGTAAAAGATAATGACCAGTCCAGATTTTACCTGACCTCTGTCTTTATGTTCACTGAAGATTAGCAGCTAGTATTAGAGCAAGGCCATGATCACTGTGGAGTAATGTTGTCTTAAAAATAAAAATAAAAAATATCCAGCCCAATACATTTATATAGGTTAATACAAATGCTATTTTACAGCCTTTATATTTTTGTCATGGCCAGTAGAGTTTGTTAAACCCAGTGTGCAGACACAATCAGAGAAACTTGAAGGTAAAAAAAAAAAAAAAAACATTTAATAAACTTAATACAAAAAAAAAAAAAAAAAAAAAAAAACTTATGTGGCACCAAAACTAAAAAAAATAACTAATTGAAAAACGAGCTCGGGGAGACGGAGGAATCAGGGCACGACGGCTGAGAAGGACAATCCACGGACGAGGAAGAAACAAACTGACACTGAACTTAAAGAGAAACTAATGACAGATAAAGACGAACACCCGGGGAAAAATAATGAGGAACAGGTGAGAGTGGCAGGACAACTTTACATGGGGAAAAACAAAATACAAGGATCCTGACAAGTTTAATAAGCTTCACATTACACAGTTATTCCAATGGAGCTACAGTATTATGATATGCCAAACAGATGTGCTATCATTGTTGCCAACACAGTATTTAATTGCTCATACCAACATATTTTGATCAAAACAATGTGTAATACAAAAGTGATGATGATGAATACGGTTTCTACAACATGTAAGATATTAACTGTTCATATCCTTTCCTCCAATTTAAAATAGCTCAACTATCACTTTAATACGTCTGTGAGTGAAGACATTCTTTCATGATTATTTTGAAAGGGAGGGTGTGCAGTGCTGTCTGTAAGTTCAGCTAGGGTTCTCAGTCAGAACAGAGCTAGCCTTGTTATCTTCTTGTTTATTGCTTTATTAATGTCACAGACTACAATGATGCTGCCCCCAACAGATATTTGCAAAGCAAAGGCATTCTTCGTTATGGACTTGTACAAAATGTTCTAATTTTCATAATTCACTAGTTTATAAAAATATATATTTATGGACATATGCAAGCCAGTGTATCTCTTGCCCCAGTCTCAAGCCCAGGTAAAAGATGAGGGTTGTGTTTGGAAGGGTAACCGACATAAAACACTTTTGCCAAAACAAACGTATGTTTAGAAGTGTGTTACGTTCATTTTTTTTTTTTTTTATGATGATGGAGAAGTACAGAGAGGGTCAGAAAGAACTCCATTGTGTGTTTGAGGATTTAGAAAAAGCATATGACAGAGAGAGGAGGTGTGGTACGGCATGAGGAAATCTGGAGTGGCAGAAAAGTATGTTAGACTGGTACAGGACATGTATGAGGACAGCAGGACATAGGACATGTAAGAGGACCACAGGACATGTATGAGGACAGCAGGACAGTGGTGAGATGTGCTGTAGGAGTGACAGATAGTTTCAAGGTGGAGGTGG
>JARVGV010000630.1:13978100-13989114 GCA_031762435.1 Hypsolebias longignatus | reverse complement strand
TACAGTATATGAATTATAATTTATTGAAAAAACAGAGCCTTCCATATCAGTGAGTTATTTTGATGGAATGGCCGATGTTCGATATATAACTTTATCGCCAATATCGGCCGATACGATACTATATTGATAATATTGTGTATCCCTATGTTGAAGTGACTGAAAATAGGGTAAATGCTAAATTAACAATTTATATTCATTTAAGTATGCAAAGTAAGTTCAGCAGACTCTGCAAGTGTTTTGTTTACATTAAGTGCAGACCCGCATTTTGGAATTGCACTCAATAAATCTGGAAAACGAGCGAAGTACACTCTTAAACTGGAGAATGTGATAAAATTCTTCTTTTTGTTTAAAGCTGGACTTCATATTTTATAAAGATGAATTGTTGGTGGGCATCAAAACAACCAGGTTGTGTTTCTTTTCTCCTTTTCTCTCTGTCATTTAAATGAGAGATTTCACACATGTATTATTCCACAGTTGACCCGTGTTTATTATGTTGCTTGTTGAGCAGTATTTGTGATTTTCAAGTGAAATTCTGTGGAATAATTTTAATAATATTGTATCTCTTTGAATACTCACTTTGGAGAAACAAGAGTACTGTTTTGATCAGACAGACAAACTAGCACCTCGCTGACATCAGAAATAAATCCATTTTTAAACCGTTTATAGCAGTTCATGTTTTTTTGTTTTTTTTAATAAACCCTTACATTCAGATTACATGATGATTTATATTGAAGTCTACAAAAGCAAGAGCCTGCTGTGGCACTTCTGGTGCAGCTTAGGACACTTCGAACAGGAATATTATCTCAATTCTGCCAGAATAACCATGTAAACGCAAATTTTAGAAAAATGGCATTTTACATGAACGGCTATGAAACTGTTGAGAATGGAGTTGTTTTAGGAAAACAATTCACTTGTTAACATTTTGACAAGCTGTTAGTTGGTCAGTCAAGTCAAAATAAACTCTTCAAACTAACTTGCATCACGTAAAATATTAATTGTTCACAAGTTTTGCACAGAAACCCACATATTATGAACTGTATTTTTATAAACTTTGACGCAGCTCGGACTTACTTGAGAGTCCTGGCATTGATTCCAGGAACAGGCCTCTCGATTTCCAGATCCCTTCGGCTGTAGAAAGATCATTACAACAGCAGACGTAAATAAATACTTAAATAAAACTACTTCATCTGAACTTTAAATTTCTGAATCTGCCTAACAGCTGTTGTACCTTTCATAAGACTTGACAAAGAGTTGCAGGTTAAACTGGTTCATGTCGTGTATGATGTGGTGGCGGTACGTGGCGATTAAGTCTTGGTTGTGGCTGATCTCCGTCTGTGACGATGAAAATCCACGACGTGAAGCCCCAAACAAAAGCTCAGCTCAAGCTCATTTTCAGTTAAAGATGCTGAAAGTAAAATATTTGAAAACGGTACCTTTCCAAAGAGGTGGGTGATGATCATGTCCGGCATGGCGTGAGCCCAACCGCTGATCTAAAATTAAATGCAAGGTCACATTTGGTTGCAAAGCTGTTCCAAAATGTTGCTTTTAGTGAGTTCTGCACGCTTCAACTTGCAGTATGCGTGTTGAGGTGTTACCTTGTGTGCAGCCCAGTCCATCCATCCTTCAGCACATGGGTTGATGTTGATGAGCATCAGACCCTCCACCATGTTTGGGTAGTCCAGCTAAAAAAATAAAATAAAAAAAAAACAGTATAAAAACAATAAAGATGTATGAATTTTTTCTTAATCTTGTACCATACACAATTGAATTCTGTGTTGAACTGCAAGCATATGCTCTTTTTGAATTCTTCACTGCTTTGTATGCACGATATTGGATTTTTGGCCGATATCCGATATGCCAATTTGTTAAAACTTATTTGACCGATAACTGATATCGATACCGATATTTCCCTCCCTAGACCTACTTACAGAGACTACATAACTTTCTCTGTTGTGGAATTAAAATTTTTCTGCATTATTCTGCATGGTCTTTTGTCAATTTGGCCTGCTACTAAATGCAGATGCCAAAAAAAGGGGCTGAAAATGATGCAACACTTCAAATTGGATTATGTTTAATGTCAAATTCATTCATGACATTTACTCTCTCTAACACAATGACAACACTTGAACAGTGCACATTTGTAAATTTTCACAAATCTAAACTCAACCTGTTCACAAGCGACAATTGTAAGTAGTAGTGCATTTATAGATATAATATCTATTATATATGCTATCAGTTTCCGATACTTTCAAAAAAACATCCACACCATCGGTATTTTCTTCTTCCTGTCCCGCTGTGATCAGATCAGACAGACGCGCGTGGCGTTATAACGTTGTGCTGGCGCTGCAGGCATCCTTGTCTCTGGGTTGTTATACAAAAACAGCGCCTTTTATATCGGTGAGTTATTTTGACGGAATGGCCGTTGTCCGATATGTAACTTTATCGCCAATATCGTCTGATACCGATATTATGCCGATAATATCGTGCACTGCTTTGTGCCATTTTTATTGTGGGGGGGATCTACTTTATGAATGCAGCCAGTTGCTTTCATGCAGACACATTTTAATCAGCTCTAACATCTTACATAAACTGTAATTTTTACTGTTTTTAATGTCAGATAAAAGCAAAGTCTATGTCTATTCCATTACACTGCTGTAATCTACACTATCAGCTAAAGAGGCTGCAGGAAGGAGTTAAATGTTGTCTTTGTCGACCTTCTGTCAACTAAGTGAGACGTCCTACTGAGAACGGTGTTATTGTTGAGCCAATCGTGAACATTCCTCTGGCCTTTATGGCTCAGCAGGGCTCAAACAATAAGCAGATTGCCAAAATAAGCAAAAAGCAGCAGAAGTCCTCATGATCTGGCTCTGCTAATCCACGGCTGATTAAAACTTGAATCGTGAAGGGTGAACCTGAGCATAGCGTGTAGGCTTACGGCGAATCTGGTCAGGACGTAGGCTCCGGCTCCAATGCCCATTGCGATGACGCTTTTCAGCCTGTGGTGCACAAAGTTTCAGGGGTACTGTTAGAACAACGGGTTAGAAGACTCCCTGGATATAACAGTGACGTGTCCGCGTGAAAACTGAGGTTCAATTTACCCAAAGTGCTTCAGCACCTGAGGGAACGTCTCAGCCAGCTGGTCCATGGAAGGGTACTCGTATCTGGAAAATAAAATAAAAACTGTTACGTGTTTATCTCAATAATAAACAGTCTTATCACCTTATATGGCTCGTTCTTATGAGGGTTTCATTGTGTGCATGATGTCAAGGCAGCAATAAGATGAGTCAAAGTATCACCATCAAAGCCGAGAGTTAGCAGACGAAGATAAACACCCGTCCCCAGACACAAATTTGTCAAATTAGGTTGCCTTAAGTCTTTCGGCTGTTGAGTCAAAGGTCGCAGACAGCCTGACACACATCAAATGTCATGTGGCTCACCCGGTGGAGAAGGTGTTGGCTCCTTCATGCTGCCCCGGGGCGTCGACGTGACAAACGGCAAAGTGCTGCATGATTTCTGCCATGTCTTCATGGTTGAAGAGCGTGTCCCAGCAGGTTTTGTCTGGGAAAGAAACAGAACAGTGGATAAACGACACACATTCCAACTGGAGCTTGGGAGGCAGGTTGGAGGGGTTCAGACGCTCGCTTGTAAGCGACTTAATATGAAACACTCTGCTCTGTCAGCATATCCTGAAGACACATGGTACAGGTGATCAAAACTCCACGGGGATTTAGGAACGACAGATGTTGAGTAAGTAACGGGGCTTACGGTTCAGGCCAATGTCATGGAAGGTGAGGATGACTGGTCGGTCTCCTTTGGGAGTCCCCTTCATGGTGCAGCGAATTCTTCCATGAGGAGTCTCAACATCGTGCTCCTGTGGATGCAAGCGAACAGAAAAGTATGAACAAAACTTCGAAAAAGGCACAAAAACTTAGTTTTTCCAAGTCAAACATGAACAGGGGCGTCATTTCCAAGATTTCACTGCATTCCTCCCAACCTGTCCACAGAAATCTTTACTACAACTTTACAAGAACTCCGATCGCAGGCCACCTAATTTGTGAACATTCTAAAGGAAACTACAGAGCACGCACAAAAATAAATCCTGCAGTGTACTCACACTGACTTCTATCTCAGCAACAATCATCTCCACATCTGAATCCTCCAGAACCATGTTTGCAGAAGTTGCTTGCAGCTTGCTACCCAACACAGCAGCTCCTCGAGCTACAGACCTAACCCTCACTAAGCCTCTGATGTTGTTCAGTCCTGCACATTTATACTCTAGCTGCTTACCAGTTGGCTTAAGCTCCCCCCGCCTCCCATGGTGCCTTGCAGGCCGGTCAAAACAAGCTAATTCTAGATGAACATATCCTTAAATTGGATCAGCCAAAGTCAGGCAGAGCAGCATCCGCTGCTGCACTGACATGGGGGTGTATGACTGAATGATCAGCAGGAAAACGTGCTGAGGGCAAGATGGCAACTACTGTTCAGCAATATTTAGGAATATATTCTCAAAAAGGAATACTATTAAAAAAGATTTTAATGACTTTTATGACTCTAAAGAGCTAAACAAAAACAGATTTGATGAAATTTACTGCCTGCAACAAGCAAAGCTACTTCATCTTAGTGTGTGTAATAGTGCACAATACTTTCAGCAGTAAAATGTGTTTGCATGACTGTTTGAGCAAAGGTGTTCGCTGTTGAAGCTAGAAGAAAACACCATGATATGGTTAACCTTGCTAATCACAGGTCACCAATTATCAAGCTCAGCCCCAGATTCCTGCCCTGGATTTGGAGTGATTCAAACAATAAATGTCAGTCTGCCTTATCTACTGGATTTCTACTCAAACCTTTGAGTGGGAAACACCAACTAGAAGTTGGAATTTCAGGTATTCAGGTTCCTCACCAGTCCTGACCTCAAAATCCAATGTGGCGGCCTCGTGCCTAGAATGCTGTGACAACTGCAGGGGTGGACTTTATTCCCTTTTGTCAGCTTGTACCGCATTAATTCACACATTTCTCTAACTTATAGTGAATATTGGGCAGAAATTCTGGGGGTTCATGTGGGTCAGACACCCCCCACCGGCGACCCCAATTTTGGAAAAACAAAGACGGACACCACCAAAAATATATATATAACTTGAAAACTAAAATAATAATAATGATTTTAAACATTAAAAAATAAGCATATCCAACATTTATGTAAGCAGAACGATGCATTTATGCCTTTCAGAATTGTGCGCACCCCCATCAGCTCAACAATGGTTCAGTCCACTGATGCCTGACAGGAGGGTAGTTCACTTAAACTCTACTCAAACCACAATATTTTATCTTTTTCTAGATGGAAACAGTAATATTTGTTCATTAATGTTTAAAATAATCTGATCAGTAGAAACAATAGATCCTGCTTCATCATTTCATACACACCCCAAAAAATAATCATTGTGTCTGAAGAATGGTCGTCTGATGCAGCGGGTTTTTTTTTTTTTAAATTGGATTTAAATCTTCTGATTGTGACCATGTTTTATTGTGTATTTATTTAAAGCTTGTAAATCTACTACAAATCCAATGATCGCAAAATTAATTTAAACCAAATTAAATTATCTTCAACATGATTACAATCCAAACCATCTTTAAACTGAGAGTAACTACAGTTGTATTTTACATTCATTGACAGCTTCTCACAATAAATCACCTGCAAAGTGAGAACAAATCTTAAAATCTTTAGTGACTGCAGCATTTTGTTTACATGTTTGCATTGCATCATATGAACGCAGCATCATGTCTCTTAGTGGTCGTGATTCATTCCTTTTGGACTTTATGATGGTGCATGGATGCATGTTTAGTAACATTTTAGAAGGGGCAGGTGCAGAAGGTCAGTGCTCTAGTTTGTTTAGTTTCTGACAATTGTCTACCTGGTGAACACGGCAATGAATATTTAATTTTCATTTACCGTAATTTTTGCTGTATAAGTTGCATTTCTTTTTGCATAATTTTCACGCCCTGTGACTTACAGGACAAAGTGATGTATTTATGGATTTTCCCCATATTTATAAACAAATTTTTGTCTGAGATATGACCGTTTTCATTCATTCAGACGGAAACATTTAGAACAGTACCATTTTCAGCCACTAGATGGTAGCAGAGTAGTAAGGCATGCTGTTGTATCATGCAATGGGTAAAAGTGGCTATAATGACAAATTCAAAAAAGTTAAAGACAAAAACAACTGGACATTATTTATTATACGTTATACTTTATTGTTTGTCTTGAACTTTTTGACTTTACCATGTCCTGGATGACCTATTAGAGACACAGTCGGCTTGCCACAGTCTACCACCTTCGTTCTGCTTGCTGCTCGAAGCAACCGTCAAAGCAGCTTCATTTTGCTGCATCGCCCCAGCAAAATGCAGCTAATTTGACCACTGAAGTGCATTTATTAAGCAAAAGTTCCAACTGAGACACACTTTTACTATAATTTCAAGCAAACAAACTATTGTTTTCAAGTGTTAATATTGTTAAATTCTTGTTAAAGTTGTTAAAGTCCCCCTGTGCGCCATTTGGCAGCCCATCGATTTTTGGCACAACACCGGCCCACATTTCCAGGTTGTCAGCGATGCGGTGACGCACAATAGATGCAGCGTATACAGCGAAGCAACATATTTATGGATTTTTTTCCACTTTTGTTAGACATTTTTGGACTGGTGTGATTTATAGGGCGGTATGGCGTGTACCTTTTTATTAACTTGAATTAATAAAACAAGAGTTAGCTTGGTCACGTCAAGCATCACTAAATCCCACTTGCTTGCAACTCAGACAGTTGAGTTGAACGTGTCACAACTCTCAGATCTGTTTCATTTGTTAAAGTAAAAAGACTCTGCGTTATTCACTTGTTATGATTACACTGTTCACAGTCCAGCTAGTACAAATGAACTTTTTTAAATCAGATTTTTGTCACGTTCAAGACACAAAGGGACTCTTTGAAAGGACTGAACATCACTCTTCACACTACGTTTCAGATCAGATCAAAATTAGGGCTGCACGACATTTGAAAACAGACAGTCAGTTGTGATAAACCCACTGCCCTCTTTTCCTACCGTCCTCATGACGCACACAACTACACTGAGCTTTAGAATTTCATCTTCGTTCTCCTAAATCAGCTGTGGGGATTAATGCTAGCGGGGCTCAATCTGATCACATATATCAATAGTACACCGTTTGGATGTGTGATTGATTGCAACAGTTTGTGAGGCTGATACGCAACAATGGTCCCTCCGAACACTGACCCCGCATCGGTGTATGAAAGTCTCTTTACGACACTTTTAGAGGTGTTAATCATTTGTCAAACATTTACAACCTACCTTAAACGACTTGTAAAACACCTATAAAGTTTTTATACGGGTGCAATAGTCGTACAAAGAATTCCCCGAAAACCAGCCCGCCAAGCTACTTTTGACCGATCGTAAGTAATCGATCCGGTCACGTCCGACAAGACTGAGCTTTCGGAAAGCGAGCAAAGAGGCGTGCAGCAAAACTCATCTGCATCGACGTCGAGCTCATCCAACAGACGTGCAATGATTTAAAATTAGACGGATGAACTCGGTTTGCAGCGATGCTAGTTTAGACACAGCAGCACAGATACGCGTGCACATTTATTTCACCTTAAAGGCGAAGAAGAAGCTCCAAGTGAAGCGACATCACTTCCAGTAGAAAACAACATTGGTTGGTCCCTAATTCAGTTTGTGTCCAAATAAAATCACAGCAGATGAGGCGTCATCATCATGATTGATGATTGAGCTGCAGAAATCAGTGGCTGGGGATTACTGTTCACATCAGCCACTAGATGGTACCAGAAAAAGATGAGTCGCTTTGTAAAATTAGCACTTTACAAACACATTCTGTCAAGTTTGCTTCATCTCAGTGATTGTGAATCCACTTAGATGTTTTAATTTTTGTATTTACCTTGACAACAAGCTGCTGCACAGCTTCTCTCAGGCCCTAAAAGGAGAGAACAGAGAAATGAAAGTGCAAATCTAATAACAACAAATGATATAATTTCATATCCTAACTAAGGCCTCACCCAGTTAATTAACCCATTTTCATACTGGAGGTTTGATCCACAGCACAATTCTGTATTTGCAGCTAAATGATCAGTAACTGAAGTTAAACTATGTGCAAACTCTTTTTTAAGTTCACAAAACGGCATCTAAAAGGTACAGTGAACTGTTTTACACGTTATTCTAATAGGTCAAAATAAATGTTGCAAAACTGTTTTTTACACGTGCATTGACTTTCAGCGCACATACCGGTAGCTCCCTGTCCACCAGCAGAGGTTTGGACTCAACTACTTGGATCTCGTCCATTTCAGCGAGCTGTAGAGCCTGCAACAGAACGGAGATGTTCACAACGTTAACAAATAAAATAAAAAGTTGCACAGGGATGATTTGTTAGAAATACTTGTCAAAATTCCAGCTAGGGATAAAGTGTGTTCTTTGGTATAAACTTATGTTTTATGTTATTTAAAGGGAGGAAATTGAGCTGAACCCCATGGGGGTGGGGAGTAATCTGGGCTACCAAACACAGCAGGAGAAGTAAATACACAGAAAAACCTACAGAGGTTTGCAGTTGTGACCTGCAGCGACACGAGGATCAGCAGAAACACGGACTATCAGGATAAAACCCAGTAAAGTCGACGTCCAGGCAGCTGGCGGACAAGTATGGAGTTCTAGAAGAAGACAGGAAATGTGATCCGACCTGCTCTGACACCCCCCTCTGAAACTTGCTTAAAGGTAACAACAGCAGAAGCCGATTGTCAACAGAGCAGGATATTTGTCTCAAGATGGGGGGGGGGGGGGTGCGCGTCCGGAAGGGACCCTTTGAGCGGAGCCTTCGAATGAAAAAGAAGAGAAGAAGAGGAGAAAACAGAAACAGGAGGGAGGAAAGGAGCCAAGCTGTGTAGATCACACTGCTTTGTTAGAAGAACATGCAGGCAGTGACTGTGCATGCAAATCAAATTATTCAGAGGACTCTTTGTCCACCGGCCCTGGTCACCCCTGAGGGTTGGGGGCGGGGGGCACCACTGACCAAAACACATCTACACAAACAGGAAGCAACGGACGGTTCCCAGCTACACATTCCAGCTACTTTTCAGCCTCTGCCATTCTTGTTTTTTTCCAGTCTCTAAGAATGTGCTCTCCATCTTCCGAACCACAGAAGGTTCACCTACTTCTAGAAACTGCTGAGAGGTTGTCACGGCAACCTGCAGTAAGCGGAGGTGACCAGTTCTGTTTAAAAACACGGCTGTCTGACAGAGCACGCCCCCCCCCCAAAACGCACGTGTCCACGCCTGCTCCTGAGACAGAAGAGGAGGATCAAACAACAGGTTCGATTGTCTGCAGAGCTCCAAAGATCGAGCACCGCAGGAGCTTTGTTGAAGAGGGCGCGAGACTGGCCCACGCCGAGATTCCTCAAGTCATGTGACACAGAAAAGGAACGTCTGATCTGACTGAAAGAAAGGAGGCGACTGTCTGATCCCTCTTCAGATAATAAAGAGTGCATGGATCAATAAAACCTGAACACGAGCAATAAAAAGTGAAACACTTCTCTTGATGTACGGTTCTGTGCTGAGATTATGATGAACCGTCAATATCTTACCTGGTGAAGATAGATCTTTGCCTCATGTTAAATCTGACTGGATTCATGACAAAACTTTGAACATGTTCAAAAGATTCAAATCTTCTCTCTAAACTGTCCCAGAGTTGTTGCGAACATCTGGATTCTCACAGTCAGTTATTCTGGAATGGAAGAGCTGGGATTTTTGTTTTTTTGTCAATATGCATGCAAACTCCTGACCAATTTTGCCTGGAGTTTAGTTAAATGTCAGGGGATTCTTTTTTTTAAACACAACATTAAAACATGTCAATAAGTGTGACTTCAAGCAGTGTGTTTTGTTGCTAATATTGTTGTAGCACATTGGCATATCAGCTCCAAATTATTTATTTTTTTTAAATCGGCATTTCAACGTTGTATTGCACAGCTATATCTGCAGTTCTCAAAATATTCCTGCTGAAAGTGCCTACGGCTAAAGGAAAAGGTGCTACAGCTAACTGCTAATGCTGCTATTCTCTGTGCACAACCCCACAAAGCAAAACTCACAGCAATGTAATGGTTCAGCTTATGAATGCAGTCAAAATTAAACTTCTTTGCCACGCTGAGGCTGCTCAAAGAGCTATCTGTAACAGGTAAGATATTTATAACTTTTTTCACACAAACCCACTTTAAAGAATCTGAAGTTACACTATAATAAAATTAAATTATAGACTACATGTAATTAAGTAAATTATATTATATTAAGTAGACTTTCTTGCACATTTCTCCAGCTGTTAGGCCTCTGGCAGCAGCAGTTCGGCTGAGATGTAGGTCACCTGCTGCTTTGCACCTACAGTGTGCTGAGCTCGAGTTTCACCTGGCTGAAAGGAGAAGACTAACGGGCAAAGGTTCAGCTCATTAACTCAAGCACCAATATACAGGTGCACTAATACCAAGCATTACACGTACACCCAAAAGTTTCAGCCGGGGTACATTTAATTTGTTGTTTCTAATGAGGTTTTGCTGTACATGTAACTTCATCATGGGAGAACAGTCGCACCTCTAGAACCTGGTCAAACCTGTTATTTTGGATAGAAGATCACATACTTAGGGAAAAAAGGAGGGGAAGGAAGAGTTTTGGTCTGGCAGAAGTGAGACGGAGACAGTTACACAATCATGACAGGAAACAGAGGGAGGATATGATGAAGTTTTGAGCATCTGAAAGTTGTTGCCTCAAACACACACACAAAAACTACTAAACCTCTGACGTGCATGTTTATGCTTTAAATACATTACACAGATGTTTTAATGTGGAACACCAGAGTTGTGAAGTTATCTGGAAGAGGCGTATGAACAGATTATGGGCCGAGATGGTGTAGAGGCAGGGCAGCCGGCTCAGGACCGGAAGGTCCCGGGTTCGATCCCCGGTCACGT
>JARVGV010000630.1:13839420-13849496 GCA_031762435.1 Hypsolebias longignatus | reverse complement strand
TTAGATGTTATTACTGTTTTTCTTTTACATTTTATTGTTGGATGTAACTGGGACCCTGTGTACATAATTTTGTTCCATCTCATGTACCACATGTGGTGCGAATGACAATAAAGACTCTCTGACTCTGAAAAGAATAAAATGTATTGTAGAAAAGTCCAAATGCAGATTTGATGCTAATTTAAGTATCATCAGGTGATTAAAAACCTGAACAGCCTAAAAAAAATCCCCCCAAAAACTCCAAATTAAAAAGATGTTTTTCATATTGCTTCTTTAATTTTCAAACTTTTAAAAGAAGCCATGATGGATTTTCTTTTTTCGATGAATGACCAAAAAAAATAAATAAATAAATAAAATAAAATCAACTCATTTTCAAAATGCTGTTTGCGCAAATCACCATCATCTTGACCTCGGCTATAAAGAGGATCAGACGTGTTCTTGTTTGAAGGGAAGTTATTGATTTCCATGTTGCACCTTTGCTTTTTCTCTTCAGACATAAAATGAGTCAAAACACAGAGGTGAGAGTTTTGCACGGCTTCTTGCTGCTTGAGCTCAAACATATAATGACTACAGAGATTACAGGCTAATTTTGTTGAATTGGATGAAATTATACATTGTCTGCACATGATGTGGGAGAACTGTCACCTACAAACAAAACCATTTCAACTTGAAAAACACAAAAGTGACACAAAAATCGAAGTGACAGTGAGTTTCTCATTATTCTGAAGGAGTTACTGTAATTAAAAAAAAACATTTAAATGCCAAACACTTATTTTGTATTATGTGAAAAAGTTTAATCTGTAACTTGAATACCTTTGAAAAAAAAAAAAAAAACAAACATTGGAACATATGGCCTGATTGATAATAGTGTCCTATGATTTATTTTTGCAGCAGTAAAACAGAAAATTTGCACACACACAAAAAAAATCCTGCATAAAAAAGGCAATTAATGGGATTTTAGTGAAATAGAAGCTAAACTCTGTGGAGGCTCCAACTTGCTTCACAGCAGAAACATTATTCAAAGTTTAAACAGGTCTCAGAATGTCAGACAGTAACAAAACAGACATTTTTATGCATTTCACTTGTTCAAACCATTTCAGCTGTAGGATTTTCAAGAGGTTCATCTTTCAGTTGATGAACTTTAGTGTTTGAAATGTCTAAAATTATACTTCGCAAACCAACTGTTTTTACTCCCACACCTGTTTTTGGTACATATAGAGAGATGTTTGTCTTTTTTCCCCTCAGCGTGTTTGTATCTAACACAGGATTTAGTTTTTTCTCAAATCTCCCCAGATAACAGCAAGTTGTCACGTGTGTGACCGTCAGCGTCTTCTGCTGCTCACGGCTCAAGTATTTTTAAAGTTCGACCTAAAGTTCATCAAAAATGTAGACATGTTTAAAATTTGGAATCTTGCAAAGAATAATTTTTGGCTAGTAGCTGCATTGGTCTCCTTTAGAATTGATTTAGAAATGTTCTAGTTGTTTTTATTGTCTCCAGACAATACATTACTGCTATTTAGTAGGAACACACACACACAAACTGTTTTTAAATGTCCTGCAATAGATGTCTAAGAAAGTGTTTTTTTTTTTTTTTTTGGCAGTGAAGCCTCAATCTTCTGTGTGTTTTCCACTAATTACAAAAATATTCATCTGCAGCACATCTCAAGAGACGTATGTGTGTGTGGAATATGTGTTAGAGACAGAAGGATGGGCGGAGTGAGAGTAAGACAGAGAGAATTACAGCACATCTGTTTTGGGTCAGCAAATATACTTTACAGTCTTCTTCTTTTGGTTTTCCTCTCTTCAGGGGTCTCCACAGCAAGACATCCTCCTCCATCTCTGTCCTCTGCATCCTCTGTCCTCCCTCCCTCCATGTCCTCCCTCACTGCATCCATACATCTGTACATTATAGCTCACATGCAGATTTAGTTCAGCCACAAACGCGCACTTGCATGCAAACATTTAGTCTGCTCAGTCTTGCTCTGCTTGAACTGTAAAACACACACAGGCTCGAGCCTGCTGTGCACGGTCACCTCTTCTGTGAACACACCTGAGACCAGATCACCCCAACATCTGGATGACAACAAAAACAATGACGATGTTGAATCAGCACACCTTAAACCCCCTCCTCCCTCCCCCCACCCCAGTCCACACACAGAGAATGATAATGAGGATGCAGATCAGCGGTTTTTAAATTGGGGGGGGGGGGGGGGGGGGGGGGGGGGGTCTTTTCTGCTTGCGCGCGCACGCTGGACTGTGGAGCCACACTGCCGCTCAGTGGCTCTTTCAGACACAGCACGAGTTTGCCAGGTGAGGTGCTGGTGAAGATTCTCAGAAATCCAGGTGAGGATCAAGCCAAAAAAAAAAGTTAACAAAAACAGCTGGAGTGCTAAATATATTTTGTTTCTATCTGGGAGGAGTTATCAATTCTAATACATCTGGAGTGTGTGGAGTTTCCAGCTTTTTAACTGCACGTTGTGTACCGTATTTTTCAGACTATAAGGCGCACTTAAAATCCTTCAATTTTCTCAAAAATCAACAGTGAGCCTTATAATCAGATGCACCTTTGGTATTAATTCTGGTTGTGCTCACTGACCTCAAACTGATTTTATGTGTCACAACTGAACACTAATGACAGTGACTGTGAATGAGTTCAATAAAGTTTGACTTATCTGACTGTTTTGTTTCACTTAATGCACCTTATAATCCTTACAGTGCAAAAAAGGCTGCACAAAACGTAGTCTTTTTATTAGCCTGGCTCACAAGAAAGATGTTCTGGTCTCATGCGTGAAGTGAAAGTGGAGCTGGAGTCAGTCCCAAGGATTGTAAGTTTATAAAAGTTGAAATCTGAGACCGTCTGCTCTGTTTAAAGTTGGTACCATCTTTAAAAAAAAAAAAAGTGAAGATATGCTGATGGAATCAATCAATCAACTTTAGTTGTATAGCACATTTTAAAAACTGCAGGGGTAGCCAAAGTGCTGTTCAATAAGACAAAAAAAAAAACATACCAATTTCACGACAGGTGTGTTAAAATGCCATAAAAAGATAAGATCACGTGTTAAAAGCCGACGAATAAGTGTGTTTTTAAAAGAGATTTTAAAAAAGGAAGAGTGGAGGCCTTTCTGACACTCAAGGGTACATTTTTCCATAACCTGGGAGCAACAACAGCAAATGCTCTGTCACCTCTGAGCTTCAGTTTTAGGGACTGTCAGCAGCGACCAAATCAGGAAACTTGCAACACATGCACGTGCCTGCAGGCCTGCAAACTCTGTTCTTGTTATCTTAGCATGGTGTGCCTTTAATCAGAGGAAGAGATCTCAGATTTCAACTTTTAAAAAACTTACAGAGCAGCATTAGGCCTCAGGTTACTGCTCCACTCCTTCATGTCACCTCTATTTGAAAATGGCAGATGAGCCTCCGTTGTGCAGGGCGAGTAGTTCCAAGGTAACATCTCAGGTTTTTACTGGACAGATGTGCTCCATGGAAAATCATTTCCAATCATAAACCATAATTGTGTGTTCATGAGGAAATTCAAAGTATGCAGAACGCGTCTGCAATAAAACTCTCAGCTAATGCTTTTCTGAAAACGACTGTGAAAAACAACGTTGCAGCCTAAATATTTCATCTGGGAGAGCTGGCACAGCTATTTTGAAAAGAGTCACTGTTCAACCGACTGTAATGCTCATGTATTATCTGGCTATGAACTGTGACAGCTCACGTCCTCGTGGGACCAAAGCAGCAAGAGCCTCCAGATCTCTTCTTGAATCTGCCCTCCAACCAAGTCCTGCAGAAGAATTCCTTCCAAGACGGGCCTCTAAAGGCACATCATGCAAAGATAACATGAACTCTTTGCAGGCCTGCAGGTGCATATGTGTTGTGAGATTTGTGATTCCTTCAGCATTTCTTCAAATTTTTTTAAAGTGCAGTCTGCCACTGGGGTTCACAAAACTATCTGTCCTCGATGCCAGCCTGCTGTCGCCCATCTCTTTCCTCCAACCTGCCTGAAAGTTGCAGTCAGCTTGGAAATGATGAGGCTTTTGAAACTTCCTGCATGATTTTGAGAAGCTACATTGAAATCTACAGTCCATTGAAATAGTTTAAATAGTAATATTTAATAAAATCTGGTGGTGTATTTCTCCACCAGTGACGAGATTCTAATAAAAAAAAATAAATGCTCCAATTCTCCAAGTTTATTCAAATGAAATCCAGCACTTGGTCAGTAATGGTGACAAATGACACAAGTAATTAAAAACCAACTTTGAAAACAAAAAACATTTGAATAACTTTAAGTTTAATCAGGCGATGCATTCACAAAAGCATTAAAATGTTTTATTTAAACTTGTTATCTACAAACTTCATTCAATTAATGATTTAAAACCTGAAATTTAACTTTAGCACAGTTGAAATGCCTTCATGCTCCACCAGGGGGCAGCAGAGGAACTTCATTTTTTTTTTTTTTTAATCAGTTGTTGGTTAAGGATTAGGAATATGAAAAAGAAAACAGTAGAAATAGGATACAAAACATTAAAAACACACTGAAGCTTTTATGAGCAGCATCCTCAGCTGCAGCTGACGTTGGCACCATGTTTGTCACAGCTTGCCATGAGCAGTAACCTGAGCTTTGTGTAGGTTATGTACACACAAAAGTGAGACGTGTGTCTGTTTTTGTGATTTAGTGCTTCCATGCTTGAGTTTGTTGGTAACGTTGAGAGCTCAGCGTGTTTCCAGTTCCAGTTCTGTGGGACCAGACTGAGCGTTGTCTTTTTCCTGTCAAGGTTAAAGTTAAGGTGCAGAGATGGACAGGTTGATAAAATACTGTATACAAATCACTAAATAACATAATGTTAGGACCACAATGGAGACATCACTGAATAGATTAGAACAGAAGTCTGTGCTTTGAATGTGTGGATACTGGGATGGACTGGGGTGCTGTCAGGTCAGGGTGGCAGAGAACGGGTGCTGACTGCACAATTCTTCATCCCGGATGGTGATGGAGGAGGCTGAGTGAGGTGAGGCGACGAAGGAGATGGGCGAATGCGTCCGCTCTGGTGGTCTCTCCGACCCCCAGGGTGCTCTGAGCCAGGAGCCCAACCTCTGTGTAGCAGAGGGGAGGCCGAGGTGGACGTGCATTTGTGCTGGGAGGAAGAGTGGGTGGGGGTATAACCCCCAGGTGCTAAGTGGGGGTGGCGTCTAGGTGAGGAGTGCCTCCCAGGCTCTGGTTCATAGTTAACACATGGTTGCTCCTTGGTTTGCTTTGGGGACTTGGGTGACTTTGAAATGACATGAGAGGTGGATGAGTGAGTGGGAGTGGCTTGGCAGTGAGAGGCGGAGTCTCCATTGTTGGAAACCTTGTAGAGGAAGACGTCATACTGAAGTGGTGAGCTGGTGTCCAAGTGAAGTTTGGTCTCTTTGGGCAGAAGCACCTCCAGACCAATAGTGACTCCATCCTGATGCGTGGTGAGTAGAGAGGGATGCAACAATGTAGGACAGTTAAAAAAAAAAAGGGTCAAATACAGCTGCACAGACAAATACAGGTAAGAATATACATAAAGATACAAAGTATTTTGGTACTAACGTGAGTATGAAATTTTTAGATCTCTCATCTTATGCATGGTTTTGGCAAAAACCTGAATAAACTAGACAATGAATTAAGTCATGATTGTAATGAACTTTTATCTTTGGGATGTAAATGTCAAGAACAAAAGTGTGGGGGACAGGAAGTGGCAAAGTATCAGATTGAAAAACTACAACTTTGAGAAAAAAAAACTTTTCATTTGTTATTACTGCAAATGGTCTGTGTGTACAAATCATCACTGAACAACAAACTGATCGACTTTCAGCTGCCATGTTTTTTATTTTTATTATTATTATTTTAGGATATGTCTCTTGAAGTATTTTATTTGTATATTTGCTTGATACCTGTCAAGTTGGTTTAAAGTGAATATTTCAAATGGTTTACCATTGAAATTTCCTTTACTTAGATGTAACTTTTTTTTAGACTGAAGAAACAGGGTTAAAACCAGCAGGTGGCGCTGCAGAGCTCGTCATGTGTGAAAGCAGGCACAGAAATTAGAAACAGAAACAAGGGGAATGAGTTTAGATGTGAGAAAAATGGAAAAAGTCTTTAATACAGAACATAATCTGATCATTCTCTTATGTTTTATGTTTTTTTTCTACTCTAAAATAAAATAAAATAAAATAAATGATTTTGGCATATTAATTAAAGGTTTTCTTTATCAGAATCAAAACGGGACAAAAAATAACCTTACGTCGGTAAAAACAATTCTTGGCCAAATTATGAAAATGTTATATTCAGCACGTAACAAAATGTATTTTAAAAACATGATTTCTTAGTACAGTAAGAAATGTCCTAATCAGATGTGTAGAAATGTGTTGATTATGGTTGAACATCAGGGTTTGTGTCTCGTGAAATGTTAGCTCTATAATCTGGGCTCAGATAAAAAAAAAAGTATCTTTCTTTTAGTTCTGTTGAACTCTCATTCATTAGAATAATCGTTTGCTTTGCTTCCATAAACACTTCAGTGTTCAAAAAGTGTAATATAAATGTGTTGAGTTTTGTTCATCATAGGTCCAAATGGATAATAGCAAATATTCCATTAGCAATTTTAGATTGGGTCAGTGCTGTAGTTACAGGAAGGACAACAGCTGGTTGCATTCTGTGTTGGTGATCATTTTCTAAAAAATGTTTATTCTTATCACTTTGTTCTGCATTACTGTTCAAAAATCATTAGAAAAGCTCTTGTTGTAAACGGGTGGGAACAGTGACTGACTGTCCATCCACATATAATTTATGAGACACATATGAGAGGCTTGGCAACGAGCCAACACAGAAACTGATTAGACAACAACAACAAAATAAGATATATATATTTAGATCTGTTTACAAACATTTACTGCTCCTTTCACATTTTGTTACGGTTAAGCTTCTTTTAGCTTCCTTGTACAAAGATAAACTACTTTTCAGCTACTTTTAGCTGATTTCAGCTGTTTTTCTTTCAAGCTGTTTTGTGCTCCTTTCAGCTTCTTTCTACTAACTACAACATTTTTTAACTTATTCGAACTTCTTTCTGCTAATTTCAGCTTCATACTTTCGCGAGTTTAAGCTTTTTCTGCTATTTCAGCTACTATTGAACTGTTTTAAGCAAATCTTAGCATTTTCAGCTTTTTCCACATTTTTGGCACAATTTTTTTTATTTTTTTTCCAGCTTAATTAAGCAAAAATGTGCTCTCTCCACTTCATTCTGGTTATTTAAGTTTGTTTCTGCTTTTTCAGCTACTTTTCGGCTGTTGTTTTGCCAATTTGAAAATTTTTCAGATAATTAAAAACAAATAAATGTAATTTCTGCTACTTGCCGCCTAATTAACTTATTTCAGCTCATTTCAACTTGTTTTGCTCTTTCAACTTATTTCTGACAGTTTCAGCTTTTTCTGACATTTCAGTTACTATTTAGCTGTTTTTGTGCCAAATTTAGCTTTTTCTGCTAATTCCACTTTTTTTAGTTCATTTAATCTCCTTCCACTTCCTTGTGTTAATTTAAGCTTCTTTCTGCCTTTTCAGCTATTTTCAGCAATTTTATGTACAGTATTTATTTATTTTTGTTAATTTCAGCTTTGTTTTTTAGCTAATTTTCCTAACTTTGCTGTTGAAACAATTCAGTAAACGTGTACTTTCTGCTTTCTTCTGCCAACTTAGGACTGTTCTTCCATTTCAGTTACATTTCAGCAATAAGCATTCACACTGCATTTTGGCAGTAAATGTAATTCAGAACCATGGACAGTTCCTTTATGCTCTAGGAACTGTCCATGGTGCTGAATGGGACTGAATCAATATCTAGCTCACTCACTCTGTGCCTCTGTTTGTGCGTGCGCGCGTGTGCGTGCGCGCGCAGTGTTGGGGCCTCCTGTGGCACACAAAGCAGGGTCAGCCATGCATTCAGTTATTATTAGAGCTGCTGAGCAGTAGTGAGCTTCATTATGTGCAGACATGCAGAAGAAGAAAGGACCACAGAAGAAGAGAGCGATTCTACAGGGAGATAAGCTCATAGCAACACACGGGGACAAGCTTTATAAAATGACAAAAATTTATTCCAACAACCGTCAACCTCCATGAATAACCATAAAAGTAAAAAAGGAATATTAAGTACATTAAAGTATTGTAAAACACATTGAAAACCAAGACACATTGCGTGTAATATATAGATTCAAATATCAACTCCAAGCTTTTACTTTAATCTCATGTTATCTAGACATATCCACTTTCTTTTGTTTTTTAGCAATGTCAAACATTAATATTTTTGCAGATACAGATTCACTTTATTTCCACATACTTTTTTTTTTAATTAGACATTTTCAGACACTTTTTGCTGATAACATCAATGCATGCGGGCAGAGAGACACAGAAAGGCAGGATGGGGAGCAGAGAGGAGGGGAAAGGAGGGAAACGGGAGAAGAGACAATGAAGAGGTTCATTGGCCGAAGACCAAGGCAGAGCATCAGAAAAGAGGACAATCAGTCAGTAGTTGGTCCAAGCCACAGATTTTAGTCCAGCGTGAAAGGCAGAAAGAGGAAGGAAAGGAGGCAGAGTTGCCGCTATGTGATCAGTATGAGCATGGCAGCGTTGTAAACAGAACTATTGTGCTTATCAAGTTGGAACGTCATCATATTTTTTGTGCTCATTTTATAAACTAGGTCATAGTAGACCATTAGAAAATCTTTACAAAGCACTTGGCACGGTGTAAACGACATTAGCCTGCAGGGGCTTTTTGTGCACCTTAAATATTGGTCTGATTCTCCAGCTGCACATTTGATCATGTAGGGATTTTACACCAGGTTGTTCTGAAGCATGTTTACCTCTGCATTCTCCCCTGTGTTGTTGGGGGTGTGGCCGAGGACAGCAGAGGCAGGGCGGTTGTTCTCTTGTTTTGGGGAGTGGGAGTTGAGGATGTTCATTGACCCCTCTTCGTTGGGTTGAGGGGACTTGGCTTCCTTCTTCTGGGGATCATTCTGCAGGGAGAGTAAGTCCCTCGTCACTCATGCACAAACGCCAGCAAATGAAATGAGACACATGCAATGTGTTTATTCAAACTAATAAAGGAAGCAGCTTGTACAAATGGAGGACACTGAAAGATGTTTGGCTGTCCAAAATGGCTACGTAAAAAAACGAAATGGAAGTAAAAGTTAAAAAATGAAAGGACTAGAATTCCTTGACATATTTTAACCAAAAAACCATTTTATAATGAGAAGGGACAGAGTTATAGGTACTTGCATCAACCTTGTGATGTTAAGCAAAATCTGCTATTGTGATATCACTTGAGATGCATAATGTGTTGAGGATGTCCATTCACTGATTACTTCCTGATGGTTATTCCATAAAGTAAGACAGAATTGTTGAAAGTGTAGCCCAAGTTAGTCTATAACACGTTTTATACCTCAGAGATGACTAACAATCGTTTCCTCCAAAAGACCTGCACGCTTTACCTGTTGATGCATGAGCAAATGAAATATCACTGCAGCCAATTGTGCCACTAAGTTAAGGATTGTGCAGGAATACCTTCAGATTTAGTTTCTACAGACTCACATGTATAACAATGGCATGATAAACTGAATAAATATAGACCAACCCATAAAAAGTGTTTTCTTTCAGTCCCTCTACAGGATGATTCTTCTAACCTGATGTAATCCACTAATGATTTGTCTACTTTTGAAAAGGTAACACCTATTTCTTTCATGGCATTTAAAAAGAAAAGCACACTGATGTTCCTGCAGTGGCTTTTTAGCCTCTAGACTTGACATTTAGAGCATCCGACAGTTCCTGAAACTCGTCTATAAATGCTGCAGGGACATGTTGGCACAGCTCTGAGAGCAGAAGCTACGTTAAAATAAAACCCAGTTTGCTCACCCACATAACAGACTTATAATGGGCATATATATACAGTATATATATATATATATACAGGTAGTCCCCGACTTACGAACGGGTTTCGGACCTAAGAACGGTTCGTAACTCGATTCTGCCGTAAGTCGGAGCCGAACGCACGTGGCGCCGTAAGTCCGGATTT
>JARVGV010000630.1:13825229-13839320 GCA_031762435.1 Hypsolebias longignatus | reverse complement strand
TAGATAGATAGATAGATAGATAGATAGATAGATAGATAGATAGATAGATAGATAGATAGATAGATAGATAGATAGACTGTATATATACAGTATACTGTATATATATACTGTATATATATACTGTATATATATATATAAAATGTTAGGCAGTGTTTGTGTCATTGTCCATCTATTGAGTTTGTTGCCTTTGTTTATATGTAGATGGTCAAGCCATTAGATGATATTGGTGTGTCACAGATATCTGAAGGTCGTGAGCACAGCGGGCAGGAAATGGGGCACCATTGATCAATCACACTGGCTACTGATAGACATGATTTGCTCAATGAGCTTTCACACAACAGATATAAGCTTTTAACATTTTAAAGTCTTACTTTATATCTGTATATTTTAGCAATACATTGTTATATATGCAACACTTTAAACTTAATAAAGCTATTGGTTTGTACATCAAAGGGTCAATAATGCTGATGTGTACAGTCAGGGGTACACATTAATCTTCTAGCACACCCCCCACACTGACAGTAATAAATGCTGTGCCATTTAGCCACACGTGCATGCTGCTACAGTTCAGCTCAGTTCATAGCAGCATTGCACGCAGAACCTGTAGAAGAAGAGCAGCTGGGACCTAAAATGGCTGAATATGCTGCAAGAGAAGTGAACACAAGAATAAAATGGAAGTCCATCTGCCTCACGGAGTTCCTTAGGAAGCTGCAGAGCTGCAGGTGAGATCATCAGAAACGGAGCTGGTGTTTAATCACACTGCTGCGTCTACACGATCTGAACAAACGACTGCAGGACGCTTTGCAAGGGTTCATCAATCATTTCACCTGGAGAGCGCGCCGATCAGATGCAGGATGCACATGTTAGAAAAAGGCTTTTCCCAGCAAATGAAGGGTAATATCTGGCACCAAGCATTGACTTAGTGGGCAAGTTTAAAGAAAAGACCAGGAGAACGCGAAGAGTGCATCTCAAATTGTATAAATTTTTTTTTTAGTGCTTTTGCAAGTTGGTTTGTATGAATCAATTCAGCTCAGACAAACATAAAATACATTAAATTACTTTTCACGCTGACAGGGAGACATAGAGAACAGAATGAGAAGGAGAGAAACCAGGAGGAGTCCAACAGAAACAGATGCACACAGAGAGAAAACGGACATTAGAGTGAGACGTGCAAACAGGAGGAGAGCGGGGGCATACCTGACAGATAATGTTGTCATAGTACGCCAGGTTGTGAGAATGAGTTTGAGGAGCGGGCGGAGGGGTGTCGCACAGCTTCCTTACATTTGGTTGCGAGCCGTCGGCTGTCGTCGAAACCGAGAGCCCGTCTGTCTGTGGCTCGGCGCTCTGTGGGCGGGACTTACTGCAGGAAAAGCAGAGCGGGAGACTGGTGTGATATCAATATTTGCAGTAGCATATCTGTTCCCCGCATGAATCACAGCACACTCAAATGAAGTCATCGCGCTCCGAATGAAGATCTTTTTAAACAGTCCTATCTTTAAATAGATTGAAAATTAGCCACACAAAAGTGACATTTTTCATTTGAAGGGCCCGGTCGTGCACACACACACCTGCGCTTGCGCAGGCGTGTGTTGTCGCTCTTGAGGCGGTACAGGCTCTTGGCAAAGAACACGATGATCATGAGGAGCAGGAAGAGCACAAAAGAGGCTACGGCCACCACCACGCACAACACCTGGAACTCTGTGACGGCCCATTCACAGCGAAGACCCTTATTCCAGATGTAGTCCTGCACATTACACCTGGATGTAAAGAGGTGGAGAAACAGGAGATAAGAAGAAAATGCAAAATACGTTTTTTGGGGCTTATTGCTATAAAATGTTAAAGTCAGAACATTTATCTCTACATATGCACATTTACCAAAGCTACAGCTACAACTGAAAACAGCGCGTGAAATACAAAGTATTACTTGATGCTGACTGCATTGTGTTCCATAGCTTTTAATGAGATCAGAGCACATGCACCGCATTTTTGGGACAATAAGGCGCACTTAAAATCCTTGAATTTTCTCAAAAATCAACAGTGAGCCTTAAAATCCTGTGTATCCTTATGTATTCATTCTGGTCAAAAATCTGTCAAAATGTTTTGGTTTCACTTAATGCGCCTTATAGTTAAAAAAATATACTTTTTCTCTGCAAAAGTGTGTGCAGAGGTTTGTGATGCGACTCAGCAGGCAGGTTGACGTGAGCAACAGTTTGCCTCGGAGCTCAGAGAAGCTGCAGGATTGGACAGATGGCTGCAAGTCAGGAGTCCAGTCCTAGCTGTGCTGTTGGGACGCTGCATGCATGAGCACGAGCACCGTGTGTTTAAATGTAAATGTCCTAATGCGTCATTTGCTTTGTCGAAACGTATAGAATTGTTATTTTTCCTCAGTCTTTCTGGGTGTCTAGCAGCAGGTGACAGCCACATGATTTCTTTACCTCCTACCTCCCAAAAACTGAACTACCGGTAATCTTTTGGGGATCCCGCTGTGATCTTGACAAGCTCTCATCACAGCCTTCTGTTTTTGTTCCCTGTGTGTGTGTTTGCCTGTGGTGTCCTTAATCCTTCCTTTTGTGTTGGAGGACAAAGACATGAAAAATGATCCTTGAAGACAAATTAAAAAGGGCGACTGGTTTAATGTCAGATACCTCAGCTGTTAATCAGATACAAGCAGCAATCCGTCTGATCCGAAGCAGGCCTGAAGAGTTAGCAAGTGTCTTACCTGCAGAAGGCTCCCAACCCTGCCACCACTGTGCACGCCCCTCCGTTGAAGCAGAAGTTGGGTTCATTGTCACACTCTGAAACGCAAACTCCAGGTCCAGACAGCACAAAGCCCAGCCTGCAGCCGTCTGCACCCACGGCACCGCCCATGCCAAACTCCTCTTCCCTGTCAGCGCCTAGCATGGGAGGAGCTGGTAACGACGACCCGCTGTCCATGTTTGGCTTCTCATTTTCGGGTTTTGAAGGGGAGCCAGCCAGGAGTGGATTCTCGTCTTCCATGTCAGCTGGGGGTGAAGGGGTGGGCTCGGGCTCTGGGGTTGTATCTACCGCTGAGAATTCGTTGTCAGGAGACATGTAGTCGTAAAGCTCTGCCGTCGTCCACGTAGCAGTGGGGTCTCTGCCTTTCTGCTTTTGAGGTTTGGAGACTTTTGCCCAATCTAAAGCATCGTCGGCGGGCACAACGTCTGGCGCGGGACTGTGGAACTCCACCTTGATGACGTCGTCGGATAAAGGGTTCCCAGGTTGGTCTGGCCCAGCTCCTCCAGCGGTTAGCTCCTCCGCCGCAGGCTGTTCTACCAAATCAAGAGTGTGGCTTTTATGAGGATGATGGTGTCTGGTGTGTGGGTGTTTGGCTCCAAGCCCTGCTCCAATCAGGTGCTCTCTTTCCGCTGAGTCATCACTAAGAACCATCAGGGTGTCCAAGGCCTCTTTGTTGACAGTTGAGTGGTTGTGGTGATGATGCCGCCTGACTAGAGAATGTCTCCCTGCCAACGAGACACAAAACAGTTATGGAGCTAATCAATGGTTTGGTTTTGCAAAGACCAATTCTTCTTACCTATAATTCATAAAAAAATTTTTTTAAAAAAGTCCAAGCTGAGAGCCATAATACTCCAAAGGTTCATTTCTTCATAAAAAAAAACCCAAATGGATCATAATGAAGAGTATCATTTTATGCAAATATGCTGAAGCTAACTTTGAAGACATAAAATCTTAGAGTGATGAAGCTGTGTGGTTGTGTCTATTTCAAAGTGACATGAATGTCTTGCATTCTTTGTGACTAAATAAAAGGATGGGCCCCTGCTCTGCACCTTTAGCTTAAAAATAATCTTTCAATGTCTTTTAATTAAACAAAAAAAGCTCAAATTGTGAATATATTTCACAGAATGTGGTGTCTAATGATCAATGCTGTTTTTAAGCTTTGCTTTAAGATCATTTCCATCACTCTGATGGAAATGATTGAGCTGATTGTCTCACGTGACATCAGTTTGGTGAGTGTCTAAATGTATTATTTCCTAATTAGTTGTGACTGAGACAAAAAAATAAAAACTCAGAGTTTGAGAGTTTTTCTCTTGTATCTTCTCCACATTTAGATGTGCAAAGATAAGCACATTTCTGTGTCCATATTGGTTCCTGTGGGCTAAATCTGTTTTGTTAAATGATTTTAGTAGAATACCAGCAGCTTCGGATGTTGTCAGTCCATTAAATGGACGTTATTAATTGTTATCATCCCCATATGTAGCGGTCAAACTGTCCCTCCTGTACCTCCTAACAGGTGTAAAGGTACTTATTATCTTTTTTTTTTTTTTTTTTTTTTTTTTTTTTTACTGATAACAGGCAGCGTGTGATGTGTGCAAACCAGCATTCTGCACAAGTACTTTGCAGGCTGATGTTTTCATTTAAAAATGCCACTGTGAGCTCAGCAAGTTCTGCTAACAAAACTTTTACAAAAAAAAAAACAAAAACAAAAAAAACAAACCTAAACACACAGAAGAAGAGCTGAATGTGCAGTCAGAGTGAGGTGAGACTGGATTAAGCACAGTGAATGACTGACCAATATGCTCTAATGACTGCGACTTGGCAGGGATTAGATTAGGATTTAGGACTACAGTATAGGTTAGTGACCTGCACTTCTGCTCTTTGCAGTCTGTGGATAGAGACATAGACACAAGGAAGATCAAAACGAACCCTCCAAAAAGCTCCTGACATGCAACAGGTTAATAACTGAGCACTCTAAACTCATTTTACGCAGTCAGACATGATTCTAGCCCAAACGAATATGCTCTTTCTAAGAATACAAAAACTTGTGACTTGACATATTTGCTTCGTGCAGAATGGGCTGATTTTACCCAATGTCCATTTTGGTCTTGGACGGAAAGAAGCTCTAATGTTTGGGTCTCTTTTTTATTCTACAATAGACTCTGAGGCACTAAGCAGGCAGCCAGTATACTAATGCTTGACATCCAGAGTCAGACAAGTGCAAAAATAAAAACCCAGCTTGTATCCTGACAACTAAATTACTTAATACTGTGTGACAATAAGTATTTTTTTGTAAATGTCCATATTTCCATTCTTGCTGGGACACAGATATAAGTCCTGCTGCCAACTAAAGTAAACTGTTTGTGCATTTATCATGATCTCAGTATTAACAAAAAGCATGTGCTTCATTTATCAACAGAAAAAGTCTGTTCTGTGTGTTTTTTAGTACTTTTACACAAATGTTGATAAAAAACCCCACAGTTGTAGCATCTGGCTGTGTCTAACAAAGGACAGATGTTGTCGGACAGCTTTAATGATACGTTTCATGACTAACGCTTGGCTGGATGTTCAGAAGCCACTTCTTTCCTCTGCACAAACCACTAAACTCATCTGAATACTTGGCCAGATGACATCTCTCCCACTGTCGCCGTTCCAATGTGTGGCACTTCATTCAGAGCTTGTACAAAACACATCTGAACGTGCCTGGAGTCATGAAGGCCGGTGGCGGCTGAGGAGCCACGAGATGCACCTCACACACACACACTCAGAGCGCGGTTGCCATGGTGAGATGTAAAGAGGTGCCATGTTGAAAGAAGGAGAAGAATGAGGGAGTTGCAGAGCAAACAGAGAATCCAGTGTTTGTGCTCCTTCTCTCTTGTTTTTCAATCAGCCAGCCAGTAACCATTACATGCAAGGTCCATCGCTTGAAATTCAAAAAAAAAAAGAGTTGGAGAGAACCTGAAGGCCTCATCTGGCTTAAATTAATTGCACTGGCTTCAAATTTCTTTTAAAAGTCCAGTCTGACAATTAATTTTTTTGTTGAGACCTATTTACTGCATCTGATTAGCATCTAGCACCGTTTGTAGTGATTACAAGCACTCAAAAAAAAAAAAAAAAAGAGATGACAAGATGATCAAATGGAGTCCCCGCTCAGCTTTGTGACACCTCTCTGAGGAAGGGTATGATTTATGCTTTTGTTTTGCGACTCAGCTAACCTCCAGCAATGCTCTGAGCATGTAACCATGGTAACAAGTTCCACCTGAGGTCACTGTGATTGGTTAGGGTGCAGCCTCCCAGCAGCCTCAAGAACACAGATGAAACGATGTAAAAGAAGAGACTGAAGTACAAAGATCCTGCAACCAGGCGTTGGTCAGCACAAGATATTTGAGATCTAAGTTATTATTTTTGATAATAAATGCAAATTAAATACAACCTCCTTTTCTGTGGCCACTCTGAGCCTGTCAGTTGTTTCATCAATTAGCCGTAGCTTGTCCTCCAATTCGTTCGAGGTTTTGATCGTTAAACTATAAATAGCTCTCCGACCAGCCATGTGCTTGGGTGTGAGAGATGCTGATGATGATCTATTTTGATGTGTGAGCTGTTCGTGGTGGCACGCCGGTAGTTGGTGGACCTGCAGCCTCTCAGCGGATCAAATCCCAGCTTTTCTGTTCGCATGTTCTCTCTATGCGTTTTCTCCGGGTACTCCGGTTTCCTCCCACAGACCAAAAACATGCATGTTAGATGGATTGGTAACTCTAAATGGTCTCTAGGTGTGAGTGAGTGAATGGTTGTTTGTCTCACTTGTCTCTAGTCCCTGTGATGGACCTGTCCAAGGTGTCCCCTCCCTGTTGTACTGTGACTGCTGGGTATGGGCACCTGTGACCCCCACGACCCAAAAAAGGAAAAAGTGGGTAAAGATGATGGATGGATGAATGGATGGATGAATGGATGGATGGATGGATGGTTGGATGGATGGATGATGGATGCATGGCTGGATGGACAAATGGATGGATGGACAGATGGATGATGCATGGATGGATGGACAGAGATGGATGGATGCATGGATGGATGGATGGATGGATGCATGGATGGACAGATGGATGGATGCATGGATGATGGACAGATGGATGGATGCATGAATAAATGAATGAATGGATGGATGGATGCATGAATGAATGAATGGATGGATGGACAGATGGATGATGGATGCATGGATGGATGCATAGATGGACAGATGGATGGATGGATAGAAGGATGGATGGATGGATGGATGGATGGATGGATGGATGGAAGGATGGATGGAAGAATGGAAGAATGGATGCATGGATGGATGGATGGATGGATGGATGGATGGATGGATGGATGGATGGATGGATGGATGGATGGATGGATGGATGGATGAGTTCCTTGATGCAGGGCAGATGGACCTCGCAGTCTGTCGAACTACTCCAAAATTCCAAAAGTTAATTAGTTTTCAGTGTCCATCCATCACTAAAATCTATCCAGTGGTTCATGGGATATTTTGCTAACAGAAACACAGGGTTGGCTCCAATGATTAATGTCAAGGTCTAAGTAAAAAAAAAAAAAAAAACGCATAAGGTGTAGTGGCTGGAGTGTGTTGAGATCTGCTCCAGCTCCAACATCTGTAAAAAAAATGTTTGTGTGCCATTTAAACCAATAGAGACACATCTGGTTATTATTTTAGGGGAGCCCCGTCATCATTTTGCTCACTGGTTCATGATTGATTTTGCTAACACACCGACAAACACACGCACGTGGAAAATGGAAATGAAATAAATGATGTCACCTAAACTGAGCCCATCTCCTCTGCACGCGCTCGCTGTTAAAGCGCGAGGAAGCGCGGCCGCCGGTCCGTGTTTAACGGTCAACGTATGTCCGTGTTACCGGCTGGCTGCACACCGACGCGACGCACGAGGCGCGCGCCCCGAGTGAACCTCGGCGACCCCGTGTGCGCGAGCCACCCTGTTGCTGGGCGGCGGCGCGCATGGTTACATGTGGAAAGATGGAAGATGCTATATCCGCACACACTCACTGTGCTTGTGTGTGTGTGCGCGCGCGTGTTTCCAGTTCCTCCTGAATGTCTGAAGGAATCCGGTGCTTTCAGCTCCATGAATTAGCTTCACGCAGCCGACGGTGCTCTTTGTCTGGGGGTGCACGCACCGCGCGCGGGTTGCAGCTGCATGTCAATAGAAACACGCTGTCACATTTTAAAACGACTAGTCTCTGGATGGCCCAGATCTTGGCTAACAGCTTTTATTGATAATAAACAGAAAACAACAATAAATAAATAAATAAATGAATAAATAAATAAATGAATAAATAAATAAATAAATAAATAAATAAATAAATGCGCCTCCCTGCAAACTTCATTTTAATAATTAACCCTCGAGAAATTCAGCAGCAAGTTCAAATTTACACTGTTCAGAATAAGAATGGACATTTTCATTCATGCCATTTGCAACATCTTCCAGCAATGCAGGTACGATTTGATTCACGCACGTGCGCGCGCGCACAGGGTGGATCTCGGTTAGAGGGTCTTACCGTGAACACACAGCGGGATGAAGACAGCTGAGATGGTCAGGAGCACCTGCCAGCTCCGCATGCGGCTGTGCGCGCGCGCCATCACACCTACACTAGACAATAGGAGGTTATTCCCTTTTGACAAACTCTGAGCACGCGCTCTTTACCGGACCGGGTCAGGTGTAAATCCTCTCAGCAGATCCTCCAAACTTCAGTTCTGGTCCATGTCACCGTTGCGCGCGTGTCTCTGCGGGTTTAACAGCGCGAGCCCAGTCCCATTGTCCCAGCCGGCTGCCTTCTTCTCCCCCTCTCTCCCCCCGCACCCTCGGAGCGCTTGTCACTCGACAGCAGCCGCAGCAGCGCGAGGAGTTACAGCTAGTAGTGATGCGCGCGACCGGAAGATGGAGAACGGTGCGAGCCAGTTTGTCTACATGGAGCGGTGCAGCGCGCGCACTCAGCGTGTCGGTGTCAAAGTGCCAAACGCGCGTGCTCGCACACCCCCCTGCAAGTGCTCGTGTGTGTCCAGCCTGAGCTTAGCGCGTGCATGCAGAATGGCCGTGAACGCTGCGCGTCAATATGCTCCATTTGACACCCCACCTCTGATGCGCCTCTCCGGGTGACGTTTGTGTGTCAGTGGGTTATGTGGGTGCACGTTGCCTCTTGTGTGCGCGCGCGCACGCCTGGATAATCCTCTTACTGTTATATAGAGTTATAGACGTCCAGACAATGGCATCTGCTGCCTAATCACTCCCATTCCTACACACACGCACACACACACGCACACATAATTCTCCCCCCCCCCACCCCAACTTTATCCATGCACCTAATAGATATTTTTTTTTATTTCAACAGTAATTTGACTTTAAGCACCTGCCATTATAGGCAACATCAATATTTGTGGCCAAAGTCTGTTTGTGTGTTAGCAAAATATCATGTACCACTGGAGAGATTTTAATGAAACCACGAGGCATTCGTCACAAAATGTACAACAGCAACTGATCAGCACCGTTCAAGATGGCTGCCACAGCTAATAAAACTTAGCAAACACAAGACAAGCTGCAACTCATCCAGGCCTAAACGTGTTTGATTTGATTTGCCATCAACTATTTGGAATCAACTCTGTACATCTGTTAGCAAAATATCTCATGAATCACTGAATGACTTGTAATGAAACTACAATTGTTGAATAAATAAACTGAAACTGATGAGCTTTTAATCAAGTTCAAGATGGCCACGACACTCAAACCAGCTTTGCCAACACAAAAAGGCTCTTTCAGTTTTACAGATTTTGAACATTTGTTGTGACTGTAGCCAAAAATCCTTCACTCCACTTGTCCTGAGCGTGAGATCTTGCTAAATTCAATGAGACCATCATAATATTCCTTTTAAGGTTTGACCAAAACCATTTCTCAACATACAGTGAGATCATTTCATCTTGGACTCTGCAGCATGAAAGGCAGCAGGCAATCTTTCAACGAACCCCCATATTACTGTATATCATAAAATGATCTTCAGTGGGCCGAGTTTTCCTCCTGGGTTCATGCCAGAGACCGTATGAAATAATTAGCCCCAACTGTAACAGTGAAGGGATTGCACTTTCTCTCATTAATAATTGATTCTAGATTTAAATGATCCTGGATCATGCTGTCTGCACCAGACATCCTGATAAATCATCCTACAAAAAGCAAAAAAATAATCTTAATCCCTGTTTTTCAGACACACACACACAAAAAAAAAAACAACAAAAAAAAAACAGGGGATTTTGCTTTTCCAGTATGATACAAAAGGGAAAAGACTGGCACAAGGAAGAAGGAGGATGAAAAAAGTGACCATGATCAGACAGTGGATGGAGATGGATGCAGAAGAGGGGGGTGGCATTGCGATGGAGAATAAGAAACAAACATTTAAAAAAATATATACTGACGTGCTGCCAAACAGAGCAGAACAAAATTGCTTCCGCACTCGCTTGTGCACATGCACACACAAAGACACAACGACAAAATACACACAAGCACGTTTCATATTTAAATTCTACAGTGACTGAATTAATTCCTTCTTTTTAAACCCAAAATGTAGGGTCAAAAGAACGAAAAGACATATTTTCTTGAGACAGATGGAGCTCACTGAGACCCACAATAAAAAAAAAGAACAACAAAAAAGCACCTTTGTTGTTGCCAGGCTCTGTGTGTGTCTGAGCCTGCAAAGCTCAGGTCACTTCGGTTTTTCCATCCTGTTCTCGTGTTGAACAGTGAGGGGTGGAACACGATGTCCAGGGCCGCTTTCTGTGCACAATCTGTGCACGAACCAACACTGCTCCCAGTATACAGTAATTGTTTTTCATTCATTCAACCTTTATTTATACAGCTTAATCCCATTGAGCCTCGGAGACTCTTTTACAAGAGAGACCTGATTTTAACAAAGAGTGACGACAACAGTGGAAAACAAAGACAACAATAGACAATCATAAAGGATGTGTATAAATTTAGATATTTATTTTTAAACAAGTGAGAATAAAATGGTATTTAAAAGAAAATGTAACAAAAATAAATAAAACAGGTTGTAAGGTGGTGTAGAAGACTTAAAACAGGAACATGGCTGCATTGGTTTCAGATGTTTAAAGTCACTTAGAGAGGTCAAGGTCTTGAGCTTCAGATCTTTTTGCAACATATTCCAGGAAACAGGAGCAGAGTAGGAGAAGACTCTGTTGCCTAGTTCGGTCCTCACTGAGGGAACACTGCAGGTACTCATGTCCTGAAAGTGCACGCTACTCACGCAGTGACATGTGGGAGGAGCTGTACGAAGGCAGCAGACCAAGAAGTTAGACTGGATATATAGTGTACTGGGAGAGGTGAATATAGCTGGGATAGGTGAAACACCCACACCTGCCTCCACCCCTATTCACCCGACTCTGGGCCCTTGAGCAAGGCCCTTAACTCTCACCACCTGCTCCCCCAGGCACCCTGCATGGCTCTCTGTTCCACACAGAGGGCTGTGGTAGCTCGGTGGTCCGTCGTTATGTTAGGAAGGTCATCCGGCGTAAAAGCAATTTCCAAGTCTTTGTGGGAGCTCTAATGTAAATATGTATAGAGTTTATTAATTTGTGAAGAAGTAGAACACAAAAGACTGAAACATATATTTGTCTTTATAGCTGTTGAGTGTTGGTGTTTTTAGTTACAAATAAAATATGTCCATGAGTTGTTTTTTTTTTTACTTGATTCAAAAATGAATTTGTTATTGTGTTTCAACTAAATTTATAACTGAAAACGTTTTCTTTATTTTTTTTTCTTTTTTGATATTGACTTCAAAATTCAAACTTTTAATACTTTCTAGACCATAGTTGACCATGTAACGCTATAGTGCTTGAGGCACAAACTGATTTGACCCCTCCCAGATGTGGTAGGTGTCCTTTGTCAGCACACATTGTTGTGACCCTCTGTTATGTTGTAATGTTTGTGTTGCATGTTCAAATAAATGTTACATTTTAGAACTTGATAGTATTAGACAAACACTTTAATCCATTTTTCTTTTATTAGAGCAGAAATTAAGCTAAAAGTTAACCAACAACTTCAACAAAAACACACTGAAAATAAGAAACGACATATTATAGCTGTTGTGGCAAATGTTACATTAGTATTTGTTTTTCAGCATTCCAAAAACACAATTAGTTACAGTTAGGTAAAACAAATGTCCTAAACACATTACAAATGGTTATATTTTAACATATTTCTACTCTCAAATTAGGAGTGTTGCAGTGGGACATGGTAGCCATGATGGTGACATTTGGACAGACTTGGTCCTTGGTTTGCCTCAAACAAAGGTCGTCTTGAACAGTCTTTTAAAAGCTCAAGAAAGAACTCCTTACTGCTGTCAAAGACTCCCACTGCACGAGGCGGGAAACAAAAACAAGACAGCTGCTTTCTCAGAGGACAGCTCCTTGGGCTTTGCCTGGAATCTTGGAGAAAACAGCAGAGGAGTTGTACTCCATCCTCTGTTTAGCTCAAATCTACTTGTACAGAAAAACATCTTGACACAAGATCATGAGCTAAATGAGGACAAATATTTCAGGAAGTACTTGCAGTTACCTCAGATTGCAAAGAATGTAATGTGAAGTGCAGATTTTGAGCTCAAAGTATTTGCGACCGTTTCTTTTTTAGCCGTTTTTACACCACTGTCCACCCCTCAGTGCCAAAACGTGCAATATCCACGTCAGTTTCCACAATGTCAACCATTACGGCAAAAAACTGTCACTCTAGTCCTGGAAAAGCACACAGACATGAACAGTGACAACATTTTATTCTAAATCAACCATTGTAAGAACACACCTTGACAAAAGAGATTTTTAGAATAATAATCCTTTAAAATTTGTTTGGGCAAAAAGCAGGATTAGCTGAAGCACAGCTATTTATTTAACAAGCAAAATGGTGAACCTGTATTTCATACAGGTTAAAGAAAATTACAAGGTCTTTCATGGAATTAACAAAGTTCAACATAAGAAACAGCACAAGTTTAAATCTTGTAAAGGTTGCTTCCCTTTCAAGGGTTCTTCATACTGAAACTGGCCAGTAAAGCCAGTTTATCCTTATATGTTCAGATGAAAGGGATTCAAGCTAAACAACAACACACTTGCACGATTCATTAATATGCAAGTGAAGTCAGGTATTGTCTCGTATCTCAACCATTTATGATAAACAAAACATTCATAGTAAATTGCTTGACTTGAGGGTTTTTTTTTGTAGCGATATGGGGCTGTAAATTAATTATCAGGATTATTATTTGAGGCCACATGCCAGGCCGGTTTGAGTTCACCCTCCCCTGTCTAACTCCTAAGCCGTGCGTTCCTGCAGTTTGAGGGAGACCTGCAGATCCAGAATGTACTGGTCATCAGAGACAGGACTTTGTCTTGAACCGATGGCTGATGCAATGCCAGTGAACAGATCTGAGCAAATTCTTCGTTACATGCATGTCATTCACAACTGGACCCTGAAAATGCTGACAGGTTTGTCAAAATCAGACCAGTCTTGGATGCACTCAAGGAAAGCGTCTTCTCAGCGCTTGATCCAGAAGAATTTCAGTCTGTTGAGATGATTCCCTACAACGGGTGTCTAACAATATGTCCCCCAAAAACCCAAGCCCTGGGGAATCACAGTGTGGGTGCGAGCAGGATCCTCTGGGTACATGTACAACTTTGAACCCTATCAAGGTCCAGCTGGGGGCCGAGGTGAGACCAGTCAGCTGGGAATGGCTGGAGATGTTGTCATGCACCTTTGTGAAGACATTCAGAACAAGAATCACAAGGTTTTTTTTTTTTTGACAATTTCTTTTTCCCCCCCTCCGTCAGGCACTGGCACATGTAGAAGCTTTTATGTTTATGAATAGAGCTCATAAAGAGGCCTACAGAGTAGTGGAAAAATCATTCCAATATAAGTCCATATTACAACCGTATAACTAAATACACCTATAAACTACCATATTACATTTTTTTTTTTACAGTACAAAATGTATGAAGTACACTTGGGTGTACAGATACATTTTATAGGAATAGACAAGTGTTTAAACCTTGCTTTACATCCTAAGGATGTATAACACTTAGTACCAGCCCAACTCATGAATGAGCACAGGATAATGGATAAAGGGGTTAAAAAATAAAAAAAAGGACAGTTTCTTTATCAAATCTGTGGCAGAAATTGTTCATATCTGACAACTGACTTTACCTTATTTGACTCCCAAAGAATGCCAACTTAAAGATAATGCAAACAAAAAAAAAAAAAAAAAAAAAAAAAAAAAACCCAGCCAAAT
>JARVGV010000630.1:13760630-13799095 GCA_031762435.1 Hypsolebias longignatus | reverse complement strand
CTATGAGGACGTAGTTGTTGCCTCTGGTTGATTTGGTGAGAGGTCGATCCAGTCCATCTGGAGATCAGACCAGTGAAAAAGATTCCTCTACCTTGCTGAGAGGCCGTGTAGAAGGCGTTTGCCAGCTCATATCAACTTCATCAATTAAAATTAAAATAGATCCATACTGACTATAGTGGTGATTTTAGCTTTTATTATTATTATTTTTTTTAGACTCAGCAGTCATGAAAAATAAAGTTAATAAGTAAATAAATGGGTAGTGCGAGGGTTCATCAGGGTTTGGGTTCAGTTTATTGCATTTATAATTCAATGCAACAAAATAAACTAATTTAAAAGTTAACAGATCATTGTAATTTGTAGTTTATTTACATACTGACTTTCATTGCTGGCTGTCTGGCCCCCGAGCTGCTGGCTTTCAGAAACTGTGGCCTCCTGAGCAGTTTTGTTAAATATCCTGCTTTACAGGGTGGAACACAGTTTATTCCATTTCCAAAACCTAAACTGAGTCTGTAAAAATGTAAAAGATGATAAAGCCCTGGGGCCGACCTCATGAACAGCTGATCACAACAGTGATAAACAGGTAGTACCACAAGTTCATCTGTACGAAGGTAACTGCAGGTAACTCCTCCATTTTCTGTCATAATTACTTTGTACAGTATGCTTAATTAAAGATTAATGCTTATAGCTAGTTATGATTTGTTTTGTGTGTTTTAAATGTAGATATATGTTGTAACCTCTAGTTTAGTCTTTGTTTGTTATGATCAGTTAACATTAAACTGGTTTTGTACAAAGTGTTTATTAGGTAGTGTAATGTAAAGTGGAGCGCTATGTCTGTAGCATCTTAGCTAGCATGTTTGTATTGCACGCCGCTAGCTTAGTGCTGTTTCTTGTTGTTCTGAACTCTCTAAAATAATTATTGAGTCAAGTGTTTACTTATGTTTGTAAACATAAATGTTAAACAAACCCTTCAAATGTGGGAAATGGCATCTACTTTATTCAAAATTTTCGTTTACCAGTTTTCACAATCTATAAAAATGATCAAAGCATTACAAAAGCAGTTAGCATTAAGAAAAGAATAATAAACACATCCAAAAAAGCTTTTGATAATTTAAAAGATGATTTAGATAAACAAAACTAGAAAGACGTGTATGTTGATGATGTGAACAGGCTCTGTATGAAAAAAATTGTGTGCAAAAAATTATACAAAGAAAAATATTGTTGACCAACCATGGATTACAAAAGGATCGAGAAATGCTTTTAAAAAAAAAAAAAGAAAAAAGGATTATTTGTATTCATGCTTCTTGAAATTGAGAACACAAGAGGCAGAAGAGAAATAAAAGAAGTATAAAAAATAAATTAGTAGGGATTGTAAGGAAACACAAGAAGGAATTTTATAGTGATTTATTAAATAAAAGTAATGGTTATGTGAAAGCAACATGGCGAGTAATGAATAGTGTTCTGAAAATCATAAAGTAAAAACGGGTATTTCAAAATATTTTGTGATGGACGACGATGAAATTCAGATGATGATTCATGATGAGAATGACATTGTAAATGGATTTAATCAATGTTTTGTGAATGTTGGATCAAGCCTTGCAGCTAAAATACTAAAATACTAAAAGTAGATAATAATATGAGCCATTCAGTCATAGGTTGAGCAAACAGAATTTTCTTAAGGGAACTGACAAAGCAGAAATAATGAATGTAGTAAAAAATTAAAAGCCCCCAGTATAGCTCTGCATAAGACCGTACGCAGAGCTACCCGTACGTACGCAGAGGTACAAGCGTACCCCCGCAGGGCATGTATGCTCAAAGCTCAATTTTTACAACCGCGTATGCAAACGCAGTGTCGCACAATAAACTGCCCGGCGCCGGACTGGTTTGTATGAGACACCAATGTATTAAATTCCTCCTTCTTCATTCCTGATCTGGCCTTTTCTTTTGTTTGCCAAAAGGCAGTGATCTCTTCCTCCTCCGTTGACTCCATGTCTGAAATGATGAGAAATGAACGAATTTGTCATGAGCGAATAAACTCAGGTCCAGCGTGGCTGCAGGAGGTTCTGGACATTTCCTGGTGTGCTGGTCTGATGTGTGGGCTGCAGGAACAGCGCTCCCTGTGTTTTTTATTTTTTAGAACTTTTTATTAACAACATATAAACACAGAACATCGCTGCAGCTGAAGCTGTCAGCTCTCGCCTTTTTTTTTTCCGACCAGTCAATCAATTCAGTGTCAGCAAATGACCAATCAGCGACCTCATTTTGTCCCGTAGGTAAACGCTCCTTGTCTGTGGAGCTGTTTGAACCCATAGACATAATATGTCTACGTCTGAACTCGACAAAATTAAGGAAATGACGTCAAGAATTTGGCGCGAAAACGTACGCTGAGGTGTAGGGCTGAACTCTGCATACAGTACGCGCGTACGGACACGCGTACGGATGGACGCAGAGCTATACTGGGGGCTTAAGACTGACTTTGTTGCATCTCCTCAGACTGAAGAAGTCTTTTGGATAAAAGAGGAAAAGTTCCAACAAGTTTTTTTTTTAATCCATCCAGAGGACCTGAGTCAGATACACAGTAGTGTTCTCTAATGAACTGTTGAAGTTGTAAGAAGACTTTTACCTGCACCATCAAGAGTCTCAAGACCAACATCATTCTGAAGAGAGGAGTTTTAACAACTTTTCTCTAACCCTAACGCTGAGGGCATTCCCAATGTGAGAACGAAATGAATGCTCTGAAAGAGAATCTTGAGGCGAGCTCTGGTTGTCCGAGATGAAAACAAGTTGTCTCGGACAACTGGAAACCGTTTATATCGACCCCTGATATAAGTAAAGTCTTTTTTTTTAATATGCTGTAGCTGCCAAGGATACATTTACCTAAAGGTCCCTGTCCCCCAACAGCATAGATCCTGTTGTTGACAACAACCAGCCCATGGTTCTTCCTGGCCTCTCTCATCCCACACAGCTCTCGCCACCTGAAAGATACAATTAGAGTGTTGCAGATAATAAACAACATTTACACTCCAGTTAATTGTTATGTGCTTCTATATAATCAGAGCTGTATGGTTTTAAGACTCACTGTTGTGTGTTGGGGTCGTACACCTCGCAGTTGCTGAGGATCCTCCCAGAGACATTATTTCCAACGGTTCCTCCACAAACATAAATGAGCCCGTTGGCCTCCACCGAGCCGTGACTGCAGCGGGCCATCAGCATGCTGCTTTTGACCTGCCATGACTCTGTCCTCGTGTCATAGCATTCAAAAAGGTCCAAGGCAGAGCTACCTGCAGACACATGTTTTGGCATTTTATCGTGCGCAGCTTTTTCCTACGGCCCAAATTCTTTTCTCCCGCATCTTTCTGCTTACCAACTTCTGAGCCCCCGGATGTATAGATCTTGCCCTGAGAAGCACAAGCAGCCAGGCTGTCGCGGGGCGTGGGCGGACCCAGCTTGGAGTACCAACTATCCTTCAGAACATTGTAGCAGTCCATGCGCTTGATGGGAAAGAGCTGCGAGCCCCCCAAAATGTACACCACATTGTCCCAGAAGATGGCGGAGGCATCCCGACGCTTCTCAAAAGGACAACGGATATCTGTCCAGCTGGAGTCCTGCATGGAAAATAGACACGTGGCTAATATAACAGACCTCACACAACAATGCTGCAAAATTTACCTTATAAATACAAACCATTAAATAAAACAATAAATGTTTTCCTCTGGTTACAATATAATACTAAACATAAACACATCTCTATATGACATAAAAATTGTTGTTTGCTGCCAAGAGTCCTCTTTATGTGCAACCAGGTACCTTTGGGTTGAAGTAGCGGCAAGACTGAGGTTGGGACCCTCCAAACAAAGCAATGCGGTAGTCGTGCTTTTTGCGTCGTGGTCTGCTGCTCTCTCCCAGGTCTTCTCGGTCTTCCAGGGACAGCAGGTGGTAACGCATCCCACCTTGGACAAAAAGCTAAATGTTTATCAGTTGTAGACCCTGATTTTCTCTCTTTGACTTGTCAAGGTGGGCCTCCCCCAGGCATGGTCTGTCTGGAAAGGAAAAAACTCGGTGCCTCTTTCCTTCCAGTCACGCAATACTGTACTTAATTGCTTCCAATTGTCATCGAGAGCTGTGGATATTTTAGCCTGTCACAGCAGAAATGTGCGTGTAAACAAATAAACTGATATAAACATTATTCTAAGAGAATCAGTGTTTGGTGCTGTGTGTAAATAACAGAACCTCTCACCTCCCTCTGGTGGCCTGATGTAAGAACATACCACTAAGTTAACAGTAAATCTATTTACCCATGTATCCAACCCATCAATTTAATCTAAGTACACCCCCACTGTAGAATCTGTAGTCTAAAACCCCTGTTGCATGGTCTATTTAATCTACGTATATGTGTAATAATCTAAACTAATTCCTGTTCCTCGGTCCCTCATCATGACACGTAACGCAGGACAGCTGTGGAAAAACATCAGTTCATAGAAACTCAAAACCAATCTAATGCTACGTTATTAAAATCAAAAGTGTATCAACGCAATTGCACCATCTAGTGATGTTAATCCATCATGCACTCCAACTTAATTCATCTAAAAACATGCATCCTCATTTATGTAAAATAGCAAATTATCCTGTCTAACTATTTCAAATCAAGAAAAGTTTCAAGTATTTCAGTTTTGCGTTGGTTGTTCAAGCATGATCAAGCTTTGCATCCCTGCTGCGTGAAAAACAACTTGCTCTTGGGAATTACTAGGGGCGCACCGATAAATCGGCCCGATTTTCTTAATTTTGGGAAATCGGCTGATACTTGCATGAGAAAACGATTTTACCAATTTTTTAAATTTATTTTTTAGTTTTAACAACAATTGTCTGAACTTCATTTATATTTCAGAGCACTACCTCATGGCCAGTTAAACAAGTTTGTTTTGTTTCTAGGATATGGTTCAATGGTGTGTTTTTCAATAAAATAATACTGGAAAATTGAAGGTGTATTGTGACCTTATAACACCTGACAGTGTCGCTTATGAAAAACAAAATCGGTATCGGCCAAAATTGGAATCGGCATTTCAGACTTTTTACAAATCGGTGATCGGCCAGAAAACTGCAATCGGTGCACCCCTAGGAATTACATTATCCTACGTTAAACACCCTCCAAGACATAATCCTATCTATTGGAAGATGATTTTTTTTTTACTATAAAACCATTTCTATACATGACTAAAAATCTTTGCACATAGTCCAAATGGATGAACAAGGAATGCATTTTCCATGTTTTTTTTTAAAAACCTCAACCACATTTTCAATCCTCTTACTCACTGATGACCATCTTGAGGCACTGTGGGTTGTCCTGAATGAGTGGCTCAGCCTGTACAGTCTTCGAGAGGAACGTTTTGGAGACCAGAGGGAAGCGAACGCACCCCAACACCTCCACCATGTACTGGTTTCTGTTGCACACATCGTACTTCAGCCAGCGCACTGCAGCATCATAAATCTGAAGACATATAAAACAAGAAAGCACACAGAAAACACGTTACAGGACACAGTTTTGTTCTTCCCGATGAATTCAACTCAGTTTGGACAAAACTAACAAGTTTTACAAAGTGGTAGTTACACATTATTAACTGGTACAAAAAACTGTTATGGACTGTTTCTGCCACATTATCTAAATGTTAATGCAGTACTGTATACAAACAAATAAAAAATAAAGGCAAACAAGTGAACCTGGGCCTCAGCACGGACAGTTAGTTTGTCCTGGTGCAGTAAATATGTGAGCTGTGAGACATCAAGCTGCAGAAATTCATCCAGTTTGTAGACTTCTGTGAAATGCAGCTGGAAAAAGTCTTCAGCAGCTGCCTTCAGCTCCGGACAGTCCATACAGTCTGCAAGGGCTGAAATACCTGCAGGAGTCCAGAAAGCAGGTCAGCAATTACAACTTATTACTTATGTATTTATTAGACATGTATTTGCATTTTATCTAGTTACCCAAACAGTTTGTTGCATCAATCTGTCCTTTCAGGAACTCTACGCACATCTTCTTCACTGGTTCTATTTGATACTGGTTGGCTGCATCCAGCAATGACTGAACATTACTACTGTTTACTGAGATTCTGGCACAAACATACACAGAAAATTCACCTTATTTCTCATGGAAAAACACACAGGCAAAAAGAAAACACATTCTACGTGAAATAAACATAAAAAAAACAACTGCCTTGTATCATAACAAACACGGTAGTTTGTCGCTATATTATTTTTGTTATACCTTGCCGTATAAATAAATTCAATCAATAGTTCGATAATATCCGGTTCAGCACTTCTGAGCTCCACCTCATGGGCCATTGATTCCATCATTCTAGCTGGATATGCAGAAAAATAAAAAGAAAAACAGACACGAACACACCAAAGTACAGTATATTAAAGACACAGCAGCAGAAATGAACAGTTTCACCAAAACAAAATCTTGAATCTGTTTTGTCTACTGAGGACATTAATTAAGTGGAACAACTCTAATTTTCGTAAATTAATATGATTTTTTTCTTGCGATTTAAGCAAAAATCTTTAAAATATAATAAAATATGTATTTTAGAGATGTTTTCCCCCTTAGTCTTTACATTAGCTATGAATTTGATGGATGTTTAACTATCATTCATCGATTTTAAGGCTGTTAGTCATTGGTTTATTATTCTATTGAAGCAACTAATAACCTATGAGCATTTGCACATGTTTGTATGATCTGATGCTTACTTGTGAACATGAGGCTGAAGAAGTGGCTGGCAGAAGCGAGCACGACTCTGTGGGCAGGAAAGTGTTTCCCCTGGACCACAAGGGTCACATCACAAAGTGTTCTCTGCAGAAAAACAACATAAACTTGGATTTTTATGAGGCTTTACAGCATTATTCTCCACTTTTCATCCTCCATCATTCACACAGACATACCTGTTTCCTCAGGTTATTCATGGCTCCCATGATGCTGGACAGCTGCCTGTATTCCTCTTTAGTGGCACATTTTCTTTCGCTCTTCTTCTTGGAGCTGGATGCCTTCTCTGGAGAGGCCATGCCCGTCATGTCTAGCTGCCTTTTTATTGTCTGTTCACTTAAATTAATCAACAAAACGCTTTCGCGGCTTTCGTGTCTCTTAATACACAGTAACCACAACAATGTGCCTCACACTGAGCAGCCTGTACACTTAAAAACTAAACCCACCAAATGTTTCGGCGGTTTATTAAAGAAACTTTAAGGAAAATACCAAAGTTGATGCTCAGTAATAATCCAGGTATAAAAAAAATCCAACAATGTTCAGTCAGGTCATCTGGACGGTTTCTTTTTTAAGATGAGACGTTTCGTTCTTCATCCAAAGGACTTCTTGGATCTAAGGAGCAACAACGGGAACTACTTTAAAATAAAATGTTTAAATTGTAATTAAACGTGTTTACAGAGATTTTGCGAGATAAAGCTCGAAACCAATGTGTTTTCTTCTACGGTTTTCTGGATCGTCGTCTTCTTCGTTAATCTGGTAGAGTTTGCAGATGCGGTGTCTTGCTGCCCCCTTCAGGCCAAGTAATGCATTGCTACTAACCGCGGACTCGGTGACGTCACGTTCTGGACTGCCTCCCAGCCAGAGCAGATATGGTTTACTCAGTTAAATAAAAATTTCAACTCCATTCAGCTATCTAGCTCCATTTCAGCTGTTGCATTCCATTAAAGTAATGTGAGTACATTTAATGTACTTTGCATTTAAAGATATATGAAATGTTGATTTTGTATGAAACAATGGCTTTGTGGATAAATAAAATGTTATTTTTAATTAGGAAAAAAAAAAAAATTATCAATGACCGCAAAACTTGCTGTAGGCAAATGATAAAATGGCCACACATAAAAAATAAAAAATAAAAAAATAAAAAGTTTTTTTTTAGGTCTTAAACAGTTTTTCTGTACATAATTAGTTGTGGTAACATTGAAATAAATTTTTACAACAAAGCTAGTCATTTCAGATATCTTAAATAGTATAAAGAATATAATTTTGACAAGGAGTGTCATTAATGATAGTTTTAAGTGTAAGTTTAATGTTTGTTTAGCATATACAGTAGTTAGGATCTTAGATCCTTACCGTTTCTTTTTACACTTGATATTTTAGCTATTTTGGGGTGCAACTGCGACCTTGAAATGACAATTTCATTCCATCTCATGTACCACATGTATGACGGAGTATTATGGCCACCCTACAAGAAAAAAAAAATACATTATGGAAAAAGTAATAAAATTACGAGAATAAAGTCATAGTATTACAAGTATAAAGTTGTAGTATTAGGTGAATGAAGTTGTAATATTACGAGAATAAACTTGTAGTACAGTATTTTGAGAATAAACTTGTAGTACAGTATTTTGAGAATAAACTTCTAGTATTATGAGGATTATATCGTAATATTATGACAATAAAATTGTTTATAAACGTCAGACTGCAGATGTAACCATTTTACAGTTGACCACTGCCAGAAGCTCCTCTTCAACAAAAGAAGCAATATCTTTCAAATCCGTGTGCCTCTTTCTTCAAAACAGACATAGTCATCTGCACAATCGTTTCAAAGTACCGGTACTGATAATATGTTGATGTGCTAACAGATTAAGTATTTCCTTATTTGTAAAACCAATACCAAAGTATAAATTAACAAGATGCTCAACATTCATCATTTTACCACAGTTGTAAGACTGATTTTTCATGTTGGAGTTCTAAATGGTAAATAGACTTATAGCGCCTTTCTATCTTATCAAGATACTCAAAGTGCTTACAACCCAATCTGTGTCCTCATTTACCCATTCATACATCACTCTACTAGATCTCCACAAAGCTAATTCAACAAATCGTTCTAAAGAGACTAATCAGTGTTTTGTCACATTCATACAATGATGGGACACACATCAGAGGCTATGAGGGGTTCAGGGTCTTGCCCAGGGACACTTCAGCATGTGACTGCTGGTGGATTCGAACCCCCAACTCTTGCACTGGAGGACGACTGCTCTAACCACTCAGCCACAGATGCCCAGACACATGTCCAAGTTCTGATAATATTGCAACTTTATTCTCGCAAATTTCAACTTTATTCTTGTAATCTGGATTAATGAGCATATGGACTTTGACGTCTTGAACCACTTTGGCTGCAGTTGCCTGGGAGAAGTTGACGGGGGAGAGGACAGCCCCCAAAAACTGCCTTATCACCAGCACACTGGTTTGTCCACTGTATACAGTGTACTGCTTGGTGGGGAAGACAATTTGTTTGTGGCTCCTCAGATTGACGAAGGCCTTTGGATGGAGGGCGAAACGTCTCAACAAAAAAAGAAACTTGTCCAGATGATCCTGACTGAACATTGGATTTATTCTTGTAATTTTATGACTTTTTTCTCTATTTTATTTATTTATTTTTCTTGAACATGGTTCTTTTACTCCGTTGTGCACAAACTTAAACTTTTTAAAAAGTAGATTGGTCTATTATATGCTACAACGGACTGCCATACAGTAAGAGCTGTTCAAACGCAGATTTGCGATTGTTTGATTTTGCATGTTTATAACATACTAATAACATAGACTGTGATTATTAAGTTACCTGGCACTGACTAACCTTTTATTTCACCAACTACAAGTAAATAAATGTGAGTGATTAACTCCATTTTGTGCACGTGTGAGGGAGGCTACCTGTAGGTGCACCTGTCAGGGAAAAAAAAAAAAAAACACAACCAGGAAGATGTCAGTGGAAGTCGCGTGACGCTGACGTCACGTGGAATGCAGTCCAGTCCACAAACACACTGTGAAGATTTACTGACCTGAAACAAAGTGAGAGACACAGAGCTGCAGAAAATGCTCCGTTTTCTCTGCTGTTGTCTCGTTCCCGGAGACAACACCAACACCGAGGTACGTTTAATCATCTGTACTGAGTTTACTCTAAAGTTTTTATTTAGAAAACTTCTACTGTTTTATCTGCGTTTCCTCAGTTATAGCAAAGTTCTTGCTTTGTAATATGTATGTACTCCACGTTTTTATACAGTATATATTATTTCATGTGGACTATTAGGTTTAGATGTGTTTAATTAGTGGCCTTGTGTTTTTTATTTTTTAATCAGAGAAATAAAGTTGCGTAAACACAAAAGCTCTGTTGTTTCAGAGACAAGCTCTGCTGCAGCCCAGCTCACCATCTAAAGTGAATGGAGCTGAATCTGCCAGGCAGGCCTGCCCAGCTCACCCTGGTATGTTCTTCATGTGCTTTTCCCTCCTAAATCATGCTGATGAATATTTCAGGCCTGTGCTTTTATTTCTCTGTGCCTTACGCAGACTCGCAGCCTGAGAGACGGACTGGCAGGCTGATGATGAGGAGAGTCCATGCGCCGGAGCTCGATCAGAGGTTTACCGAGATGGCGGAGTCCTTCACTGAGCAGCAAGAGCATTACGAGGCCATGGTTCGACACATAAGAAGCTTGAAGCGGAACTACAGCCGTGCCAGAGATGATGACCTGACCTTTGCTGAATGTGTGAAGGAGATCCGTGATGAGCAGCGTGAGCGACAAACCTTTAATTCCAAGCAAAGCGATAGACGCCTCATGTTTTCGTCTACAGTTTGTTTCCATCTCTTTTTTTTTCCTTTCAGAGGATGTGCGTCGCGTCTCTTTGAAGATAAAAGGCTACGACTTCTCCCTGGCAGTGGACCCTGTTGGACCTGATGATGAAAACGAGGATGAACCCCTGCCTCCAAGGCTGCAGTGGGCGCAGAATGAAATCAAAGCTCTTTCTGACAGCGCCAAGGCCACCATCTCGAAGGGTACCGCACTCCAGGAGCTAATTGGCTGGCTTCTCCGTAGCCACAGTCAAATGGCTGAGCAAGTGAAGGCGGCAGCAGAAACTTACCAAGAGCAAGGAAGGCTGACTGAAAACCTGGAGGAGAACTTGAAGGAAGTGAGGCGAGCGAAGGAGTTATCACAGAGATACAGGAAACAGGCTGCGGACGTTTACACCGAGGCTGCACAAATAGCAGGAGTCAGTGTGTAAAACACATTTGAAAATCACAGATCAGTGGTTTATTAAAAAAATATATCTATCTATACTGTATATAGATATAGATATAGATACAGTATAGTGTAATTTAGTTTTATATCGGCAACAGTGGCTCCATCAGCAGTAGAAATAAGCTACCTTTGCAACATGCAGGCGTAGCTGTACGGACACAGACACATTTTATAATGATTTTATCCTTTCACAACACTATCATCATATCTGTTTAAGCTCATTTTTGTCCTCTTTTTGGCGCTTTTGTCATGGTTAATTGATTGTGATCATTTTTGGGACTTGTCTTTGCTCATTTGATTTATTTCATCCATCGTTGTGAGCATTAATCGTAATTGTTTTTGTCAAAAATTGATCATTTTATGTTGTTCGTGTGTCAGTCACAGTCTCATAGCACATGTTTTATATTTGTTTAACCTCTTATTGCTGTTGTTTAAGTAGCATTCATACGTTTTTTTTTTATATGTTGTGTTTTTACTTCTTTTTAATTACATTACTGTATTATTTTTATCTATTTATTTCTTACTTGGGCTGGAATAGCTGCTTGTCACATACTGGTACTCTTCATGTAAATTCATTCATGGCCTAAAATGACAATTAAAAGGAGAATGAAAACTGAATAGTTCAATGTTATATACCGGTAGTCATAACATATTACAAGAAAATAAACATTTTAAAATAATTATCTTAAAAACAACAAACTGATTAGTGAAGCAAAAAGCTGTTCTTAAACGTTTTACAGACACTTTTTAACAGGGATAAAATAATTAATTTAGAGGGCTCTCTCACTAAATACATTTTCTTTTCGAATTTCTTTGTAAAAATTATATCCTTGGAAAGACAGTGTAATCATTTATTCCCTTTTTTTAAAACGCAATTTAGCATATTTTTATATGATTTACTGATTTAACATCCGTTTCAGATTGGTCTGTGCTACATATTGTTTATTTAACTAATTTTTTTGTTGCATGTTTGTGGTAATTTTACTTTTTAAATTCGTTTAGGCTTTTTTTGTGTGTGTGTTCTTGTAAATTAACACTTCAATAAAAACAGGAGCATGAACCTGTGCTGTTGGCCTCCTGGGCTGTTTAAAAAAAAACATGTAATCCTAGCTGTTAACACAAGAGGGCGCTGCAGACGTACTTTGCTATTGTGACAGTTGATTTTTTTTGTTGTTGTTGTTCATTCTCTCTTTAGAAATTGATTTCAGATGACAAAAGCGATCAAAATTCCAGCACTAATTGGTAAACGTATTAGTATCTGTGACTGTGCACATTTGTTTTTGTAAAGGTTTGTTAGCTGAGGTATTTAGATGAAATGCAAATAATTTTAAATTATTCTCAGATGCTCAGAAATCTCTGGACACAGTTGACTTAAGCAAGAATGAAAACTCAACTGGAGTTTGTTTCTTTTCTTCTTTTGTAATTGTTCCTGCAAAGTTATTCAACTGAGACGACGCAGATTTGAAGTTAATCCACAAAAGCCCTTTCATATTTATTAATTAATTTAAACTCCCAGCTTTCTCATTGTTAGAAAGGCAAACAAAGCACATGGCCATTTTCATAATTAATTCTGGAAAATCCATTGTGGCCCAATTCCTATTGCCAAATGTAATATTTACTATAAATAGACAATTTTCGTGCCAGGCTTCTTCCTGTTAATTCGCAGATTATTTTGCCCTTAGAGTGTGAAAACAGATGGTGAAGCTTAACTATCTTTTCAATTTAAAAAAAAAAAAGACTAAGGTGAAAAACTGTTAAACAAAATACACTTAAAAACTCAAATGAAATACAGTATTATGAACTGTCATATTACGGTGAAACGTGTAAAACTAATTAAACTGGTTATTTATTTGTAGTTACCGGTAACACAGTATAATTTACTAAAACTAAATTTGTTATCAAAAGTATTCAGCATTTTTAATAATATCTTGTATATTTTTATTTATTTTTGCATTAATAGTTTATTTTAGCGCATATTTTGTAGTTCAATTCATAGACCTACTGTCCCTGTCAAACAAGACCAGTGACTGACAGCGACAACCAGACTTGATGGTGGAAATTATTAAAGTTCGGCCTAAAGTAAAATTTGATTGAACGTCATAGTTTAAAGGCGTGGTTTACGTTGCTTTGCTGCTCTCTGATTGGCTTATACTCTTGTCACTCAGTGAAGTTGGAGTCAGCCTCGTCTAGCACTAGTCTGAGTGGAGAAAGTACTGTATAATGAAGATGGAAGAAGCTGATGCTGTTGAATTATTAAGGATATTTACGGCGTAGCGGAGCGATAGCAGCTCACTATTATTATCGAGAACGGAAAAACAACAGCGAAACCTGAAAACCGACAAGATAGCATGCCAGTAAGTGAGCGGTAACTTTCTCAGCTCAGTAGTTTTTTTTTTTTTTTGTCGTAGCGGCGGTGCTAGCCGAGGAGCTAATCCGAATTCAACGGCGGTGACAGCGCCAAGAAGTCATTCCCCACCACCGTGACTGAATGTCCGTGACGGCGGAGGGTTCATTTACGTCCACTGGCTGAGAAACACACAGAAAAAAACGGCTAGGTTTGGTTTTCTTTGTCACTCATCGAGGAAAAAGTGTATCGGAATGGAACCACACAACAAGCTTTGTGTCAGTTGTCAAACCAGACTGGTCAACGAAAGCTAGCGGTTAGCCTGGTTTTAGTCACAAGTGTATCACCTGCTTTACAAGAATAACTAGAAATAATATAGAACGCATGCAAGCCTGCGCTGTAGAAAGTATCATTAAGAATCAGACTTTGTACCTGACAGCACAGTAGCTGAGTGGGTGTGTTATTTCTGCAGGTGTTTTGTGTTTCATCGTCTTTATCTATATGTCAAGGAAGTGAAACAGCGGATTATCACGTTGGGTAACAATGCCTTGTTAAGATGATTTTAACAAGATGTCATGTGATGCAGACTGGGAGGTTTCTGGAGTTTCCTGCACGTGAGGGACAAATGCACGTTTTGCATTCTGCTGGTGTTTCAATGAGGGTCTGTGATTGTCCTGTGCTATTACGCTGTCCACGTGTGTGTCTCTGCCTTGGATGTGATGGAGAGGTTTTGCCTTGTGGGTTTTTAAGGATGGGATTGCACAGCTGACCATTAGGTATGTGCGTGTTTGTGTTCATTCAAAGTGGCATCACTGCTAGTGCCTCGGGCCTCTTAATGCCTTTTGACAACAAAGTACATAAGGTCAGGAAGCAGGAAGATCATGCAAGCTGTTCTGTCATCTGCCATCACAGATAGGCGCCCATGCCAAGGGGGATGATGAAGTATCCTGCTAATTTAAGCAGTTAAAAAAAATTGCAGTTTGTATCTAATTGTGACACGTTTAGATAAAGAGGTAAAAGAGAGAGTTAAGCGTTTATTCGTGGTCTCCTCAGGCACGGTTGCAGGATAATGGGGAACTGAAAGGATGCATCACTGGCCTGGAAGCAAAGGAGAGGAGAGCGTAGGCTGCTGTAAGAGGATTCCTCCTTGTCGGATCGCTCTGTGTCACTTCGCACGAAAACCACACAGACACAAGCCGGGGGCTCTGTTGTCACGTCTGCTTGAGGCGTTTTCCCTTTTTACTCAGAGACAGAAGCAAAGCCCTCCATTCCCACCATTGCTCCCAGCTAAAAGCAACCTGCCTTTGTAGAAGATCTTAAGGGATTCCAAGGTGGGAGGTGGTGCTGCAACAATATTAACCTTTAACTGTAGGTCTAGTCCAAATAGCACTGTAGAGTAAAGCATGAAAAAGAAGTGATGCAAACTGTTTAGAGATTTCAAAATAAATGCTCGGAACGTTTGGGTGGTGTGAACGGCACTTAGCAGGGTGTGAGGCGTGAGCGGGTGAGGTCGAGGCACGCCAGAGGCTTTGCCCTTTGTAGACACAAATATGAGACCTTTTACCTGGACGCCTCACACCTCTGCAGTTTTGTTGCCGAATAGTTTGAAAAAAAAAAATTCCAGTCACCAGAAAATCTTGCGGATAATTTTTAGCTAACCTGAATCAAATGACTGTGGGGGGCTGAGACTTATAGGATGTGCAGTAATGAAATCATAGTATTAGTTTGTCTCTTATAGAGCCTAAGTCAGCCGTGCATATTTACAGTTTATACTCCAAAATACAGAGTTTGCATTTGGTTTGTTGGTTCAGCTTTAAAGACGCATCACTGCTATCTTCTTTGTAAATAAATAGATGTTAATGTATGATTCCATCACAAGCAGTGGTTTATTGTAGCTGTAGCCTGCACCACAGGAAAATGCAGCTGGAGTGGTTCGTTTAGCTTAGCTGGTATAGCTTGGTTCCTAAAAAAAACAAAACTATTCACTGTGTCCGTTTCTCTACTTTTTTCTTTCTTCCCCCATTATGCCATCATTCTCATTGGTTCACTAACTTCCTCCAGAATAAAGGCTTCCCGGATACGTTTGTAGTAGAAAATGAGGTAATCAGCAGGGAGGGGACGTGATCATGAGTGGATGGTCCTATAATTCATTCTCATTTGGACTCACTTCAGTTCTCTTACCAGCTTTTGGAGACGGGTATGTTTCACTTCACTACTTAGCAACAGAAGCTACGTTTTGTTTATATGTTGTTTTTCACAGTAGGGCGTGTGTGAGTAGTGTGTCTGCCTCTGGCATGTTGGGCTTGCATGTCCTAACAAACAACAACAACCAGGATTAGGAAAGTCAAAAGAGACTTGTTTGTGTTGAAAAAGGTCTTCAGAAGGAGTTAAAAATAAGCTCATTTAGACAGGCAGCCCAGCGTGTCATGTTGTGTGTCTGAGTTTATGACGCTGGTGTACGTGTAAGTTCAGAGGGAATGAGTTGTCAGCTTCAGCTAGCTCACAGGAACAGGTTTTTATCAACTCAACATTGAATTAACACACTTCTGCACATTCGCTTGTGCAGTGCATGACACATTTCCCATCCCAACGTGGCATGCAGCTGATTCCAGCAGCGCTTAGTCTCAATAAAAATAAAAAAAAAACACAAAGAGCTGTAGTGGAAATTCCTTAAGTGTTTATAGAATTGTGTGTGGAAGCACCGGTATCCTACTGTGTTTGTCAGTGGCTGGGAGAATGCCAGCTGCACAGCTCCGATCGAAACCTAATGAACTCTCAGATTTTATTTACCCTATGTGTCAGTCCTCGAGTTATGCACTGCTTGAGTTAGTACCAGTATACTGATACCAGCTGCTTTATTAATTAGGTAAACCTTTAAAACTTTATCTTGTACTTCAGCCATAAACTTTTGTGAAGCATTTTCAGTTGCTTGCATTTTGTCATACTCTTAAAAAACAGATGTAGATGCTAATATAATATATATATATTTTTATATATATATATATTTTTTTCACCAAAGTTATTGCATTAAATTTCCTTAAATTTAACTACAGTAGCTGGTGAGTGTTTTTCTATCATCATTTTACCACCTATCTTTCTAAAAATCTTTTTTATTTATCATCCTACATTGCTTGCAGCATCTTTTCTTCGTCAAGTTGTTATGTATTTGTCATTTCAACAAATTCTCGAGCCTAAGCAGCCACTTGTTTTTAATATTGGTTTATTCTTGTGTGGTCACTGTGGTTGACGGCACAGACAAGTAACTCACCAGCTGTTGCATCATTTGCACAATCTCTTTATATGCACATCGATTTCTCTCACAATCTGTTTGCCAGACAGAGATGGAAGACAAACATGTGCCTGATAATGAAATTACTTGTTCTAGTGTGCTCGGAAAGTGATTAGCGTTCTATTTTTCTCTAGCCACAAGGGTCATTCCATGCCAAATCACACCCCAAAAAAGATTATTTTAACCTGAACATTTCAGGTTTTGATTTAACTCGGCATATTTGTCTTTTGTGATCCTACCACGCAGGATCTCAAATTTTAGATCAATCAGGCAAGTGGTTCTAGAGTTACCACCACCCAAGCGTTTTGAATTTATGCATAATTTGGTGTAGTCGCCAATCTACAACCCTAATTATCTCAGGAGTTACTGAGTCCATTTTCACAAACTTGTTGTCATTGGAAAGGGAATTTGATGAGGGTTCCTAATCTGCCCTTTTTAAATTTGAGTGTTACAGCCCCAGTGTTTTCCCTACCATTATACCAGGTCTCTCTTGTAAATAAATGAGTCCTCGAGGCTCAGTGGGATTAACCTGCCTAAATAAAGGTTGAATGAATACAAGCGGGGCGCACCGCCCTGTCAACAGAACTCGAGTGCCCCGCCTACCAACCCCCCATCCCCAACAACTGTCAGTAATGATGTAGGGCAGGGTACAATACAAATGTGCTAGCAAAAATGCTATTAATGTACCTCTCCGCCCTGCTCCCACCCCGTCAACAATTACCGGCAGCAACGTAGCACCAAACACATATGTGACCCCCACCCGCCGTCAATAAAAACCAGCAGCAACTTAGCGCTCTAGCAGGCGGGCAACCCAAATGTGACTCGACCTATGACAATGGATTTGACCTCGTGGATCACGTGACCTTTATGCAAACTTTCCCTTTGTTGTCTAAAATATAAAAAGTTTCAAAAAGATTATTTTTGTTCAGGAGTAGTTTTGATTAAAAATGCATCGAATGTAAACTTTAACATTTTCTGCAAAGTCTGAGCTTCACTTCAGTGTCAAAAATGTTCAGTCCAGTGCCAAATGGAAAAACACCTATACCTTTACTAAAACGTCTTTAACTTTGCTCAAGTGCACTTCAGCAGCATGAATCTTTGCACATGTCATGTCCACATGTTGAGTTATGGTTTTATAGAGTTTTTAGTTTTCATCATATTTTCAAAGGGGTTTTATACAGAAACAGTTAAGGCAAGAAATTATTTTTTCTTGTGTTCAGTCCTCATTTTACACTACAAATGCAGGTATGCAATTACCGGTATGTACATTTGTAATGCATTTCATAGTTCATTTCTGCTTATGTATATTTTTAATGTAAATTGCTCCAAAACAAATAAAATTATTAATCTCGTGAAAATTGTATGTCTTAGCTAACGAGTAAAATAAACTTGAGAACAAGTTTAGGTTAATCTAGGCAGTATGAGTTTAATCCATACAGACACTACTTGTGCATGGAATTATGTACATTTATATTGGAATTCATGGCTTATTTCTACTGATAGTTATTTTTTTAATCAACATTGCTCCTAAACAAAAAATATAACTTTTTCAAAACAGTTATTTATTTTAGATAACAAGTGGGTGATTTAACTTCAGGAAAGCTCAGAGGCAGATTTGGCATCCTCATTATATTATCTTTCCAATGACACCAAGTTTATAGAAAATGACCAAGTAGTTCATGCGATAACAGGCTGAAAATCAGCGACCACACCTATTTCCCCCCAAAATTAGAAAATGTGGAGGACTATTTCTGGAATCACTTGTTTATTTGACCTAAACTTTGAGATCTTGTGCTGTGGGATGACAAGGAACAAATCAAAATCTGAGACGATCGGGTTAAACCCATTGGGTGAAGATTTGGTAATGAAGACTTAAGTGTGCTGTTTATAACTGAATTAAAACAAGATGATCACAGTGTTTATGGGGTTTCGTACACAGTGGATTAAAAAAAAAAATTGTTTTAGTTAAAATTGTTCTCTCAGGCTGAACAAATAGCCAAATGCAAAAAAATAAAAAAAATTAGCAGCACAACTTGAGACCTCAGCGCCTTCTTTTTACTACCTTTAGCACAGGAAACACAGGACTAACCTTTATTAAAGAAAATATTTCTAGTTGTACAGTCCCTTTCACCTTCAGCATTTAAATCTGTCCTTCATCTTTTTGTTACAGTCCCAGTGACTGAATTTGTTAGTAAATGTGGTGACCGTGCACTGCAGAAGAAACATTTCTTTTGCTTTTTAATTCAAATTTTTAACTGATCACCCTGATAATGAAGTATCATGCAGTACTAATAACTATATAGCCTCCCTGAAATAACATGCACTTTGTTAAATATTTATTGAAACGCTTGTAGCTCCATCTCTGCAGCTTATTATGTGGCCATTTCCCAAATTTCTACACTTGCAGTCATTTTCTAAGCCCACAATCCATTTTTTAATAGTGTTTTCCCAAGAAATCGATGAAAAACCTGTAGAAAAACACTATTACAACTTCTTGACTTCAGGTCGTTACAGTGAATGTTGTATGGTTTAGGTTTTCTTGCTTCTCTTGACCTACAACTTATTAATCCACTTTCAGTTCAGTAAATTAGACTCAACATAACTGATCGATTTTCACATTAATGTTCAATTTAATCCATTTTTATTTAATTGCATTTCTACCTTTGGTTTGCATCAGTGTTTTCCTGCTGCTTTTGTAACATATAGGCAGCACAGTTGTTGATTTTAGGGGCTTGATCTGAATTGATTTTAGATTGCGTGCCCCAGACGTTACCCTGGACAAAGTAGAAATTTTAGAAGTCACTCTGTAGGAGGAGAAGTCTTCGTCTCTGACTCATCCACAGTTTAATCACAGCCTTTATACAAATGCGTATGCTGGCTTTCGTTAGCAACGTCCTCTTTGTTCTCCTCATGAGATTCAAGGAAGAGAAAAACAGGTCGCCACAAAGGAATAATTTCCCTAAATGGAGACTGTTCTGCTTTTTATTTCTTCCTCATTTTATGAGTCACAAGCTCCCCTCCCCCCTGTCATTCCTGTCATTGGTACGGTCCATAAATAGACACCTGGCTGCAGTGTAGAGACCATGAGTCTGTGTAATAGAAAATAAATTAATTCATCAGAGTCAGGGAAGCTGTGAAATGAGAAATGTTGAGGGACAAGCAAAGTAGAGACAGAAGACATTAACTAAGCAATTCATTAAAAATACTTTAAAAAAGCTCATTTGAATAGTTTTATATGAATGTCCCTGTCTTGGATTTATTTTATAGTATAAAAATTTTATACCCTAGCTTGCACAGAGCTGAAATGTTACTAATCTTTAAGGTGCGGGGGCACATTGGTGCAATCTTTGGTCCAGTTCTGAGCACATTTCTTTTCCATGTTCGCACTGAAGGACATTTTGCTCCCACCGTCTTTCTTGTTGACATTCAGACACACCAAACATGGACTCAGATTCTGTGTTCAGCAGCTAATTTAGCCTTCTGTTTGTCGCTTGGTTGCACGGATGCAGCACAGGCACGACTGGTTCGAGTTGCGACAATCTATCAAAGGCACAAACACATTCCTTGTGTCCTCAAGTTTCACTCGTTTTTAACAAATCTAGATTGGTAAACTCTAACAAGACCATTGTATTGTGAGATTGCAGTGATAATCCTGAAGGATGAATCCCCAAAACTTTCAAATTGATTGAATTTATTAGTGACTTATCTTATGGATTACAGTCAAATATTGTATAAATTTGTCTTCCTGGCAATAACTTTCCTCTTTTTTTTTTTTTGCATTTTTGTGTCATCTCATTAGTGTTTAAATTAATTTCTTGCTTTGATTTGTGACATTGCCTGCACATTTCTTTTCATTCAAACTTTATTTAGACAGGTTAATCCCATTGAGCCTCGAGGACTCATTTACAAGAGAGACCTGCTTTCAACAAAGAATGATGACAACAGTGAATAACAATAGACAATCATAAAAGAGGCATACAGGCTTTTTTTATTTTTTATTTTTTAAACAAGTTAAAATAAGATGTCAAAAAAGTAGCAAAAACAGCTGGATTATAAGGCAAATGTAGAAAACCAAAAATTAAAATATAATAATATAATAATAAATAAAATAAAATAATTAACCACAAAAAAAACATTTAAAGACATTCCCGTTTTTTATTTTCATTTTTGTCCTTCTCCTGTGATTTTTGTTTTGTGATAATTTTACCAAACATTAGCAGCATCCTAAAACACGCAGAGCAAATTCTCTTGCAGCTTCTGTAAACAATATGAACAGATTGATTCCAAATGACAATGTCCTGTGAGTTTATTATTAACTAATTATTTGTAACTTTAAAGACAACTACTTCCCCTGTTACCCTAAACTATGTTGAATAAATGATTAATAATGATAATAACTAATTCTGTCATCTTCTTTAATCACTTTCTTCTTTTGCTCCTTTTCCTTAATTTTATTCCTGTTGCTGATGGAGCAGAGGGGATTATGCGTCATGTTTCTAACGGAAACTATAAGATGCTTTTTAATAAAATCTTAGAAATGAAAGTACATTTAGAAAGAAGCAGACCCAATATAAAATATTAATGTAAAGGGAGAAGATTTGTGGTTTATGTTGTTTTTTATTTTAAAAGAATCTACATGCAGACAAGCTTTGAAGAAAGCGATGTTAACGTGCAGAACCTGTTTGTGTTTTGATGAAGAATAACAAATTAGGATTAAAGCAGATATGGGAGGTGCAGAACTGTTTCATACAAGAAATATAAACCCAAACTGTGAGCAACCTCTTTCTGTCTGTCTCTCTTTATAGACATCCAACCTGTACAGCCTGTTCAACGTGTATTTTTTATTTTTTTTTCTCTTCAGTGCTTCAACCCTGCCAGTCGGGTTTCTCTGTGTGGGTGAGACTAAATTTACAGGCCTAAGTTGAGAGGGTACTTGCTGCAGAGGTGTTTGTCTGAAGAGGGATCAGAGCAAACAGGTAGAAAGCAAAGGAATAGATGGATTTATTTAAAGTATTGAAGCCTGGAGCGTGTACTTTCCTGTTCACCATGACCACAGCCTTGCTTGTTATTTTTATGAGAGCATTTTTATCTGTAGGACAATGTGTGTGTTGATAAAATGCATTTATGCTGTCATTTTTTTTTCTTTCTCTTAGGTAGAAGTGACACCACTTCAGATGAGGGAACATGTTGGCCATGGACCAAGGAGTGGTGGAGGAATGGCTGTCAGAATTTAAGGTACGGTTTTATTCCTTGCGCATCTGTGTACCTGGATGTGCAAGACAAAAATGAATCAGCATTTGTCCATGATCTGTATGCAGTTCTCTGCTGCTTTTTATGGCAATTTATTTCACTCGCATAAACAAACACACTCCCCGAATTGCCTTGTTCACAGAAAATTACCAGCTCCCACTCAAACACAAGCACTCACCAGTACTTGACTGGTACCAAAGCTGCAGCTTGGTGAGAAGTAATAATAATTAAAGGCCTAGCATTTCATTAAGGAATGCATATTGCCCTCTAACTTATTTAGAGTTTTAGATGCTCAAAGTATGTGTTGCAGATTACTCTCAGCTACTCACACATCAACTTTTTGCTCCAAATTTGTAAAATTGACTGAGTTAAAGCCATTTTTGGATTGGTGGTTAGCTTTTTTTAATTGCAGTGGTCAGCCTTAACTGGATTTAAAATACAGTATAATGTATATGTACATTAGTTTTACCATTCTGAATGTTTTGTCAAAATTAATGTAGTGCAGGGCTATTGAACAAAACTGCTCAGGGGGCCACAGTGTCTGAAAGCCAACAGGCTGGACGTCCAGCGATTAAAATTATTATACAGTATAAATAAACCAAAGTTTACAATGATCTGTTACCTTTTAAATTTATTTATTTTATTGCAATGAATCAGAAATGCAATTAGCAGAACCCAAACCCAGAAACACCCCCCACCCACCACATTTTATTATAATTTTTTTAATGAAGTGAGCTGGATTGAAGTCACTTGCGGGCCAGAAATGGCTAGTGGTTTATGAGATATTTTGCAAATAAATAGGATTGAGTCCTATTACCTGTAGTTTATGCTACAATTTGAAGCAAATACCTCAGACAATGAGTAGTACTCATTAGTATGAGCATTCCCGATCCATACTCTGTATGGATCGGGAATTAATCTCAGCTACAGCTACTCCAAATTTTAGAACAATATTTGTAAAATTTGCTATATCCTAGACATTTTTGCTTTGAAGGTCATTTTGCTGTTGCATCCATCTCGAAGTGGATTGGCTGCAAAAGTTAGTCTGTTGTAATTTAGCCAGAATTTGACTTTATTAGAGTTGCATTAAAATTTAACAATGTTCAGTCAGGTCATCTGGACAGTTTCTTTTTTTTTTTAGATGTTTTGTCCTTCATCCAAAGGACTTCATTAGTCCAAGGAGCCACAAACAAGCTCAGTCCCACAAGCAGCACACTTGCATAGTGGACCAACCAGTTTGCTGGTGACAAAATGGTTTCAGGGGCCCGCCCTATCCCCTGTCAACTCCTCTGAGGCAGCCGTAATCAAAGTGGTTCAAAACGTCAAAGTTTATGCTCACTGATCCAGGAAAAAAAATTCAGTCAGGTCCAAGGGAACTGATGAAGTCCTTTGGATGAAGGATGAAATGTTAAAAAAAGAAACTATCTAGAGGAGCTGATGAAGTCCTTTGGATGAAGGATGAAACGTCAAAAAAAAAAAAAAAACTGTCCTGAGGAATTGATGAAGTCCTTTAGATGAAGGATGAAATTGTCTAAACAAAAAATAAATAAGGAAAGAAACTGTCCAGAGGAACTGATTAAGTCCTTTGGATGAAGATGAAACGTAAAAAAAGAAACTGTCTAGAGGAGCTGATGAAGTCCTTTGGATGAAGGATGAAACGTCAAAAAAAAAAAAAAAAATTGTCCAGAGAAACTGATGAAATCCTTTTGGATGAAGGATGAAGTGTCTAAAAAAAAAAGAAACTGTCCAGAGGAACTGACTGAACGTTGTTGGATTTTTTTACCTGGATTATTGAGGATGAGCTTTGATGGTCATTAAAATCCGTTCAGAGAGATATTTTGATAACACACCCACAGAGACAGAGGCAACAACATTGTTTTCTGACGATGACAATGGAGCAGATCAGGAATGTAAATGTATAAAACTACTCTCTTGTCTCAGCTGTGTAAAAATGACCTCCACATGCAGCCAGATGAAACATCTCACACCAACAGTAAGCTTTAAGTGCTTTCAGAGTACCAGTTTTGGAAACATTTTCCCCTCAACTGTTGCAAGAGGGTTTGTTGTGATGTCACATTTCCAAACGTCGGTCTAATTTTGTGCTCTTGTTCATGATGTTTGCAGATACCTTCATTAATGTCTCCGGCCTTTAACAAGCTGGTGGTGAAGCCAATCTCAACAACTATTTGTATTTTTCAGACCCTCCCTGACAGCGCCATTGCCACATATGCTGCCTCACTAAAAGACAAAGGCGCTCTGGTACCCGCACTCTACAAGGTCATCCGAGAAAACTACAGCGACGTATGTAAATGTTTGATTTATTCAACCTTTTATATTTTGTTCTGAAACTGTTTGGACTAAATCCTTGCAACGGATCTTGATCATTCAGATTCAGATTTCTGTAAAGTTCAGTTGACACTGGTTGTGTGTGACCTAACCACGTTTGTGCCATTTTTTTGTTCCTGACTTTCCGTCCTCCCCAGCTGCTGGAGCCAGTGTGCCATCAGTTGTTTGAGTTTTACCGGAGTGGTGTGCCGCAGCTGCAGCGTTTCACGCTACAGTTCCTGCCAGAGCTCTTGTGGAGTCTCCTGTCCGTTAGCGCTGCCAGAGACGCCCACACTTCCGGCTGCATTGAAGCACTGCTGCTGGGCATTTACAACCTGGTAGGGGAGAGGATGAAGGCAGTGACAGCAATGTGTGTGCTTTCTGCATGCTATTTGTAGCAACATATTAGCATTTTTATGTGTCGTTAATAGATGTGTTAGTGTTGGTAATAGCAATAAAACCTTTCCATTGTAATTAGTTCTGACATGGAATCACTTGAAAGCATTCAACTTTAATGCTTGAGTATAACCATACAGCTCTTAAAGCAGCACATTGAACTGCTTAGCTTTGTCTGTGTCACAAGTTAACATATTACTCTGCATTATGTCTGTGTTGTTATATGGCTATATCTACCTAGAATGACAGGAAGTAGGGGCTAGAAATAAGGGAACAGAAAGACAATTACATTACACTAATCTTCTCACAGAGTAGTGCTGACACCATTAGTAATAAATGTATAGAGTTCCACTTCCATCCACTTTGGAGCTAAATGCTCCATCAGCCATCGTGCAGCGTTTTCTGACTTCGTCTGTGAATATTAGAATAGGTCAGCTGTCACTCTGCTTACTGGCTGGCTCCTAATAATCTTTGACATTAACATGCACGCAGGGGACACCAAAACCCTGGGGATTTTGTATCTGTGTTCACAGCGTACACACAAATGGATAAGTGCACACCAGCAGTGTGGGTGGGGGGAAATGAGACCCTTCAGTTCTAGCTACAAACACCCACACACAATGCATGAGCTCTGTACGCTCTTTAAATTTTTAAGTCACACACAGGGAAAAAGAAGTACCGTACTCAGAAACAGTTTTTCACTCTTCCTGTGTTTCTCTCTCACAGGAAATAGTTGATAAAGATGGACAAAGTAAAGTGTTATCTTTCACAGTTCCTTCCTTATCCAAACCCTCGATATACCACGAGGTATGTCTACATGCTTACACAAATCTTTAGTTTGAATTTGAGGACATTTATTGACACTTCACTTTGTCACTTCCAGCCTTCGGCCATTGGTTCTATAGCTCTTACAGAAGGAGCGTTGGCCAATCACGGTCTGAGCAGGGTTGTGTACAGCGGGCCACACCTCCAGAGAGAGACGTTTACTGCACAGAATAGGTAAGAGGATTGATGAACTTGTCTTTTTTTCACTGAGCAGATACTGTGAGGTTAAACAAATAGTTTTAAGCTGAACTTCTCTTGCAGCAGGATGCCAGTCTTAGAAAAAAAAATAGCAAGCTTGTAACCAAAATAGAAATGTGCACAGAGGATGAACTGTCTGAGAGAGAGCACATTTGGATTTGAGCTGAGCAAAATTTATTCAACAAATATCCTATTAATATATTTGTTAGTCTGCCTGGGAGACACAAAGACAAGTCATGATGGGGCGTTAGCTGTTGTCATAACCAATTTATTTATTTATTTATTTTAGAAATGTTACGATTGCCAATGGCGGTTGTCTTTTGTCCTTGTTTTATTTGAACTTGTGTTGCTGTAAGCATTTCTTAAATTAGTGCAACTCAGAAAAACATCTAGAGGCCATAATGACCTCAGGTGAATGTTCTCAGATTTTCTTATAATATATATTTTTTTACTGTTTTGAGACTAGATGGGTTGTGAAAGCTGAGTATTTAATTTTACATTTAAGAGTTTTTATGTGACAAAACTAGTTTGGTCGCGATTCCTAAAGGACAGTCTTGTCTATGTCAAATTTCTATAGTTAAAAAAAAAAGGATTAAAGTATATTGAGCATTTCTCCATTAATTTAACGCAGTTTATTTATATAGTGCCAATTCACAACAAAAGTCATCTCAGGGTACAAAAAAAAAACCAAGTCCAAATCATAAATCTAATTCAGATCTAGGTTCAAATAAAGTTGCAATCATGTTATTCCTATTACAATACTGTACATTCACTTTCATATCATATTGAATTGCTATAACATAAGGGAGGCAGCAGGTTGCATTGAATCACTTTAACACAATCCTCCATCTCGAACAAGCACATCAGTGACAGTGGAAAGGACCAACTCTTATGTAACCGGAAGAAACCAGCACCAGAACCAGGAGGGGTGGCCATCTTGAATGTTTGGGGTTAGAGAGGACAGGAAAGAGACACAGACTGAAGTATCAGTTCAGGTGTAGTTTCTATGGGGGAAATAAGAAAAGCACATGTTATTGACATCAATAATGCAAACATGGAGAGTTAAACAGCTAAAGACAGCAGCACAGCTAAGGGATAACTCAGGAATCCCAAGCCAACCATAACTAGGATTTATTAAAAAGGAAGTCTTAATATTTTAAAAACATTAGGCAATGGAGAGAAGCTAAAATTGGATAAATAGATCTACTACTAACTTTCATCAGAACTCTAGCAGCAAGATTTTACATCAACTGGAGTTTTTAGACATTCAGATAAAAAATAAATCCAGTAGTTCATCATAGAAATAAAAATTGACCAGTGTTTCTACATCTTTTTGAGATAAAATGTTTCTATTTCTATACTGAAAAAAATAAACACAGCACTTTTGTTTTGCCCATTTTTCATGAGCTGAACTCAAAGATGGAAGACTTTCTATGTACACAATAGATCTTTTTCTCTGATGTTTTTTCCACAAATTTGTGTAAATCTGTTAGTGAGCACTTCTCATTTCCATCCACCTCACAGGTGTGTCCTATCAAGATGCTGATTAGACATTTTAGATTAGACATTATTAACACGTCAATTCCACCTGTGATATCTTTGGTGTTGTTCTGTAGAGTGGCCTTTTGTTGTGGTCAGCCTAAGGCACACCTGTACAATAATCATTCTGTCTAATCAGCATCATGATGTGCCACATCTGTGAGGTGGATGGATTGTTTTGGCAAAGGAGACCTGCTCACTAGCACGGATTTACACAAATTTGTGAACATTATTTGAGAGAAAATTATTTTTTGTGTCACTAGAAAAAGTCTTAGATCTTTGAGTTCAGCTCATGAAGAATGGGAGCAAAATCAAAAGAGTTGTTTGTATTTTTGTTCTGTGCACTAATGTTGCACAGGTGGAAGGATGCGGTCCTGGTAACAATTTAAATGTGGGGGTTTGTAAGCATGTCCCGGTCACTAATGTGTTTCATGTTTTGGTTTGTCATTTTGTAGTGCACTTGAATCTAATTCACCATTTTAACAGTTTGTTTTCTGTTAATGAGATTTGAGGTGCTGACCTTCCTGCTGCTCTGCTACAACGCTGCTCTCAGCTACATGACCTCCACCTCCCTGCAGTCCCTCTGCCAGCTTAGCTCCAGGTAAAAGATGCACTGGAGAACATAATGACATCTAGCATTTGTTGGGCACTCCACTTTACAACTGAATGCAAGCAAACATGAGCGGACCTTAGTTTTACATCATAGTTGATGTGATTTATGGGGCTTTTCCTCACATATACACTTACATGCTCATTTGCAAGCACTTGCTCATCTGATCCTCTTAGAGACTTTGTGGCTAGTGAGAGCCAAGATACCACTTTTTTTTTTTGGCATAGAGCTGACATGTGCACACATCCAGGCTCAGTGATTTTGGTAATCTGCCAACTGCAGCTGAGCACTGGTCTGGTGAAGAGTCGGCTTGGGGTTCCACTTGAAAGTTTATGTAATGGCAGTGACAAAATTACACTGAATTAAATACTGTATGCAGAATTTTCTCGAGTTTCAAAACAATCCTTTACAACGTGAATGAGAGCGATTTGAAAATGATTTACTGTGCAGTGTATTATGTGTGTTTTGTGCATGTTTATATTGAACAACTGTTTGGTTTCATATCAGCTTACCACAGCTGTCATAATGAAGCTGTAATCAAGCCACCCCCAGTGAGGTGGTTTTCCCAGCTTCCCTGTTTCACTCTGTTGTGTTTTTATTGGTTTTCTTCACTAGAGTGTGTATATGCGGTTACCCACGGCAACAGATGCGTCGCTATAAAGGCATCAGCACACGCCTGACGGTTACGTCTGAGTTCTTGGTTCAGCTCATTACAGGGATCCACTACGCGCTGTGAGTGTGCACGCACAATCACACATAGCCAGTGAAACTCACAACCAGGTTTTTAAGTTCTCAGATTTTCTACAATACGTTCAGTACCGGAAAAGTCTTGAGCCAGCCCCGATTTTTCACGTTTTGCATGCAAGGAGCCAGACTTTCTGCTAATCTCTTAAAGCAGCCTTGAGCAGCTGTTCTCCAGGCTTTCTGAAGGTCTTTTCTTTGCACGTAGGCAGTTTTCACTCATTTTCATGTCAGTTCTGGTACTCTACCACTTTAAAAAGTATGTTTTTTTATTTTATATAAATGTGGAGCCACTTAATACCAATCATTTGAAAATTCCAAGTATTGAAAGGCTCCTGAATTTTAAGATGAACAATTGCTGTGTGCGAACAACAGACAACAAAGAACCCATTTTAGCCTCAGGTGCAGCTTGTTGAAAAGACATAATTTGTCCTCATCTTTGTAGGAAGAAGTGAAGACAAAGTCTGACAGGCATAAAGTAATATTCTTGCAAGGGGGTTTCAAAAGAGCTGTTGGCAATAAAAAAAAAGTGTGGCTTCTTGGAGAAGTAAAGAAATAAGTCAAAACTCTGTACATATATTTAGTGTTTGTTTAACTGATAAATTGTGAGCTAAGTAACGCACATAAAACTGACCATATTTACACAACCCAACATCCTCACCTATTTCTTAGCCATGTAATATTGGAGTTTTACATTTTTTTTTATAAAACAGTACAAAGAAAAACGTGTGAAATTATTCTCTCCATCGGTAAAGAAGTGTATTTTATGGTTATAGTCTCTTTGGTGTGAAAGCCTAAAAGTACCGGTTGGAAATTTGGCATAAATTGTTTTGTGCACTGCAGTTTTTTTATGTTTGCATTCGTGTTTCTGCCTTTTTATAGATGTAATGGTGAAGTTGAACTGGGCTCCAAAGCATTGGAAGACGTTTTGTATCGAGCTCAGCTTGAATTGTTCCCTGAAGCTTTGTTGGTGAGTACATTTCTCTGCTACAGTCTTTTTTTTTATTTTATTTTTTATTTTTTTACTGCTTTTAGACCTATACATGTGTGTGTGTGTGACAGAAAGAGCATGTGATAGCGCTGCACATGCTGGCCTTTGGTTTTAATTTATGCTCGCCACAGTATGCTGCATTGTGTTGGTCTCTGTGTGTGAGAGACTGTGGACAAAGTGTAATCCCTGTAGCTTATTTACATGCTTTTCCCTCCGCTCAGTTAAGCTGTAATCCTTGAGGCTTTGGGAGTAGAGGATTGGATCTAGTAAGCTCACTATATTACCACACAAGTAAAGGTGTGCTCTTGTACAACAATCAAAACGCACAGCATTTGAATACATGTTTAGTGGGAAGGGTGCTTTAGATTTAGGTTAATGTTTTGGTTAAAGGATCAGCTTTGTGGGCTCATGCCCCAAATGCACACACCATTTGTCTTGTGTGTCTTTTGGTTGCAAGTAGACAGCACCTGGTAGCTTTTAGCTTAGCAAACCATGTGCCGTTCATGAGACATGTACTGCAAGGTTACAGACAAGACATGTGGTCTGATCTTGATGCCCTTTATACAGTATTATATTTACCAAACTGTTACATGATGATCTGTGCAAATAACATATCTGAAGTTACAGCAAGAACAGTTTGTCATGTAAAGAGTTGTGCCACACAAAGCCTTTTTTATGCATTTTATATGTGACACTGTGATGCTCATGCATAAACTTTAGTGGATTCATCATTGCTCATATATTAATTCAGTCATATCAATAAGACTCTACATGAATCAGATGTAAATTGTAAATGTAATTTGTAAAGCATAAAGTGATGTGTGCAAATGTTTTACACTTTGTCACTTGATGCAACTCTGTCGTAATATCAGGAGTATCCGGTAACTTAGTTTTGGTGTTATTACATTTAGGTACAGTCTGGCCTTCAGACTCAGTTCTAATAATCGAAGGGTGTGTATATCATATAAACACATGTTGTGTTTGTTCATGCAGCAAATGCCAGTACCACATATTCAGATTCAGAAAACTTTAAGAGGCAACACCAAACTTTTCTCATGTGCACGTTGTCCAAAATAAAATATATATATATATATATATATATTTTTTTTTTTACAAATTTGAAATGACAGAAAATAAATGTAAAATATATGGTGTTTGGTCAGAGAAATAGATGAATATCACTGAATTCTGTAATTTTAAATACCGTATATTAAAGTTTTAATGAAACTGTCTTATCTAAATGAATGCTGCAATTAATATTGCCAGAGGAAAAAGCTGTTTGTTCGTCTTGTTGTTGAGTAGATGAAGCCACATATCTTCTTTTAGATGTCAGGAGACGAAACGGCACGAGAGGGGATCAGTTCTTGTACCACTGAGGTTCAGGTAGCAGACTTTGTTCTGAGCAGATCCATGCAGGCCCTCACACTGATGTCTTACACCAGCCTGTGCCCACGGTCTCTGTGGCACAGCTGAACTGACCTGTGGCTGTTAAAGGTAGAGAGCTGAGTTTGACACCATTTTCATCAGCTGGGACAGCTGTGGCTGAGTGGTTAGAGCAGTCTTCCTCCAGTGGGAGAGATGGGGGTTCAATTCCACCAGCAGTCACACGTTGAGCTGTCCCTGGGCAAGACACTAAACCTTTCATTGCCTCTGATGTCCCATTGATGAATGAATGGATCTAAAGCGCTGATTATTCTCTATGGAATGATTTGTTCAGATTATGTTTGTAGAGATGTAGTAGAGTGCTGTGTGCATGTGTGTGTGGAGGTAAATGAGGGCACAGATTGTGTTGTAAAGCACTTTGAGTGCCTTTATTATCCAGAAAGGCTTTATTTAAGTGCAGTCCATTTACCAACACTCAGCTATATCAGTGAAGCATCTGCTTGTCTGTCTGCACAGAAAGATGTTAAAGTAGCTGGATTAATGAGTAAGAAACATTGTGTTTATCCCTCCGTCCATTTTCTTTACCCTCTTTTTTTTGTTCAAATCACGTAGGAGCTGCCGCCTATTTCCAGCAGTGGTTTTGAAAGAGTCGACTTGGACGGAACACAAGTCCATCACAGGGTTTCAAACGGACACATAAGACAACTAAACAATCACATGCGCACTCATAGGGACAACTTAGTTATCAGTTAACGTAACATGCAAGCTTTTGGTCTGTGGGAGGAAACAAGACCATTTTTAGTAAAAACAAAAGCTCAGCGAGGTTTTTCTTTGTGGTGCATGTGTAATTCCTGACATATGATCTTTGTTATTTTCCAAAGAACAATTTTGTGAGAAAAAGTTACAATGTAGTCAGTTTGGTGGGATCTTGAAGTGGTGCTCATCTCTTTCTGTCCCATTTGTGTGAGTCCTTCCATCAAACTCTGGCATTATTCAAAATCAACATGTGGATGTTTATGTCTTCTAACCTTCAGGCGGGTAATGCCATCAAGTCGTCACTACACGGTGCAGCACTTAAGAGCAACAAGGAGGGTGGACGGAGCATCCAAGTGGAGATCACTCCCACCGCCTCCAGGATCTCCCGCAACGCTGTCACTTCTCTCTCTATACGGGGTCACCGCTGGAAGAGGCACGGTAAGATGCACACACAGGATAAAACTGCTCTGAGACCTCCAAAAACATGGGAGCTGAAGCTGTTGAAAGAACAGGATACTTTATATATCTTTTAAACATATTATAATCCAGCTTTCAATTATTTAGTAATACATTTTTGATGCAACAATTCCACATCAGAGGAGAAAGCAAGAGGTACATTTTTAATTCAATTAAATTCAGTTTATTTATATAGTGCCAAATCACAACAAAGTTATCATTTCACTGACCAGTCAGTGTTGCCAGATTGGTAATTTTACTGCCAATTAGGTAGTTTTCATTCAGATTTTGCTAGGAACTCTGGGAAGATTTTTGTTGGATTGTTGCATTTTGCCACATTTTGTTAAATTACCTTGGCTTGTACTGATGTGTGTTCATGTTCAAACAGTAAATATAATGTAACAATACATGGATTGGGTAGATTTTTGTGTGCTGTGGCAGTTTTTAACAGATTTTTAGGCTGGAAAAGCTCGACCCTATCTGGCAACACTGCTGACAGTCATCAAGTTTTATCATTATGCTCCTAAACTTGTAGATAGTTTACTAACTCACACCTTTTTACCTCCATTTTTTTATCAATTTATCAATTTAACATGTTGACCACTTCAGTTCTTTGAATTTTATTTCGGTTATGACACAGATTTATTATTTTTAATAATGATAATTCTTATTATTCTCCATTATTATTTATTATTCAATTGAACAAGATTCAGTCTGAATCATCAGCTCAGTTTGGTGATTTAAAATATGACGGCTTTTGAAGGTAGAACCGCATTAACTAGAATTTATGGATTTTATTTCAGATAATTATATGAGACGTTTGCTATTGAAACGTTTCTTTTCAGATTAAAATAAAAGATGACTAACTGAGAATTGGTAGAAAACGACTCTCTTTTCCCAGTAGGCAGCTCCATCAGGTAAATTACAGCCTTCAGCTGGTTTAATTAGATGTTTTATCTTGAGTCCACACCCATGGCTGCTGCTGTTTTAGGCAGGAACCGAGTGAGAGGTTTGCTTATTTTTAAACCTTTGATTTGCACTGATGGAGGAAAAAAATCTGTTTCAATTGTATTTCATGCGTTAGAATGAGTCGTGATCACTTCAGTTATGTTGGTCGTATTCATCATCATGTAGCATGCTCTGTTCTGTTCATTATAAGTTATTTATATTTTTCTGCCATCACGTTTATGACCTTCTGTTTTGTGTTTCTGTGGTTGTGTGTGCCTGTGCACGCGACCATCTTCTTGTTTTTTTTTGTGTGTGTGCATGAAATACATCCATCTTTGTGTTTGTGTGTCTGTGGTTTGTCTACGTTGTGTCCCGCTGTCCTCCATGCTCCCCCTCACCAGAAACCCAGGAGGTGAGTGTAGACGGAGATCTGGCGCTGGGGGGCGCGGTCGTCCCAGAGATCAATGTGACTGGCATAAACGGCGATCGGATGGCTAACGGAGACTCCCTGAGGCCACGCCTTGATGGACGCACCCATTTAGACGGCGACGTGTTGGGTGCCTCCTCCGAAGTCAGCCTAGACGCGCGAAGTCATGACCATGGGAGTCGGAGTCAGGAGGTCAGGAGGCAGAAGTCTGTGAGGCGATTGGTGGAGAATGAGGGTTCTGGGTCCGCCTCCACAGGGAGGATCCAGTACTAAGGTCCAGCCCCTCCTTCCCCCTGCACCACTCTCGGGGTAACCTAGGTAACCATGTGTGGAGGCTGATCTGAAAAGCTGCATGATGACTTTGATTTTAACTTTGGCGCTGGGCTCCAACACCCTGTCTTCACCTAACTGCACTTATCCCTCCTCTCATCTGTCTATCCATCGTCAGTCATTTTTCTCTCTCTCTCCTTTGTGGCTACAGTTTCCTTATTAAGAGCAGCTTCTGAAGCTCCCCAAGTTCACGCTAATAATTTACAATCTTGCTAAAAAATTAGTCTTTGCTGTGTGATTTAATCATAGCTTTGTGACGTGAGGATACTTTCTTTAGGAAGGGTTTAGAGTTATACATAAACTTTCTGCAAAATTTTTTGTTTGTTGTATATTTGGAAATAACTCCCAAGGCTGCTAGTCCCTAAAAATTCCATGAGCTATAGAATTGAGGCTTAAATGATGTCAGTAGTAGCTAACATTGTTAACGTTGTCGTTAAGGAGTCCTGGGTTTGTACACGAGAGGTTTTTACATGGATGGTTTGAACACCTCAACACATTTATCCTGGGTTGCTCCTGGAAACGGGTTATTTGCTTCTGATTGGTAGCTAGGAGCGAAGAAAAGATACGCAGGTCTTGAATTTAACTGTAGATAAGAAAACTATGTCTCCTGACCTGATTTGTAGCAGGTTAACTTTGTAAGACTTCATCAAGACCTTCCTATCTGTCTGTCAGCTGTGTGTTCTGTTGATGTTAGCATCAGATTAGATTTGTATTTGTGAATAAGCTGGTAGATGAGCCTGTACAAGAGTCTAGATGTGTGATTTAAAGAAAGCACTGGAAATGTCTAGTACATGAATGTGTCTGGACATAAAAAGAGAAACAAATCAAAATCATGGTACAAATTTGTGCTTTTCCTTGATTTTCCTTTTCTAGTCTTTCTAAAGCTTGTGCTCTTGGACGTAATCCCTGCTTTCCTTTGGGACGAAACATTTGCTCCTTTACCTCCAAATTACTGTCTGTTTTCTCACAGCACTGTTCATGATCTTAATTTGTGCTGGTCTGGAACTCCCAGTTCCCTGTCAAATGGTGTTACTGTGTAAAGACGCCACCTGCTGGACCTAACAGACCTTATCAGACATTCAGTCACAGTTTCGTAGGACTATAGATGACTTTGATTAATTTATTCTATATCAAAGCTGAGCTGCGAGGAATTGACTGAATGTCAGACGAGGCTGTGAATCTCTTACTGTGCCTCTGTTTTCATGCACCTCCTTCTTTATCTCTTTGCTTCACAGATGCAGTGGATCTGGGTTCCCCGGATGAGCTGATGGATATTTCAGAGGTGGATGAAGGGGTGTGGCCAGCTGGGATGGGGCCAGATATGACCCCTCCCACCATCACTATCAGCAACAGCACCACAACATTGAACCTGGGCGCCAAGGCCCTGAAGAAGTGTCGGCTCGGCGTGCGCAACAGCAAGGACAAGGAAGCGGGGCCTCTAGTAACAGGCCGGGCTGCGAGCGAGTACACAGAGCTGTCCGTCAAGCGGCTTACACTCACTTCCAGCCAGTCGGTGCCCAAAGGGGGTGCTCTCACCAGTCTGACCCGCACCGCCAGCGCCGTCTTCTCTCGTTCTTTTGAGCACGTGGCCAGCAGCAACGCCCCTCCTGCAAGCAACCACACAGCCTCTGAGGCAGGTAGCTACTCCTGCAGCCTGCAGGAGGAGGGGCTGGGGTACCTAAGTCCTGCCCCAAACCACACCCAGCGCTCCCCCAGCATTAGCCTGCTTCTTGGCTCTGACCTTTGAACTCTTTGCAACTGTATGAACCCTCATCTCCGATCCTGTGACCTTGTGACCCTGTACCTGTGACCTGAAACTCCAAGCCATGCCAACTGCCGTTGAGCACAAACATGTGAAGGACTCCTCCGCTTGTTTTCTCCGTCACTCCGTTCATGATTTTCAGTGCTGTAAACCGGCTTGCTGCAAACATCAGAGCGCCTGAGCTCCATCGGCACCTCTCCCCTTGCAGGGTCTCGTCTCAGCCTCACAGAGTGAAGGTGTGAAAACTCCACTTTGTTCATTTTAAAAATGACAGGACAAAACTGAGCTAGTGTCAGAAAAGAATGCACTTAAACATCATCCCCAAAACTGTTGGAGAAGATAGAACGTAATTACAACTGCATTTGTTGCCCTGTATGGCTTTACCATACGTCCATCCTTACCTTGCCCTGGTGTGTCTGAAGAAAAGTGTGCTGTTAGTGTGAGCAGGCTTGCCTGTGTGTATTTGTGTGCATGTGTGTGTGTGTGTGTGTGTGCAACAGTTTTTAGAAAAAGGCTGCTGATTACAACAGTGAACAAGGTGTGATTCTTTTAATTAAAACATGTTTCTACAACTTTTTTAATACTAGTAAATCCTACCCACAGCAATACAAACCCATGGTTTTCAGTATTTTTTCTATTTTTGGGGTTGAGTTGTTGAACTGCTGTCTACATTTGTCAGCTGTTTTACATGCTTTACGTAAACGTAAAAAGCAACCAATGAATAATCAACCAGTATCAAAAGAATCGGGTCTTACGTTTACAATCACAGTGTTCTCTTCATTACGGAGAAGCAAAATGTTTTTTTTTTCCCTTTTTGCTCCGCAAGCACCTTCCTTACTTGCCGTGTACCAAATGGCAAAAGTTGTGGTCCAGCTTGTTTTACTTGGCAGTCGCTTTACATTTTTTGGGCTGATGGTTGGTGTGTATGATTAATTCAGTGTTGAATTTTGCACATAGAAGAGAAAATCAGTTGTGTTATCAACTTTGGTATTTTTGTATAAACGAGAAGTTTGACTCTCGCGTTGTATTTTTTTCCCAAGACAAATATGCTCTGTTGCTCCATAAACTCAACTTTTCTATGTTTCCTAACCGTGCAAGTCCAAAACCACGTACATCAGTAATTTACTTGCGTTCAAGGACTAAATAGTTTGATACTCGTGATCCTAATTTAATTTTTTTGGCGTTCAGCAAACGGAGGCATGTTTGTTATACACACCATTTCAGAAGTTTAGTACCTAAGTGATGTTTCCTTCCTTCCTTCTTTATTACATTATCATGTTTCAGACATGGTAATAACAAAAGAATAAATTCATTGGCTACAACTGATGTCCTAAATCAAGCATTCATGCTGCTCCACATGATAGCACTCCGTGTATTGTAGCTGTTGAGTGTCTATAGCTTGGTGCGACAGTACCAATCATGTTTCTTTTATGTTTGTTTACAGTGAATTACTATTGTTGTACATCTTACTGTTAAAATGAAGTTTCTTATATTGGCCTTTCTTTGTCTGAAAAGAACTCATCGCTGTAAATTCTGGGAATAAAGTGTTTCTATATTTCATTTGTATGCTTGGTAGTTTTTTACTCATCTGCCAGAGGGCCTCACTATGAAAACTCCTTTTGGCTACACTGAAGTAGAAAAATTTAAAAATTAAGTCTTATTTATGAGATACTGTCAGTATTGTGACTTAAAATTTCAGAATTTTGTCATGGTGTCATGCTATTGACATAATTTTGCAATAGCATATCATGAGTTTTTTTTTTTAAGTGGCAAAAATCGTGGAAATTTATACAAACATCAACTTTAAATATTTTATAAGTAAACGTTATTCAGTCCTATCGCCTCTATATACAATATGCAAACTGTACAATGTAGAGGTTGTATATTTGACAGTTTAGCTAGATTTTTCCTGACTAAAAACATAATATATAGTTTTGATTTTAACTTTACATTATTAAACATTTTATTTATTTTGTTAATTATGCTTCCATTTTTGTGCAACATTTGGTCTTTTTGACATATTTTCAGTTTGACATTTTCAGTTTCAGCTTTCATAACAGAAGACCTGCATTCTCACTTGTGACCACTAAGTGGCAGCAACCGCAGCCTAGTGTGTTGGACCTCCTCTACGTAACTTCCTTTTTCCCGTCCTTGGAAGCGTTGGGAGCCTCGCTCGTCTGGACATGGCTAAACTGAGTAAGGAGAGCAAGCAGCGGCTGCAGCAGCTGTTCCAGTGCGGGCAGTTCGTCATCCGATGGGGTTTTATTCCAACTGTGCTGTACCTCGGTCAGTATCTGAACACTTAAGAGGGAACCATGTTCGGAAACAAGAGTCACGTTCAGCTAACTGGCTAAGCTGTGTAGCTAAAAACCAGAGTTCCTGCTTTTTTAACACACAAAAAAAGCTTAAGTATGAATCAAAATAGTCATAAATATTACTTTGCTTATAGTTTTTCTAATGTAAAAGGCTCAGTTTTGTTTAATTAGCACAGAGCAGCCGTTGTCGTCTTGCACGATGTGGTGTACTGGATCATGCTAACACGCCAGTTTAAAAAGATGAACAGAAACAGGCCCACTTTTTTTTAATCATCGTTTTAACACTACTGTACAAGACAGCCCTCCTCCTTTTGAGTATTCACATTGACAACCTTGGTCCTGAGGCAGGTTGATTCATACTGTCATACGTACATGTCTGAAAAACTAACACTTCCGTGGCAATGTTGCCAGATAGAGTCGAGGTTGCAAAAATCTGCTAACAACCGCTGCATTACACAGAAACCCGCCCAATCAATATACTGTATACAGTACTGTATATATACTGTATATATACAGTACTGTATATAATATACAGTACTG
>JARVGV010000630.1:13745390-13760530 GCA_031762435.1 Hypsolebias longignatus | reverse complement strand
CATTTTTTTTTTTTTTTTTTTTCCACATGCAGAAATAAAACAGAGGAAAGGCAGTCTGGCCGTGTAAGCTTTTATCATTTGGAAATTTAAAATACTGTACTAAAGACATCATGAGCAACTTTCCTGAGCAACTTGGTTTCTCTTGTCTGCAGGTGGCTGAGCAACGAAGCGATACGTTACAGAGGCTCTGAGCCACTACAAGAGCTGTGAACCTCCAAGTTATTCTCCAACCTGCTCTTCATCTAATGCAAAATTAGGAAACGCACAAAACATAATAATTATTAAAAAAACAACTAAATGTTTCATTATGTTACCTGCAGATTTAACTGTAAAATATAAAATAAAATAAAAAATTAACTAACCAAAGCCTTAGTAAATACCAACTTCAAACCTTTCAGCTTTAAACACTGGTGATTTTCTTTAAAGGTTAAATTACTTGATAAACCCCCATTTTGGAGCTCTGACCGTACTGTATAGAAGAAATATTGTTTCATATTTACGAAAAGCTGCATTTCATGTGTTGTATCTCTCCATTTCATCATATGTTTATTAAAAATGTGAAATTCTATGAATAAAAAAAAAGTTTACCCATGTGCTTTGAATACAGCAGTTTAAATGCACCACTGAATTACACTGAGATGTTAAAGGCACAGTAGAAGATGAATTAACTAGTTTTTAGTTCCTTTTGTTTGACAAGAAAATCTTTAATGTTTAAAGTTGTTTAAAGGGGTACTAATAGGATTAGCAAAGACAATGCTTAGATTAGAAGTGCCATAAAAAATGAGACGTCCCATCTTCCAACGCCCACAAACCACAGTTTTGATTAATTTAGCACCTTTCACAAAAAAAACTTTCAAGTTGTGCCCAGAAAACTATTTAAATCTCCGTGTTATTCATGAAAACCTGTGCGGCATGGGAGGATCAAGTGAAACTGCTGCTTTTCTGTGCCACCAAAGAACGTAGTGACAGAGCCAAGATGGTGGATATGTGTCAGACCTGCACCAAGGCCAGGTGATGTGATGACGTAGTGATGTGCAGCTGGAATTGAAATGGGAGAGCTGACACACCCTTTACATGTAGTGCTCCCTGTCAGTGAGTTACAGCTACTTCATGCCTACTTTGTTTTTGTCACTGTCTTTTAGGTTTTGGTGAGACAGGGACAGTTGGACTGGTGATTGATGAGTGACCAGACAGGGCTCATCTTCACTGCTATGTTGAAAAATGGTTCAGTGAACGTCAGAGTCAGACAGATGTATTTGTCATTCACATCTCATGTGGTGCATGTGGTGGAACAAAATTATGTACGCAGGATCCCTGTTACATCTGACAATAAATATGTTTTTTTTTAAAAAAAAACAGTAATAAGATCTAAGATATGAACTGAGAACAACATTAACTAGATAATACACTAACCGCTAGTAGCATAAAAACATTACATCGAACAGCAGCACGAACATGAGCCTGTGTGAGCAGATGAGCACGAATGAACACAGCTACATGAAACAGATCAGCAGCAGCATGAAACAGATCAGCAGCAACATGAAACAAATCAGCAGCAACATGATGTGATATTTTCATAGTGATTGTTCTGGTTAGATGTTCATGAGTCTAACAGCTTCAGGGTAGAAGCTGTTCCTCAGTCTAGTGGTTCTACACTTAATGCTCCTCAACTTCCTTCCTGAGGGGAGTGGAGCAAAATGTGTGTGTGCTGGGTGAGTGTGGACTTTCATGATGCAGGTGGCTCTCTTCCTGCATCTGGAGGTAAATGTCTGTGATGGTGGGGAGACTGACTATTATATATTGGGGTTTATATGTTCATCGATGTGATTATATAATCAAAATCAGTAAAATGTGAATGTTAGTGTTCTTTATTCAGAATATCTGCACATCACATCCCAGGATCTGGAATATAGACACAGATTAGATGTTAAATATGAATATTTCTATATTTATCACCACAGTAATAGCTTTGCTATGAAATAAAGATGAATGATAGTTTGAAATGTGTTTAAGAGGTTAACTCAAAAACTGCCAATCTGACTCCAAATCCGCCCAAATTATCCCAATCAATTTTTACCTGTAAAATCAGAATGAAAACCGCCCAATCTGGCAACACTGAGCAGAGTTTGTTGGGGAAGGAGATGTTCGCATGTCTGTGGTGTGTGAGCATAATAGAGGGGGAAGTTGGATCTTTTTGCATGTGAATGCTGCACACTCAAAGAAGACTTCTGTGGCTTGGAAACACCACTCTGTCACACTTTCTATTTTTAGAAGTGTGTTTCTCCATTGTGGTTTATTTATGCTTTTTTTTATTGATGAATAACTGAGTTTTTTTTAAATATACGACTTCCATAGTGCTGAAACAAGCAGGCACTGGAAAGATGAACCTCCTAAAAGTTCAGCTTTTAAGCAATTTCTGTCTGAAAGAGAAAGTGACTTCCATTATTCAGTTTCTTGACGTAATCAATTATTTACTACCGAATCATCAAAACTAGTGAAAGTAACACGTTATTGCCTTGGAATAACAAGAAGCTTTTTTATTTTACAAATTTCGTATTTTTCCTAAGAAACATTGCATTACGGTTCACTTTTGAAACCAGTGAATCAAGCAGGACACACGGAGGAAATGAATGAGCTGATCAGATGTTCTTACCTCTGCTGATGTGGGTCGTAAAAGATATTGAGTATGTAAACCAAAAAAAGGAGGAAGGTCACGTATCCATTTGAAGTAAACATTTGCATTTTTGCTGTCTAGTTTAAACATCCGCTGAACAAATTTGGGATCAAATAAAAATACAACCAAGACGAGTCTACAGCCTGTATCTAACAAATGTGAAAAAGGTTTAACTAGTTCCTTAACTTACACAGTTGTTAAATATAATCAGACATAACCCATATTTGTCCCAGTTCAAAAAAATAATGAAGTGTCACAGTCCCACAACACAATTGCTTTGTTTCATGAGATTTTTATTTTTTAATTATTTGTTCAAAGCTGATGTTAATTCAGGCTCTGTTCCTTGCCACACATATAAAAAATGGAACAAAATTCTGTTTTGTTTTATTATAAACATCTAAATTAATCAAATAGGAACCGTGTCCTTACTCTTCTGTTGTTTGAATTTACAGGTTTCAAACGAGGAGCAGATCCCGGCATGCCTGAACCAACTCTTCTGAGGTGAGGACAAATAACTCGCTCCGACATCAGCAGTGTTCATCTGAACAGATTTTGATTTGGGCTTTAGTCTCAGTCTTAAAATGTAATTTTGTTTGAGTCATCATCTAATGAACTTGAATACAAAGTCAAGTTTCTCTTCATTTTTAGAAATCAATAATTATATCTAAAAACATGTTTTTCTTGACATCAAACGTAAAATGTTCATGTCTCTTTTTGTCCTCTCAGGTATTAAACATTATTTTTGCTTTAGTTTTTTGTTGGTGCATTAAGACTAGTTATGTCTTCCATGAGACAAGTCACAAGTGTGTATCTTCTGTTATTTAATGCTCCCTAACCTTTTACATCTTTAAAGAAGGAAAAAAATCTCCTTGTTAGAGATTATATAAATTTATTCACAACAAACAAAATAATACAAATATGAAACAACAATTTATTGCTAAATAAACACAACTGAATTGTTTCATAAGAGCACAGAGATGTGCCTCCTTGCTCTTTGCAGACACTTGTTAGACTCATGATTTAATCTACTGCAGCGCATTTATAAAGTGAGGATGGGCCAGTTTGGGAAAGTGTTTTATTTTCTACATTTTTTTTATTTTTATAATCGGTGTGGTGTTTAGACCTGGACACGTTTATTTGTCAGAAGAATGCTCTCTGGTGCCCTTGAGACAGATTTGAGACCCTCACAATGACTGTTCTGTGAGACAAAAAAAAATGCTCAACCCATTTTTTTTTAACATGTTCAAGCAAACAAGATGTGAGCCTCTGGAGCTCCACAAAGATTGATTCTGGAGACTCCTTCATAAATACAGTTTGTCTACTATAGCAGCCCAGTGAGAGATCACTTTAAGGACCAAAAGGCGGCCATATTGTTTCTGTAGAGGATCAACAACAGGGACTTCAGACCTCTAACAATTAATTAATTAGTTATTAGCTGTCATGTTCAGCTCTATTATGCAAACTGAATAAAAAGAATATACAGTAGTCCCTCGTTTATTGCAGGGTTTCATTCCGGAGTCATACGGACCCCCCTGCAATAAGTGAAAAACTGCGAAGTAGGAACGCTATATTTATTTTAATATTTATATACCTGTATATATTAAGGTGTTAGAAACCCTTCCCACACTCTTGCAATGTTCTAAACTCTTAACCCTATGTAAGTACAGCACAGTAGCTATGTCCTGCAAAATTTTATATGGGTTCTTCTAACCAGCCTTGGTCCGGTTCTGTTCCGGTTCTGATCGAGTCCAAATCCACATGAAAAAAGTCCCAGTGAGCTCCAGAGAAAACACCGGACCTCCAAGAGACGCCTCCCCACTCGAGAGGCCTCATGGACCAGCAAGCAGCACTCAGACTGACTGACCAGTGATGCTGGAAGTTCGGTTCTGGTCCAATTCCCTGTCGGTTCCATGCGTCTCTCTGCATCCAGTGAGCACCAAAGTCACTATGAATATGGACTGAATTTTTTGGGATCGGATCAAAAGTTTTCCTCCATTTCAGCAGAAAGCAACAGCTGGGAGCACTGTTGGCTTCTGGTTAATGTAGTCCTTTTGACTGGCGATACAGTGTAGGCTTATTGGGAGAAAACTACAAAATGGCAGCACCTGTCCAAAGTTTAAATTTAAAAAAAAATTTTTTTAAACTTTTGACTGTATCCCGTACTGTTCCAATCACATGAGTGATATAAATGTCAACAATCGTGTGTCGTGTACAATCTTACTTTGAAAAACCGCGAAGTAGCGAGGGACTACTCCTGACTACTTTGTGGAAAGTTTTTACAAGTTTGAAAAAAAATGTTTTGTCCAAGTCAATTCAAAGTTTATTTATATACCGGTAGCACATTTAAAAACAACCACAGCTGACCAAAGTACTTCACAAGAATTACAGCATTGTAGATTAAAAAAAAAAAAAAGATAAAATATTATGCAATTGAGTTTAATAAAAAATAAAAGTATAATAAAAATTACAGTAAAATACCAATAAAATAATAGTACTAATAAAAACCAAGACAACTATTACATATTTGCTGCAATCCTCCCAAAACTCGCATCACTCAGGTACTAATTTGAGTGAAGACCAGAGAGAATAGATGTGTTTTCAGTCTGGACATAAACTGATCTACTGACAGAGAGAGTTAACAGACAGAGGCTGTTCCACAGTCTGGGTGCTGCCACAGAGAAGGCTCTGTCACTTCTAGTCTTCAACCTACTGTAATTTCCGCTGCCCATATTGCTCCCTATATATATATATATATATATAGTCACATGAGTCCAAATATGTCTAATAAAGTGGAAAAATCCATACATATGTCGCTTCGTTGTATATATCATATCTATTACGCGTCACCACTGACGACCCGGAAATGTGGGTTGAACCCAGAAATGTGAGCTGATGTGCCAAAAATTGATTGGCTGCTAGATACAATTACTTGTTTGCTCAAAATTATAGTAAAGGTGTGTCTTAGTCTAACTTTTGCTTAATAAGTGCACTTTGTCAGTCAAATCAGCTGCATTTCAAAAGTATTTTCTGTCTTGGTGCTGTGGGAGTGTGTAGACATGGAGGAAAAAAGGAGGAACGCTGCTCATTTCTTCCAAATTTAACAAGAAAAGCATCTAAAACAATTATTTGTTTGCTCAAAATTATAGCAAAGGTGTGTCTCAGTCTGACGTTTGCTTAATAAAAGGACTTTAATGGTCAAATCAGCTGCATTTCGCTGAGGCAGTGCAGCAAAAGAAGCTGAGGTTACTCCAAGCAGCGAGCAGAATGAAGGTGGGAATATGGCAGGCCGATTGTGTCTTTAATAGCTGGTGAAGATTCTCAGTCATCCAGGACATGGTCGATTCAAAAAAGTTCAAGACAAAAATAGTAAAGTATAAAGTACAATAAATAAAGTCCAGTTGTTTTTGTCTTGAACTTTTTTGAATTTGTCATTAAAGCCACATTTTCCTATTACATGATACAACGGCATGCCTTAGGGACTACTACTACTACTACTCTGCTTCCATCAAGTGTCTGAAAGTGGTGCTGCTCAAATTTTTTTTTTAGAATCAATGAAAACGGTCATATCTCAGCCAAAAATTGGTTTATAAAAATGGGGGAAATCCATAAATATGTCACTTCAGCCTATAAGTCACAGGCCATGAAAATTATTTTTTTTTTAAAGTGACTTATAGGCTGAAAAATACAGTAGCTTTAGGGACAGCCAACAAAAGCTGGTCAGCTGACCTCAGGGCTCTGGATGGAGTGTAGGGCTGCAACAGATGCACTAAATGACAGGTTAGCTAGTTTACTTAGGTTAAAATGTGTGACATCAAGTATTATGGAGATAAAACTTGGGTTTTTAATGTAATTTTTTAAAAGTTATAACATATTTTTTTTTTGTTTGTTTTCTAGCTTGCTATGGGGTTGAGGACCATCTTCATGCAGCCAGTCCCCTCCCTCAGGATCATCTGACATGTCTTAGGAAAAAACAGACAATTTCTTTCTTTTCTGTCTAAATCATTCAGCCCTGTGTGTGATATATAATGAACTGATGGTATATAATGTAAAAAACACAGAGAGCAAGGTTGCTGAGGGCGTGCATGTCCCTGAAATGTTTTTTTTTTTTTTTTCATGGATTTTTGATGTTCATTTTAAATGATCCAGTTCATGTTTGTCTTTTTTTTATTATTTCTAATTTAAAATTCCTGACAATAAAACCAGAAGAAGAATGATACTGCTGTCTGGTTTACTGTAAGAAACCAGTAAAGATGTTCGGCTCGCGGTCGCTGCCACAAGTAACAGAGTTTGTTGTCAGTCCTGAAATGTGTGGCTGATTTCAAAGAAGACACATGCACATTATTTATGCAAATACATATACGTTTATTTCACCACTTATCAAAAGTTGTATAAAAAAAAGCACAACAAGTTAAACAAGTAAAAAAATAAAGATAGAAAAGTAACAGCCTTTTTTTAAAGTTGCAAACAGCTGCTCAAGTAGCATCAAAATAACTTTAAAGTATATTCAATTAATTTAATTCACCGTACAATCATGACTTCTCTAATAAATAACAAATGGGTATAAATAGATTAAATAATTCTGTCAGCTACACTCTGACAGTACAGACACTTTTCTTAAGAGGAACAAACGGCGCCTAACGTTTCCCTGAGGTATTCCTTCATTAAAGGGTCTAATCTCGCGTCTCTTTACTAATTCGTGCTGCCGGTGCGGGCGCCTTGACTTCTGGGCATCTCCCATCTACGAATAGACCTTTTGCCGTCGATGAGGAAGAAGCGGAGGGAGGACAGGACGCTGTGCGCCGTCACCTTCCGGGTGAAGGTGTCCGGGTTGTCGAGCTCCTTCAGCAGCTGCTCCTTCTCGCTGCTGGTCAGCTCCTTGACTCGCTCGCTCTTTCTCATCTGAAGGCGAGAGAGTACAACGACGGATCAGTGCCAGCAAGAGCAAACATCTGCTGGAGTTCATACGCAGCATCACTAAGACTTATTATTGTTAGGACTGCCATTTTTTTTTTATTAGTGTCTCCCAAAGTCCTCAGAAAAGCACATTAATCTATTTTTTTAAATATTCTTGAAGATTTTATTACAAAGTGAACAAATAGGGTGACTTGACGAAGACCCACCTTTGCTTTGATCTGTGTAATGAGCAGCGGGACGCTCGCCTCGATCTCAGCCAGCATGGAACAGTTGGGGTACTCCTTCTCCACGTGTTTCAGGAGAACCGTGTAGTTGAGCAGACCCTCGGCCAGCCTCTGGAGACAGGCCTCCTGATCAGAGCAGAGACCCTCACAGTTAAAACCAGTTGTCCACTTTGTCCCATCGATACCACCAGGACGAAGAGTTAAAGCTTTTTAAATGTACCTTGGTGAAGTTGGAGTCGGGGCATTTCACAGGGAACGAGGGGTGCTTGTTGTCCAGAGAGATGTAGTGAACTTTGTCTTGAAATTCTTCTTCAAACTGATAAAAGAAAATGTCACATGAACGCCCAGGTTTGGATTTAAGGCCTAATTCAACTAAAGCCGTCAAACAAAAGAGCTGTGTAGGTCAAAACCTGGAAAAACGCACGATTTTATGTGAAATCGAAAAATGTTCCAGACATGTCCATATATTAAGTTTTACATAAAGTATTAATATATGTTATCGGTGATTAATCTCAGCTACTATCACATCGAGTTTCTGGAAAATAGCTGTAAAAAATTTACTACACTATTGCCCTTTTTTGTGTTTTCTGACATACATTGGTTGTGGCAGCCATCTTGAATAGGATGACCTCAAATCAGCTGAAAACGTGAATCCACTGATTCTTTTCTGAAATTTTCATTGTGAGTGGTTCACAAGATATTTTGCTAAAACAGATCAACCGGTTTGATTCCAGCAGTTACTGAAGCTTAAAGCAAAGGTCTCACCTAATGAGTGTGTGATGGAATGACTCTCAGCTACTACCACACCAGATTTAAGGAAAATGTGATATTGACTGAGTTTCAGCCACTTTTGTTTGTTTTCTAAACCAGTTGGCTGCGGCAGCAAATGGAACTAACCCCAAAAGTTAACCAGTTATTCACCCAGTTAATATGTTCTGAAAGTTTTCTTAAAATCCGTCCAATAGTTCATGAGATATTTTGCTAACAAAATAACATCCCTCACCTCTTTCTCGTGGCGTTTGGTCGACGCAATGGCCTGATCCCAAATGTCGAAAATGTTCAGAGTTCCCTTCAGGTCAGGGGTCTCCTCCCCCTCCTCACCTGAGGTCTCCCCGTCTGCGGCCTCCTCCAGCGGCGCGCCAGAGGCGCACATCTGCAGCGCGGCGAGCGTCACCGCAGCCAGGAGCATGCGCAGAGCTGAGCATGAACGAGTGGATGAATTAGAGAAGAGACCAAAAGGGAAGTGGCGCTTCACGGAGGAGACACCGAGTGACTTACTGAGTTTGGAGGACATGACGCTGCTGGGAGGTCTGAGGTTCCTCTGATGCTCGGGGGCAGGGAGAGTCTGGAGGACTTGTCTCGTCTCGGAGGGGCCTCCTCATTTTTATACACGGCCAAGGGATTTCCCAACTCTCAGGGTTCCCTATACGTCATCATCCAGTCCGTGCAGGCCATCTGGAGGTTTCCTCTGCAGCTGTCCATCTTCAAACAACTTTATTTTCATTTTTAACTACTTTTCATAGTTATAAGAATAAATTAGATTTATGAATGATTGACCAAAATTGGAATACACTTTATATATTATATACAGTATATGTATGTGTATATAACTTTATAAATAATAATAATAGCACCAAATTAGCTGCAGAAGTGAGTAAACTCCATCAGCTATTTTCAGCCACGTCATTAAAAAAGGGAACTCCACTTGAACCCAAACTTGGACTGAATATCTAAATACACGTTCTTCCCGTCTGAGAACTCACGAGATAAGAAGTCGATAAGAGTTTTTCATTTTAATTCATCGAACTTATCCACCGCCACAGAAAGGCAAAAGACAGGCAATAACGTTTTTTAATTTTTCTTAAATTGGTGTGTGTGTGTGTCTGCAAAATATCTCATGAACAACTGGACACATTTTAATCAAACTTGTGGAAAGAAATTATTTTATACATCTAGGACTGAATAATCTTTGGAGCCTGATTCAAGATGGCAGCCACGGCCAAATTACCTCAAAAAACACATAAATCTGGCTAAAACTGTCAATTTTACACCCAACTACAGTATTAGTAAGAGCTGAGACGGATTAATATACTTTCAGCTCCAACGAATTGCTCTTTGTTTTAAGTTTTTGACATTAACTTTTTGCACTTAGAATTTGTCTGTTAGCAAAATATCTCATGAACCACTTGACCGATCTTAATGAAACTTTCAGGAAATCATCTTTGGATGTACATCAACAACGTTTAACTTTTAGAGGCAACCAAACCTAAGATTATCGACCATATCTAACTGACCTTAGGGAAACACAAAAAGCGTTATGAATTAGCCACTTTTACAGTCAATGACCTCAAATTTGGTGTGGTAGTAGCCGAGGGTCATTCCCAACTCCAACTTTGAGCGGGACGTCACATGAAATGGTACAGAGGTTTGAGAAAAACAGTTATACTCATTTTGCAACACAAGATGATCTAAGTAACACGTAACGTGAAATGCATCAGCTGGAGAAGAGTAAAAGTATAATTTTGACCAGTTTGGACACAAAAGCATTACGTTCTTTTTAAGATTTGCATGTTTATTTTGACACATCGTGGTATACCTTCTCTCTTCATTTGGAAATAGTGGACTTCTTTTTTTTCACTAAGAATAACCCCAAACAGCTGAACATGTACAGAGTGTTTCCCTATCTAAAAAAAAAAAAAACCCTTTTTGTGGTTCCCAGTCATTTTTTAAAATACATTATGAGACATGCAGACGTGTCTTAATGCCAAAAAGAAACATAATGTGTGCAGTTTTATCAAAAGAACAAATATTCCCTATAAAATGCTCCTTTTAACCCAAAAATTCAGACTTAAAATGATCATGATAAATTAATTTGAACAACACAAACATCAAACTGATAGGATTATCAATTACTAATGTCATAACATTCATATTGATATTCAGACATGACAGTAATAATAATAATAATAATAATAATAATACAAAATACTCTCAAGCATCTTGACGGAAACGTTAACAAAATCTTATTTAGTTAAATGTGCACTTATTTCCAGCCTGTAAGTGTAATTTTGCTAATATTTCCGTCAATTTGTTACTTCAAGATGTTTGAGAGTATGTTGTATTATTATTGTTATTACTGTCATGTCTGAATATCAATGTGAATGTTCTGACATTAGTAATTGATAATCCTGTCAGTTTGATGTTTGTGTTCAAATTAATTTATCATGATCATTTTAAGTTTGAAATTTTGGGTTAAAAGGAGCATTTTATAGGGAATATTTGTTCTTTTACTAAAAACATGGAATTTAACTTTTGATATACTGTATCCTCAATTAAAAATGAAATGTCAGCATGGCTCTTCAACATTTAAAATCAAACAAGACGTTTCTCCCAAATAATAAAATCAAATAAAATGTGTTTAGAGCCACAAAACCTGCTTGATGATTGAAATAAAAAAAGAACAATATGATAAGTTTTATATAAATAACTACATAAAAATGAGTTTACTACATTTTGAGTTTAAAGAACTAAAATACACTGTTAACATTTATACGTATTTATACATTTCATGATAAAATAAATGCCCAAACATTAATAAATATTTTGTGCAAAACTCATATGACACAATTTAACCATTGAATAATGGTAGATGTGTTTTTTATTTATTTATTTTATTTTTAGTGGAAAATCCACTTTGAAACCCTAAAATACATTTGAATCCAGTATTTGTGTAGGACAAATAATAATATTGGACTACTGTATTGTTGGCTTTTCAACTTGGTCTTGTTAAATTTTATAAAGGAAAATAAAGTAAATAATGGTGTTTTTCTGAAATCTTTATGGAAAACAAAACTTTACTTCTAATTTTCATTTTTCTCCAAATGACTTGACCTTATTTTAAATAAAAAAAAAAAAAAAAAGAAAAAAAGAACTTGATTCCAGTAACATGTGATGTAATGTGTTTGCAAAACTACACTTTCTATTTTAGTCTTTTCTCAACAGCTCGCTCTCAACTGTTTCAGAGAAAGAAAGATGACACGGTGTGGCTGGAAGGTCAGTTCAACCTTTATTTATACACGTTAATCAATTAATACATTTAATGAATTTAATTAATCACTAATACATAAATAATAAACAAATGAATTAATAAATAAACAAACAAATAAAATAAATAATAAAAAAATAATCAATAAATAATAAAATAAATATTAATAATTTAAATTATAAAAATAAATAAATAGAGGTTAATAAATAAATTCATTTAAATTAGTAGAGCAAACATCCTAAAAACAGTATTCTGTTACAGTAAAACTTGATAAGAGAACTGCTTTAAATAACTTTTCCTTTGAATGAACACAATTACCGGTATTTAGTTTCGTGTTTTTATCATTAACATTTAAATATGTTTTATCTCTGTTCAGTTAAGACAAGATCTGGTTTTGTGAGAAACCAACTTAAATGTGACGCGCGCACACACACACACACACACGCACGCACGCACGCACACACGCACGCACGCACGCACACACACACACACAAAATGTTTCTAAAATGACTAAGTGTTTGGATGTAAGAGATATGATTCTTATTTCCCCGTTCAAAACGAGCCTCAGTGATGCAACTTTAACATCTCTGTTTCTCAAGCCAAGAACATTAATTTCTCAAAAATTTGTAACACGTTCCTGTTGCATTAATGTATCATTCCTTACATTTTACACTCAAACATGAGCATTTTATTCCTCATTAGAGCTAAAAACAATTCTGCATCATACGAGAGCTGTATAGTGTTTCTGCTAAAAGATGACAGCAGAAATGTCTGTGTTTAGTCAGGACGTTGTTGTTTTACTGTTTTTGTAAAGCAGGATTTATTTAAAGCTTCTGCTGAACTTTAAACATGTGCAATAGAAACCAGAAGTTTATATACACTAATTAAAAAAAACATGCATTTTTCCACACTGTCTGACGTGAAATCAGAATGAACTAGGTCCATTAAGATTAACAAATTTTTTTCTACAGTATTTGCAAAATGCCTGAATAATGAAAGTGAGAATTATTTGTCAATTTTTATTACTTTCTTCAAAGACAAAAGTTTAAGTACACTGATTACTATGCTTTTAAACAATATGGGACTTTTGATGTCATGTTGGGATGATGGGATTAACCTGTATAAATAAAAATTGAATGAATGAAAAATGTCTTTGGAAGCTTCTGATAGGTTTATTGATAACATTTGAGATCATTAGAGGCACACCTGTCTGTAGCTGTAATTTAAGGAACACCTATACCACACTGCTTCCTTGTGTAACATCGTGGGAAAGTTGAAAGAAATCGGCCAACATATCAGGAAGAGAACGGTGGACTTGCACAAGTCTGGTTCATCCTCGGGTGCATAAAGGCCTGAAGGTGCCTCGTTCATCTACAAACAATTATACGCAAACAAGATGGGAATGTCCAGCCATCATACCGCTCAGGAAGGAGATGGGACCTGTATCCCAGAGATGAACATGCTTTCGTCCAAAATGTGCATATCAACCCAAGAAGAAAAGCAAAAGACCTGGTGAAGATGCTGGCTGAAACTGGTAAATGTGTCATTATCCACAATGAAACGAGTATCGACATGGGCTGAAAGGTCATCATGCCAGGAAGAAGCCATTACTTCAACAGAAACATTAAAAGGCAGATTAATGTTTGCAAAAACACACAGGGACAAAGACCTTAATCTTTGGAGACATGTCATGTGGTCTGACAAAACTAAAATTGAACTGTTTGGCCATAATGACCATTGTTAGTTTGGAGGAAAAAATCTGAGAACGCCAGTCTGACTGAAGCACGGGGGTGGCAGCATTATGTTGTGGGGTTGTTTTGCTGCAGAAGGGACTGATGCACTTAACAAAATTGATTGCGTCATAAGGATTGAACGTTATGTGGAAATACTGAAACGGGTGACGTAAGCCGTAAAAAAAAACCACCACTTCCTGGTTTGCACACGTCACACTCTGCCTCTTAACAGCGAAAATCACGATAATAACGTAAATTTGCACCTGTTAGGAGGTACAGGAGGGACAGTTTCACCGATACGAATGGTGATGATCACGACTATTAACGTCCATTTAATGGACTGACAACATCCGAAGCCGCTGGATTGAAATGAGTTTCCTCCGCAGGGTAGCTGGACTCTCCCTTAGAGACAGGATAAGTTCAGTCATCTGGGAGAGACTCAGAGTAGAACAGATGCTCCTCCGTCGAGAGGAGCCAGTTGAGGTGGTTCGGGCATCTGGTAAGGATGCCCCCAGGGTGCCTCCATTGGGAGGTGTTTCAGGCATGTCCGTCTGGAGACCACGCTGGAGAGACTGTGTCTCTTGGTTGGCCTGGGAATGCCTTGGAATCCTCCCAGAAGAACTGGAAGAGGTGGCTGTGGAAAGAGATGTCTGGACCTCCCTGCTCAAGCTGCTGCCCCCACGACCAGATTTCAGAACAAGAGGAAGATAATGGATGGATGGAAGATGATCTGTGTTGATGATCTGTAGGTCTTTAATGGATTGTATTTGCAGGAGATGACAAGCAGACATAGTGCACATGTAGTTGGTAAATGACCTGTACTTATAGAACACCTTTCTATCTTATCAAGACACTCAAATCTCTTTACAACACAATCTGTACTTCATTTACCCACACAGCACTCTACTACATCTCTACAAAGAATAATCAGTGCTTTATCACACTCGTACACCGATGGGACACAGAGGCATTGAGGGGTTCAGTGTCTTGCCCAAGGACATTTCAGCATGTGCCTGCTGGTGGAATCGAACCCCCAGCTGTTGCATTGGAGGATGACTGCTCTGACCACTCAGCCATTGGATACATGTAGTATGTTTATTAAAAAGTTTAAAACATGTTCATTTACATAAATGTCACGTTTCTGCCTCTCCTGACATTGTTTTCTGTCTCCATGCTGTTTCTTCCCCTGCTTGGGTCATTATTCAACTCCACTCCCGTCACCCTGCACCATGCCCACTCTGCTCCCCCACCGTAATGCACCTGTTCCCCTCCCTTATTAAACACCACACTCGCGTTCAGTTCTCACCAGATTATCAAACTCTTCACCAAGTACAGGTAGTCCCCGGTTTACGGCCGAGATCTGTTCTAACGGCTCGGCCGTAAACTGATTTAGCCTTAAACCGAAACTGCACATACGTGGTGGCCGTAAACGCGGATTTTAGCCTTAAACCGAAACTGAAACTAAACGGCGATCGGTAACGTCTTTTTAAACATGTTTTTTCAGTGTAAAACAACTTAGAACGGCCGTTTTAATGTGTTTTAATGTGTTT
>JARVGV010000630.1:13721341-13739108 GCA_031762435.1 Hypsolebias longignatus | reverse complement strand
CTCCTGGAGGTGCCGAGGTCCAAACGGAGGCTCAGAGGGGACAGAGCTTTTTCTGTTGCTGCTCCAAAACTGTGGAACGATCTCCTTTTTCTCATCAGACGAGCTCCTTCACTGTCCAGTTTTAAAACCCTTAAAAACACATTTTTATTATCTGGCTTTTGGTGCAGTTTTTATTGATCTTAATGTTTTAACTGTTTTATTCGTGTGTGTGTTTCAATGTTCTTGATTTTATGTGTACATCACTTTGTTGCAGCTGTTGTTGTTTTTAAAGAGCTTTATAAATGAAGCATTATCACTATTATTAAAGCAAGAGCTGTGTCCGTAGTCTTTGGACAAACTCGAGTCCATCCCTGGTGTGGGGTGGATTCTGCTAGAACTGTCCCTTGTCTCTGATCCTGTTTGAACTGTTAATGGACTGTGTCTCAATGAGGAGAAATGTTCCTTGTTTGAGAACGTCAGGATTTTGTTTCTGTTTTTTTGGAGATGATGTGATTTGGTTGGTTATTTCAAACCATGACCTTCTGGGACAATTGACATCTCAAAAGGTGGAACACTCCCTCCAGGTCAGGGGTGAGTCTCTGCTTCAAGCAGAAGAATTAAACTCTAGAAGTCTAGGAGCAAAAAGAACCAATGGATCTGAGCTTAGTCTGCACATGGAGGTCGTTTCTACCGTCTGTTGTGGTGAAGAAGGAACTCAGTTGAAGGGCAATGTTCTTGATTTACTGGTCCATCTACGCTCTAATCCTCACCTAATGAGGTGTGGATCATGGCCTAAAGAACCAGATCTCTGGTACAAATGAGAGCTGTGAGCTTCCTAAGTATGGTGGCCGGGCTGAATCGTCACTTTGTTCTTTTCTCATCAACAGAAGCTGAATGAATCGTTTCTAGTACGAGGACTTAAAACAACTTGAAGTGTTGATGTTAGAAAAATGCCATTTCTTGTCACTCGTGAGGTAACAGACAGGGTAAGGGAATCCAGTTTGGCAAAATGCTTGCCAGTTCAGAATGTTAATGAGAATTTGGTGGGGTTTTTTTGCAGTGGGAATTTACCCACCAGCACAGTGGAAAAAGCTCCACTTTCTTCTATAACTTCTGATCTTGTTTCAGACTAGTCCTAATTCCAAGCCTGGAAAATGGAAGCTCTAAATTAAGTAAGATCCTCTTTTAATCTTTCTGTACAAGTGAAACTTTGGGGAAGTTTAGTTCCCTGTTGAATATGCTGTTCTATTAACAGACTAAAACAAAAAGGAATGTCTGTTTTTGACTAATGTGGTTAACCTCACAACATTAGGGTGAAAGTCAAAGTACGCCCTCCATTCTGATGCACAAATGCTGAAATTCCAGAGTTACTACAAAACGGTCCGAAACATTTAAGTTTTGTCAAAGTCCTTTTTTTGTGCTTAGTTTTTATTTGTAGAGTAAAACATAAAGGTAAAAATAAAATTAAAATTAAAAAAAGACCTGTTATAAAGAGGCAACCTTCTTTTTATATTTGGAAAGCTGTAGTTTGATCCTGAATAAAATAATCTGATCCAGACGCAGAAGAATGTAAACCTGAATAAATAAAGCTAATATTTTATTCTATTTTGATTAAAAAATAATAATAAACAGCACCATGTTGGCCAATTCTCTTGAATATAGCTTTATTGGGGAAAAAATACAAACAGAAAAAAAAATGTTTGGAAATAAAACAGCAAAGCATTAACAGCATGATGGATGTTCGAGAGGCAATGACTAACAAAGTAATTACCAATGGAGGTGGTAAATAGGTCCTCATCATTTACACACATGTTTTAAATGTTTATTTTGACCAAATAATTTTGTATTTTGGTGCAGAGATTAGAAAAAGCAAGGCTGTGATCGGAAGGTTGCCGGTTCTACACTCCAGAGACTGACATCAAAATGTAGGTGGGACTTGGAAATTCAGTTGAATTCAGTTCTATTCAATTCAAAGTTCATTTATATAGCACTTTTAAAAACAACCACAACTGACCAAAGTGTTTCACAAGAATTAAAACATTGTAGATAAAAATATGATAAAAGAAATAAAATTGAGTTTCATAAAAGTAAAATGCCCATAAAGTAATAAAACTAAGACAAACTGTTTCATATTTGCTGCAATTTCTCAAAAATTAGAATCAGTCAGGTACTAGTTTGAGGTTGAAGGCCAGGGAGAACAGATGTGTTTTCAATCTGAGCCTAAACTGGAAAGGTGAAATACCCACACCTGCTTTCAGCCTTGTTTGCCCCACTCTGGGCCCTTGAGCAAGGCTCTTTACCTCCACCATCTGCTCCCCGAGCCCCCTGCTCCACACAGAGGGCTGTGGTAGCTCTGTGGTTTGTGGTTGCATCAGGAAGGGCATCCGGTGTATAAACAATTGCCAAGTCTTGGCATGAGTTGGTTTGCTGTGGCGACCCCTGAAGACGGAGCAGCTGAAAGAAGAAAAAGAAGAAGAAAATTTGAATTCAGAAGATCTTCTTTTGTTGAGTAATGATGGAGTTATGGCCTTTTTTGATCAAACCTTAAAAATAGCACCATGCAGCATTTCATGTGATACAAGATCTAACACAATTTGTAACAATTAAAGTCTATGTTGGATCTAAGCTACAACCCCAACAAGTTTCTGTAAAATTCACTGAATTACATGAAGTCAATTGGCTGTGGGACATTTTGATTTGGGTTGGCTCCAAAAGTTCATCATTTGTAGACATGAATTCAAATATTACTCAAGTTCAAGTTTCTTTATTGTCATTCAAATCTCATGCAGTACTTGAGGTGGAACTAAACTGTGTACTCAAGGTCCCGGTTATACCCAATAACAGCAAAATTATAAAGTATAAAAAGAAATGGTATATAAGGAACTAAGATATACACTAATATGTGCCAAATGAACGTTAAACAATACGCTAAAAGATTTAAGATATACGCTAAACACTAATAATGTAAAAATAATACAATATATAAAACAGCAGCCCGAACATGAGCTTGTAGTGAGTAGATGGGTATGAATTAATAGAGCAGCATGAGATCAGCAGCATGGATAATCAGCAGCACAGACAAGTCACACTTTTTGGGAGTTTCAATAAATTATATCTGATGGGTCATGAGCTATTTTGCTGACAGATAGGGTTGACTGCAACAAGTAATGCAACAGTTTGAAGCAAAGGTGGTGCAAAATGTGTGGCACTCAGAGTATACTGGAGATAAGTCTCAGCAACTACCTTGCCAAGTTTTAGCTCATTGTCTGTAAAATTGACCGAGTCATGGCCATTTTGTGTGTTGGCTGAGGTCAAGAACTAGTGGCGGCCATCTTTAATCAGTGACTCCATATATTTGACTAAATAGCAGGTGTTCTCTTTCTAATAAATGAAATATGCTATTGTTATCTTTTATGAAGCTAAAAGCCATACAAATAGGAACTCTTGTGCAGGTAAAGCTTTAATATGATTCATACAAACTACGTGACAACAACAACTCTGCTGTTTCTCCAGTTCCACCTGTTCCAGGTGTTCTTCTGAGCATCCTAAAAAGCCCACAATTGTGGACTGTCATCTGAGATAATGCAGTTCAGCCTCATTGCCACTAGATGACAGTCAAACAAAGTTTTTTTAATTTTTTTTTTTACAAGAGACACTTTGTTCTCTTAGAAAGGGAACATCCTGATGCAAAAGGATGAAAAGGTCTCTTTTGTAGTTGTACTCATCAGCACATCCACATTGCAGTAATATTTGACTTTCACAATAACTGCAAATAGCCTGAGGATCTTGGTGTGCACTAAAATGTTAGGATAGAGAGAAGGATGATGCTCACATGGATGACTGTGGATTATAGTGTTGGAGCCTTTTCCACATGCCAACATCATCCTGCTGTTTGGAGGATACAAAAAGGATCACATTGTTTTGACTACGGTATATATGCTCCAAAAACTCAACTGTTTTGAAAATATACACGCCTATCTCAAAATTCAGACGGACAGAGTAAAAAACAAGTGCCTGCAGTCACGCTCAGCAGCGTGAGGCTTAAAGGGGCAGTTCAGATCTGTTGAAATGCATTTCAGAAAAATTCAATCACTTCTATACCTTAATGGTTGTTTATAAACAACTGAGGTTTGGGGGTGGGAAGATGGAGAAAATAATAATTCTGATTGGATATATGAGCTACAGCTAGTTCAAGCAATACAATAAAAAAATGACCAATTCTATTTATAAAAACATTTAAACTTGCATTACATTATTATTGTAGCATAAATATGGAAGCATCCCAGGTTGCATTGATGGTGTCACAGTTAAATAACAGTGCATGTAAAATGTTAGCTTGAAACACATTAAAAGTTTTGAAATTGGAGTTTTAAAATGGAAATACTGTATACACTTTGGCCTTGACCTGGCTCAGATTAGCAGTTAGCTCGTCAATCTGATCAGAATTCACTATATTTCTCCAAATCGAGGTAATGTAAAACCCATCTACAGGTAATGTGGTAAATGTTTTCCACATGACCCCATTTTGAAATAACATAATTGCTTGGTAAAACCTCACACTGTTACACCAAAATGTTCCCAAACTCAGCTTTTTGTTTGGTCACATTTAGCATCTTCATATACTCTGCTAATATGGCAGCAAAGCTATGGTTTAAATATTGCTTTAAGTTGTTTAAAGACTAGACTAGAAATGTAATCCATTAATGTAGCCAAGCTCTAGAAGAAAGTGGACAAACTTTTGTGGTAATCATTGACTTTAGGGAACTTGGTAAATACCCCTGTTGGATCTGCTTTTCAGGAAATACTGTGTTCTGACAAAAAAAAAAAAAAAAAAAGAATACAGCAGTCTTGTTTCATTCATGTTTTTGCCGTGTTTCTGTCCTTTAGCAAAATATCTCATAAACCGCAATATTTTATAATATAATGTACAATTATAAAGAAACTTGTAGAAAGTAAGAATGTCTAAAGCTGATTAACTTTTAGAGTCGACCCAGTTCAAGATGGCTGTCGCAGTCAACATACCAAAATCCAGAGGTGGAAAGAGTAATGGAAATTTGTAGTACTGTTACACTGATTAAATGGTACTCGGCTACAAGTAAAAGTACTCGTGTTATAAAATAATTAAGAAAAAGTACAAAGTACTCGTCTCAAAAACTACTCAGAGTATTACATTTTAACCAATTGATCTTTTATTGTGTTGTCAATAGAAGACATTTAATTCAATTTACTTTATATAATAGCTACATTCAAAGCACATTTCTCAGACGAACAATATAGTAAAGAAAAATTGCACTAAGGCCATTTCTTTTGTAACAAATGTAGATAAAGCATGAATTTTGTTAAAAGAAAGACAAAAATGTTTTTGAACCGGCATTGAACAGTTTAAACTTTTTGTCTTAAACTCTGACATTTCTGTAAACCTTCACTTTCTGAACCATTTGTTCAATGTCAGCAGGAGCTGGTTTTCTTTTGTTAACAGAGTCTATCTGGCTTCGTTTGTCTGTGGAGTAGACTCTAAATGACTCGATACTCTACGAGGTCATCCTTTGCTTACGTCATAGGTAACTGGTGCGGTCGTGATCTGAGAGCCTTATTGGCTAAAAAGGTGCAGATGAACAATTTGAATATTAATTCAAATTGCGGCCGTGCTCAGTAGCAACTTCTGATTTTAAAAGTAACAAAGTAGATTATATGGTCTAATTTGCACTTCAGTAGGAGTTAGGCCTGTCACGATAACAAATCTTGCTGGACGATTAATTGTCTCAGAAACTATTGATTATATTGTTTGAAATTTGACAATAATTAGTAATTGTTGTCAAATTTAAGAAGAATGTTGGTTAATTTGTTTTGAGTGTAGTACATTTTTTGGCCACTGATGGCAGTATAAGGCTGTTTGAACCAAAGGATGGATAGTGAGGGAGCGAGCAGTGTGTCTTTAAGAAAAATGGGAGGGAGGCCCCTTGACGTGAAATGGGCTGTCTCTCATTCCTTTAATCAGTTCTCAAAATGGCGGATGCTCGGTGTGGTTTGAGCGCTGTAGCATAGCATTTGTCACACAAAGCTTTTAATTTAAAAAATCAGTGAACAAGTTAGCTTCTTTTTGCAGAGAAAAACAACTTTTTACATGAAGGCACTTGTTTCACCTGTGAATTTTGGAGCTTTGAAAGAAACTGAGGTTTTTTTCCAAGGTAGGCCTGTTAGCTTAGCTTGTAGCTTAGCTTCTCAGCGTATCTGTTTTTAACGATCCAAAACATGATTTTGGATGTTTAAAACTGATTTTAAAGAGAAAGGGAGGGGTCAGTGAAGAGCACCAGAGGAAACGATAAAGCCGATAAATGAAAATGAGACTGATCATTTTCATTTATCGTGCGATGAATCGATTTATCGTTTATTGCAACAGGCCTATTAGGAGTAAAGTTGCACACTTGAAAGAAATATAAAAGTACAAGTACCCCAAAAAAATCTAAATAATTACAGTAACGTGAGTATTTGTAATTCGTTACTTACACCCCTGCCAAAAACACAAAACTGGTTATAGCTGAGAGTCGTCCACATAGAGTGTGACATCGTGCAGTATTGCATGAGTTTGTGCTTCATGTTATTTCCAAGGTATGACCAAAATAACGCTGTCATTTGATTGATTGATTGATTACTTTATTCAACAGACTCATGGTCCATAAAAGCATAACACAAAGAAACACATATATAAGACAATAAAAAAAAGAAAATAAATAAATAAATAAATCATCATAGCATTTAAATTTAACACTGACAGGAAAAGCTGCTTTTCTTTAAAGAATCCTTTGAATTTTTATGTCATAATATGACAAAATATCTCAATGCTTTTCTGTCTCCTCCAATTTGACTCCATCTTCTTGTCTTTTCTTCTCCTGCCTATTATTGCTCTGCTTCTTTGCCTTCTCCATCCCACATCTCTCGTCTCTTCCCAGTCCCCTTCATCCTCCCCTGCCATTCGTTCGTTTTTCTCCTTGGGTCACTGTGTTCCTTCCCTTCCTTTGACACCCCCTTCTTCTTCTTCTCTCCTCCGTAAGTGACGAGGGGAATTGTATCTCTACTCGGTTCACCGTGGGCTGTCTTCAATATTTAATCGGGAGTGCATTTGTTTGAAGAGAGCTCTGAATATGTGTGAGACGGAGATAAAAAGACGTGTCCGACCAACGTGTGTTTGACTTCTGTATTCGTATGCAGAGGAGGGGGAGAAGCAGGCAGCAGTGTGGGAATATTTATGCATGTGGTGACAACTGATGAAAAGCTGTCCCCGTATGGTAAATCTCTATCTCTTCCTTGCTTTTCCACCCCTCCCCTATGATCCATTCTTCTCCCCCTGCCTCATCACATAACCATCATGCACTATACGGTGCTGTATGTGCACTATGTATGTTTTTTTTTCTCCAAAGGCTCTGCTCCTATCATGTTTATTTGATTGTGCTGTGTGTGCATATGTGACTGTGTGTGCTGCTCTTGTGGGCTGGTTTTGTGCCATCCCCAAGGAACACAAAGCAGCATATTTCATCATCACCCAGACACAAAAAGACCAAAGTTCCCTGCTCGTCTTTTGCTTCTTCAGCTGTTTTGCTGCATTAGAGGCAGTATTTCCCCCCCACTTCCCCCTTTTGCACTTTCAGGCGCCTTCTGATTCTCTGAGCGAAAATTTGCAACTCTCTGTAGAAATTGTTGTGATGCTCGCTCATTCCTGATTGAAGTGTTTTGTAAATGAGCTTATAGGAAGCATGCGGACAGATATAGCTTTCTTTTGTTTTATCTAGTGGTGGCAGAAGAATTCAAATCTTTTACACAAGGAAGAAGCAACCCAATATAAAATCCCTAGCATACGTGGATTCCTAAGGGTTGTGGATCTGAAATAAGACTTAAATTTAGTTCAGAGCTTTTGAAGTGGGGTTCTGTAAAGTGCGTATGAGCAAATAGCATCTTACTTGTTGTAGATATATTTTGGCACAACCTCAATTTGGAAATAGGGAGCTAACAGCCAGACCAAACAAGGCCAAGCCCAAAAATCTTAAAGTGTTTTATACAAACACTCTTTTATAAACCTTTACATTGCTCTCAGTTATGCATTATGAGGTTATACTGGAGGAAATATTATAAAATTCTTGCTGGGAGTCTGCACTGGAAGTTTTACAGCTGTTATTTGTGTTTGCGAATAAACCAAAGACAGGATAAATCTAAAATTGGAATTGGAAACAGGAGCTTTAATTTTTTCTTTCTCTCCACTTGTACTGCTGCGAGTTGGGTGTGTTTTAATGTCTGAGTGACAGAAACTCTGTCTGTCTAGTTTTCTGGACAGAAATCGTGCCACTGTTGTGTTGCAAATGGTCTTGGTGAGGACCACTAAACCATAATAGATTATTTATTTAATTTTAAGAACTTTTTTCATTTTTAAATGGGAAATATGTGTTAAAAATCAAATTTTACTATATTGAAATCAGTTGTTGGAGCATATTAAATTGATAATTAGAGGTTCTACTGGTTATAAGAGACATAAACATATTTATTAGTACTTGTACTGGTAATTGGTATTTGGAAAGTACTAGCCCCACATCCCTCATGTGCAGACTCTGGTCCCAAGAATACAGCATAACATAAATTAAGTCCAACTGGTTTCAGTCCACTTTGGTCTCTTGATCCAATCAAACTAGCTATTTAAATTCTAGTTACTCTCTATTTCTCCAAACCGATGTCTGTTAAAGAGCTATCTATAACAGGTAAGATATTAATTGTTCGTATTCCACAAAATCCTACTTTTAAAATATCTGCTCTATCCCTTGGAGCGGAATATAGATACACTTGGGACAATTAATGTTTGTTGGAGGCTTGAGAAAGTCACTACTAGACAGTTTTAAAAAAATACATAAGCTAATGTCTATATTTAATAAACATAAAACCAGGCAGCTCATGGTATGGAAAATACATATTTTGATGTCGCTCCAGTTGCTTGCAAAAAACAAAGACAAGGAAAGTACCACCAAACTAATGAAATATGACAGCTTTAAAAATGTTCAGCATGTCTACATGCAGCATTCTCCTCCAACACTAGAGATCATTGTACAGCTGCTTGTTGTCCTTTAAATCTCAGTGGAAACTTTCCAAGATCTTCTGAAAAGGTCCAGCTCCATTTACAGTAACTTTGCACTTTAATGTAACACAGACCTCTCAAGGGGCCAAACAAAGATGTTTTTTTTTTTTTTTTGTCATCATGCAAAACACATTTTCCATAAAATTTTAATAATAAAACCTTTTAATTTGTCTTTGCTGCCTTTAATTTTTACATGGTATTTATGTCCATAGGTGAGAAGCACTTCACATCAGCAGCCGTCAACCCTGTAAACAAACACATGACTCTATAAATACACAAGATTTTATGAGACATTGTCAACACTTTGTAGGATTCCGAATCACTTTCCTCACAGCTGACAATCATCCAATCAATCCACCCTTCCACACCTGCACCTGATCCTGCTGATGTCTCTGCTGAGTACTGAAGGACTTGGCAGTCATTCATCTGACGCTGGAATGTTATGGCACCTTCTGGTAGGCCTAACTTAAGTCACAACTGGTAAATGTATCTCTTATGAAGCAACGACTAAACTTTGTATTTCTTTCTTGAACTTCTTCGTCTTGCTCCTCTGTGCCTCTTGAGACCTCCTCGTGACCACGCCTGTAACCTTCCTGTTCCTGCAAAAGCCAAAGGACGAAACACCGAGCACGACCAACCTGTCACTCTCTCCAACGTTACTCATCTTTTTTGGATCACGTCTTCATCTCGCCTTGGAATCGTAGGATCTCGTTCCTACCCCCTCTCCAACGCTACCTAACAACCAATAAACAACCTCCAACTATCAAGTTTCTTCACATCTGCCCATGCTCACCTTCTCCTCCATTTCCCTTACAGCAAAGATTTCTTTGTGCACTTTTTTTTTTTATCTATGAGTCGGTGTCCTCATCAGTTTAACTTGTGGTCTTAACATCAATCATCATGTTACATTTAATCTAAGATATTTGACTGTAAACTCACTGAGAACAAACAATTAATATCGAGCCCTGAAAGGCAAAAGCATGTTTTTGCTCACTCACGTATGTGTGGTTGTGCTCATGTGTTTGTTCGTTACTAAAAATGATCACAGAAGCATTTTAATGAAGCATGCAGACAAAAATCATTGTGTACATACAAGTGATCAACTTTTGGAGTCAGGCTGATTCAAGATGGCTGCCACGGCGAACTGGACTTAAAAACACACACAAAAAAAAATACAACTTAATCAGTTTCACAGCCCTAGAGCTAAACTTTGATGGGGTTGTAGCTGGCAGTCAATGAAATTCAAGAGCTGCTGATTGTGCAAGCTCTTTACCCAGAATGCATTAACTGCTAAGTCAGCTCTGTTTGTTAGCAAAATATCTTCCGATCTACTTGATGGTCTTTAATAAAACTTTCAGAAAGTAATAACTAACATTTTTTTTAATTTATTAATTTTCAGTTAAAATTGAACATTTTTTAAAACAAAACAAGAAAAACAGTTTAAACCTCCTTGTGGGACCCCACACGTAATGTTAGCAAGTTTAGATCTTCATTTATTTGAACAAATTGCTTCCTATTTGTCAGATAACTAGATACCTTTTGTAATACTAGACCTCTCATTCCATATTTGTTCAGTTTCTCCAAAAGAATGCAATCAATAGTTTCGAAGGCTTTTTTTGAGGTCAACAAAGATACCAATACATCATCATCAACATCAACTTTACAGAAATCTACCTAAAGTTTGGCGTTGTAAAAGCTGAGAGTCATTCACAACACATATCCTCTGATGTCTTACAGTATTTCATGAGATTGCACAGAACGTTACGGTGACATCTCTCATTTTTCAACGTAAAATTATGTTAGTCTAAAGGCACTGGGAGATATAGACTTTAAATCATCATAGGTTTTATTATATTTTTTTAACATTTATTTTAGTGCAGCTGTTTCTTATTTCTTTAGGGGACATACATCATCTACAAAAATAAATAAATAAATAAAACATTGTGTAGCTCATATGTTCAGTTATAAAACCATTGATCTCACTTTTTCACTGACCTAAAATGAGTCTGAATGAGGCGCAGCAGCTCTCGTGTCCTTGTCTTTGTCAGACGCTGCTTTATAGCAATAAAATTGATTTATTCAAACATTTTAGAACATGAAACCACATGATGCCATCAAATGAAATCAGGCTTTTTGGCTTCAGTTTGCTTCACTGGAATAAAGTCAAAGCAATGTCTGCAAGAAATGTCCCACATTTGGTAAGCGAGGCTTTCTACTGGGATGATTTTACGTCTGTAACACTGAATTTGGGCTAGATGACATGTTTTGTGTGTTTGTGTGTGTTTCAGCTGCCAAACATATCAGCTCTCACTCACTGTGACTCACAGTGATGGTGTCGGTGCAGTCTGACTGAGTCCTCGAAAAAAGGAGTCCAATTATCCCAGATTACAAACCCATGGAGAAACAGATTCGACACTCGAGTTTATCCAATTGAACCTGCTGAACTCGGGCTGAACTCTGCTCGACTCTTACGTCTTGCAGGGATTCAGCCTCTCATAAATGAATTCTCTTTCATATCGTGTCCGGGCAAATTCTTTGATAAAAACTAATCAGCATGTGTGCACTGACTTCCTAATCAGATTGTATCTTTTTCAAGACGTGGCATAAATCTGCTCAAAAATCCACAAAGGTGATGAAGAATGACAAGAGATTTGATTAAAATGCAACAAAACAACGTAAAACTGAGTTCTTATACTCCAAATAATCTGCATTTAAGGACATTTTAATTAGTCATAAATTGTGATCACTGGATGCATATGTTTTTTTTTTTTTTTTTTTTTTAATGGTCATCATAAGCAACAATATTAAAAAAAAATACAAAAATTGGCTACAACTCTAATAATTTTACAGATGTTTAAATTAAATGTGGTGTTAGTAGCTGAGACTAAACCACAACACTTTGAGCACACGGCCTATTTGCTTAAAACTGTGGCTTTAAGTGTTAGAGTGAATACTGCCAGCAAAATATCTCATGAACCACGAAGCAGATTTGAATGAAACTCGCAGAAAGTAGTCATTTCAGGCACTCCAACTAACTTTTCGTGTTAATCCAATTCAAGATGGCTGCCACAGCTAAGCAAGCTCGAGAACACAAAAATGGCTCTAACATTCATAAATTTACCAATAATAAGTTAAAGATGCAATGGTCAATACAATCCATTAAAGTAATGCTAGATTTGCATTTATTTTATTTTATTTTTTGGTAATTTTATTGCAGAAGCTGAAACAAAAAGGAATATCCAGGACATCATTTTAGATTTTTCCTTGTTTGTTGGCTTTACCAGTTTACAAAAACCTGCAAGATATTGAACAATGCGCCAAAAATGCATAAAAAAGATCCCACTCTTGATAAAGACAAATGACTCATCTAGCAAGTTTTAATTTTAAAGGCGAGGTTGGAAAAGGAAGCATCTTGAATACTTCTTAAAATGCACATCCCACACAGAGAAACGCACGCTTCTCTACCTCCTTTCTCGCAGTTCATCTGTCATTGTCATCAGGTGCGTTGTACGCGAGCAGCCCAGAACCAACACAGACTAAAGTGTGTTTTACAGCGGGTGCATTCGTAACATGCTCATCTGGACTGTTCTTCAGAGGAGCAGTGAGGCTGAAGAGAGCAAGCTAACACCATCATACTTTGTTCTACCTGGATCCAATGGCAGAAGAATAATTTCTTATTTGTGTATTACAAATTGCTAAAAATGCATCCATCCATTTTCTTCTGTTAATCCAGCTCCAAGTCCAGGAGGTGAAACCCAGACCCCACTCCCCCACCAGAAACACTTTCCAGCTCCTCCCAGACCAGAAAGGAAATAAAATATCTCTGAGTAGACATACCATATTTTCCAGTGTATAAGTCATAGTTATTTTGCATAATTTGTCAGTTCTGTGATTTATACGCCAAAGTGACTTGTACGTTTTTTTTCTCCAAATTCATAACAATGTTTGACTGATGTTTTAAATTTCTAAGAATGCAACAGCGAGTCCTCCCGTGTGCACTCGCTTCACTCAGCTGGTGCAGGCAGAGGAACACTGGAGAGCTAGCAGCTCCGGCCGTGATGGATGGATGGTGCCGCCCAAGCAAAATGAAGCTGCTTTGACCATTAAATAAATGCATGACAAACACAAGCGGTGATGCATAATAAATGTGACTTGTAAATGTTTTTTCATCTACATAATGCTATTTTTGACTGATGCAACTTATACACTGGAAAATACGGTACTTGAAAAACCATCCAGTAGTTTAATGTGGAGGAGCAGCAGCTCAACTCCTAGCTCTTCCTTCCCCAGTGATGATGCTCCTCACTTTATCTCTGAAGCTGAACCTGATCACTTTCAGAAGAAGCTCATGTTTCTGGGGTTTTAATATTTCAGACATGAAGAGTCATAAGAGATGGGAAATGGGACCAGTAAATTTAGAAATTTGCCTGACAGACATCCTTCTGAAGCCAGGCCTGGGGAGGTAAAGCTCGCCGGAGAATGTCTTGTTCTTGTCCATAGAGCCTCGACTCCTGGGGCTGTACGGGATTAAGCCTCAAAACAAACCTACTGGGAACGAGCTCATGGTGGATCCAGCATTTGAGAGAAGTCAAGGTAGGTTGTAGTGTGAGCTGCTGTGCGCGCTGGTTCCTGGTGTCATCAACAGAAGATATGACTAAATGAAATAATGTTACATCTATTCTTCTCTTAATAAAATTATTTTTATTAGGGGGAGTGGTGGCGCAGAAGCCGTACCTGCAGGTTGCTGGTTTATTTAGCATCAGCGTTCCCGTTTCAAACGTGCAATGCATTGAACTGAATCAAGCTGCAGGATTCTACCTCAAATACACTGACAATCCCTATAACTTGTTTCTGTCACACAGTAGCCGCATGTATACTTGAAGGTTTATGAGTTTCCCCATTGGATGAGGACTTTGTGTAAGCTCCAACCTAACAGGCATTATAGCTATACTTGAGTGACAGTGTGCCATTAACACACTATGTATTAATATAACAAAAGGCTGTAATGAACCCTCAGGGGAACAAGTTACAAGTGCTCTCTGCTGGACAAATCATGAAATGATGATCGGGAATTTAATACAGGCTGAGTGCTCAAGTTCAAATGTTTTTTTTTTTAGTATTATTTTTTATTAAGGCTTCAACAGCAAAATCCACAAATGTTAGATATAAAAGTTCCATTTATTCCTTTTCACTGTTCTTGTTTGTATACAGTGTTGAGTATTTTTTCCAGTTGTTTTTCCTTTCATCTGCTCACTTCTTCAGAGGTCGTCACAGCGCGCACGACAGATTTGGACATTGTTTAACGCCGGGCGCCCTTCATGACACAACCTGCTCCATCCTGCAGCAACTGCAGAGCTGATCCACTGCAGCTCCTTGAGCGAGAAATATTCTGTACTTGTGCTGTAACATTTGTTGCAATACATGTTTAACAGCTGACACAATTTTAATTTCATCCGTTTACTGAATACAATAAAACGAAGATGAGCGTAAATGAAAATGCAGCTGTTTTTCATGTTTATCCCCCAATATTCAGTGGTTCAAATATAATTTGACAGGTAACTCAAAAGCTGATTTATGTGCAGAGTGTTCCTTTGTGACATGTTCATCAATTAGGAAAAGGACGGGTTATTTGTGAGTCTCGCAAACACACAATATGCACCAAAGGAGGCTGCAGAACACAGGACAAATCAATGAGGGACATTTGGTGACTTCAAAAGGACTAGATATCCACCAAAGACGAGCACGGGGGATGAGATCATGAGATCTGGACGCTTTTGGTGCTGAAGAATAACGATTTTGCAAAATCAAGCCAAGTGAAGCGCACCCTGCAGCAGACTGAATCTCATTTCATCCGCTGTTGTTTGACCCCTTATGTTTTATGTAAAGGGGAAAGGTGTCCAAATGCTACTGTGATGTTTAAAACAAGACTAAAGGACAGAGCTTTCTAGTCCCTAAAAGAAGAGGTTTTTTTTTAGGGTCACACTATGAAACAAAGCTGTGCCTGGAAAAAAAAAAAAGCCAAATGTACGTAATTATTTCCTCAGAACTATTGTAACATCTATTGGATGTATTGTTTTGTAATGCTGTCAGTGAAAAAACAAAGTTCCTTAAAAAAAATTCCCAGTAAATATTTTATGTTCATGCTCAATAATCCTGGTAAAAAAAATCCAACAAAGTTCAGTCAGGTCCTCTGGATTGTTTTTTTTCTTCTTTTTTTTTTGTTGAGATGTTTCGTCCTTCATCCAAAGGACTTCTTCAATCCGAAGAGCAACAAAGAACAGTCACACAAGCAGCACACTCCCATAGTGGACCAACCAGTTTGCTGGTGATAAGGTGGTTTCTATGGCCTGCCCTCTCCCCTGTCGACTCCTCTGAGGCAGCCATAACCAAAGTGGTTCAAACCATCAAAGTTCATGCTCAATAATCCAGGTTAAAAAAAAGCAACAAAGTTCTATCAGGTCCTCTGGACGGTTTATGTTTTTGTTGAGACGTTTCATCCTTCATCCAAAGGTCCACCATGTGAGTGCACTGCTTGTGAGACTGAGTTTGTTTGTGGCTTCCCGGATTGATGAAGTCCTTTGGATGAAGAATGAAATGTCTCAACAACAAAATCGTCCAGATGACCTGACTGAACTTTGTTGGATTTTAACATCTACTTTAGTGTACATATTCCATAGTATTAGGTTTAGGATTATTGTTCTTTCTCAGCAAGATGAAAAAAAAAAAAACTGTCATCGTTATTTACAATGTTTGTTGCAGGCCTGATAACTAGATTTACACACCGTGCTGATGCTACCTGTGCTTATGTAAAATAAATCTGAGTCAACCGATGGACTTCATGGAGACGTGTCAGCAGAATATTTTAATTTCTAATCTTTGTACCGGTAACTTTGAATTAAGATTATGAGTAGGTAACACAATAAAATAGGATTTGGCTTCAGCCTTCCAGTGATCTAATGACTTCACAAGAGCAAATTATTTGTTGCAAAGAACAAACCTTTTCAAGATAACTTCTAGTAACACAATATTATTTAGACTGAGAGTCTCCAACCACTGGGTCAAGGACCAGTAGTGGTCCATGGATTATTTGGTACTGGGCTGCACAGGGAAAAAATATATAAATACTTGTTTCTTTTTGGAAACATGGATCTGAATGTTATTTTATTTTGAAAATAGACCAAATTGCATTCACACCTTTTTCCTGCTCTTGACTCAGTCACAATGGGTCTTCCCGGGGGTCTCCTTCCAGTCGGACATGCCCTAAGCACCTCCCTAGGGAGGTGCGCATGGAGCATCCTTACCAAATGCCCGAACCACCTCAACTGGCTCCTCTTGACGTGGAGGAGTAGTGGTTCTACTCTGAGTCTCTCCCAGATACAGGTAACTTAACTTCTCACCCTATCTCTAAGGGAGAGTCCAGCTACCCTGTGGAGGAAACTCATTTCAACAACCTGAATCCATGATCTCACTGTTTCAGTCACTACCTAGAGTTTGTGACCATAGGTGAGGGTAAGAAGAACGTAGACCAACCAGTAAAAAGAGCTCTGCCTTACAGTTCAGCTCTGTCTTCACCACAATGGACCGGTTCAGAGTCCACAGTACTGCAGACGCTGCACCAATCCGTCTGTCTCAAACTCCATTCTTCCCTCACTCGTGAACAAAACCCTGAGATACTGGAACTCTTCCACTTGAGGCAGAACCTCACCCTCAACCTGAAGAGGACGATGGCCTCAGATTTGGAGGTGCTGATTCTCATCCCAGTCGCCCATTCACACTCGGCTGCGAACCGCAGTGAGAGCTGAAGATCACGGCACGGGATAACGCCAACAGGACCACACCATGTGCAACGACCAGAGACGGAATCCTGAGAACAATGAACTGGAAACTCTGCACCCCCACCGAGATATTCTGTCCATAAAAGTTATGAACAGAATCGGTGACCACGGGCAGCCTTGGTGGAATCCAACTCCCACCCTGAAGGGGTCCAACTATACTGGCAATGCGAACCAAACTCTCACACCAACAGGCCCCCATTCCCATCCTCACAGAGCAACCTCCAGCGCACCCCGAGGAACAAAGGATTTGGCTTCAGCCTTCTAGTGAGACTAGAAAACACTATTCCAATCTAAAGTGTCAAACTGTGCGTTTATCTAAATCCATATACATAAAGATGAGCTGGTGCATCATTTCTTTTGATTGAACAGACTGATATCAGTGATCTTATTAAGCAACTGAACATTTTATCAGGTTTTTCTGGATACACAGGGTCAAAAAAAAAAATCAAGCCTCCAACACACCCACACTGTTATGTAAACATGAACCGCTTTCAGAGGAGGAGGAAGAAAAGACTGGGAGTCTTTAGGATGCCTGGATTATATATATAAAAAAAAACACACACATGGACCCTCGTATCATCCTTACAGGAGACCCCCCCACCACCTCTTATGTTGCACACCTGCCTCAGATTAGCTGCAATCTCACTCCATCAGGACAAACTTCAACCAGGAGCTACACAAAGAGCCAGCACTGCTCCTTGTTTACTTATAGAAATATGAGCCAGGTAATTTGATGACGTAGTCCCCCCCCCAAAAAAAAACAACCAAACAAACAAAAAAAAAAAAAAAACATGGTCACCTTTTCGCTGTTTCAGACTTTGTGTGACAGATCAAAGCA
>JARVGV010000630.1:13624291-13636808 GCA_031762435.1 Hypsolebias longignatus | reverse complement strand
GTGACCGATCGCCGTTTTAGTTTCGGTTTCGTTTCTGGCCGAAAATCCGCGTTTACGGCCGCACGTGCGAGCAGTTCGGGTTTAAGTCTAAATTGGTTTCCGGCCGGGCTGTAGGAACGGATCTCGGCCGTTAACCGGGGACTAACTGTATATATTAGTTGCATTAAAATCTGTCTGGTGTTTCCTGACAAATTTTGCTAACCTGAGACAAATTAATGCATGCAGGAAAATACCTCACCAACCTTTAAAGTTTGTAGGCAATCAAACTAACATATTGCTTTGAACATTTTCAAAGCGGGAATAACTATCCAACTTTCTCATTGTGAACCTTGTCTGAGCATAATCGAATTAGAAACACTGCAGGGTGTCGAAATTCATCGAGCTGAGAATCTGGAGGTCAGATGAAGAGCAATATTCAGAAAATGTTCTGCTTCTTACACCTCTCACCTCCACTAACGGGCCACAGAATACCTCCTCCTTTACCCATCTGTCGTATTTGCTTACTTTCCCCCAGAGTCCTGAAATGTTATTAAGAATGAAGTGACCACTAAGCAAACTTTTTTTTTTTGACGTCTTCCAGGGGGAGTTTTCAAAGAAACCTGAAACAACAGATCATTTCATCACAAAGCAGCTTTTTGAGTATTTAGGCACTGCGAGCTATTGATCGAGGGGGATAATTGGGTCTGTAATGGAAACAACGCTGCAGGTAATGCTCCTCAGAGACTTTCCCGGGGATTTAAATATGATGAAGTGTGGTGCAGATTGTGCCTCGTTGAGAAGCTGTCAATGTGTCAATTCACCGTCTCCTCCCCAGTCCTCCTCTTTGTGTCGAAATACACTGTTTGATGGCGTCTCTTTATGTCAAAACACAATAAAACCTTCTCATGATAGCACCAATGTTATGAAAATAAAGAACAAGAGTTTTAATCAGCTGAAGGAGCCATCAATAATCAGATTCACAATAGATGTAGGACCGCCTGATTGTGTCAGGAATAATTATCTTGATTACTTCGTTAAACATCATAAACCCATGTCATTTATCACAATCCATTACATTAGTTTCCAGCGCAGGATTTAGTCCACTGTTTTAGAGCCATTTCACTTCAATTTTGCTCTAACGAGAAAATAATATCTCATTTTGTAACAAAGCCCGACATGATTCAGGCCCTCCATTGAATTAATTTTAGTCTGAACCTGTGTCTATCCACAACATAATGAAAAAGAGTGCTCCTTAAATTACAGTAATTGGGAAAAAAATGTCCATTGATATGAATATGCAATGCATCTTTTCCTTTTTTTTTTTTGTGTGTTACCTTAAGCAGAACATCTACACTACCACATACTTTCAAGTTGAACTTTACTGTCCTTGAAGAACAGTTTGGCTCCAAGTCAGCAAAGAAAACAATAAAAATGTTCATACCTCATATTTTATTGTATCTTAAGTAAATTAGCTAAATGAAAGCCATCTAATAAAGGCTTATAAACCCTAATATGCTTTAATGAACATGCAGTAAAATTTGTTGTAAAAATCATACTCAGTTTATTAAGTGCAAAAGTATATATCGTTTTTTAACTACATTATGCGTAATTTCCTCAGGTTTGCTATGCATTCTGGGTGGATGATTATGTCATATGGGCATACTGACAGAAAAAATAGAAACTTGACCAACAAGCAGGAAAAAATAAATAAATAAAAACATTTGCTACTAATTCAGTTGTAGCTTCCTATTTAAACAAGAAAAAAGGTAGTTTCACCTGGTAGATTTGCATTTGGGCCTAAAAAAAAAATGGGACCCGACCTGGCCCCAGCCTGTAACCCGTAGCCCTTAGCTCCAAGGAGCATCAGGGTGTTGAGTACTCGGGGTCCACTGTCCAAGAAAATGAGGAGTGAGGTAAAGAGCTGAAAAAGAGAGTCCAGGCAGGATGGAGTGGATGGAGAAAAGTTTCAGGAGTGATTTGCAACAAAAAGGTGTCAGCAAAGGTCAAAGGAAAAGTTTACAAGACAGTGGTGAGACCAGCTATGTTGTATGGTCTGGAGACAGTGGGCATATTGGTAGAAGGATATTAGAAATGCAGCTATGAAAGACAAAGAGGAAGGCCAAGTATGGATGCAGTTAGAGAGGACATGGAGGTAGTTGGAGTGAGGACTGAGGATGTAGAGGACAGAGTGAGATGGAGGAGGACTCACTGTGGTGACTCCTGAAGAGAGAACAGCTGACAGAAGAAGAAGAAATAAATATCCTTTTGTTTTATTGTTATAATGAACAGACATGCATTTGGACTCTGTGCATCATAAATTCTTGTTTATTTTTATTCATACTAATGAAAAGCATGAAGTTAAACTGAAAAAATGATTTGATGTTTTAATCTTGTCCTGGTCTTTCTTTTAAAAATCAAAAGTACAAAAGCAGAAAAATACAAACTTCACATTTCAAATCAAATTTAAAAGTGGTTTAAATCAAAGTAGCTTTGTTGTTTTGTTTGTTTGTTTGTTTTTAGACTGCACCATCGTCTGCTGCCTTGGGTACCAAAATTTTACATAAAGTTCTTACACCATTTGTCAGTGGTTTGTGTTAGGGATGACTCTCAGCTACTACCATTCAAACTTTAATTCTGTATCTTTACACTTGATTGAGTTACAGACATTTTTGTGTTTGCTAAGGTTGGGCAGCTGTGGAGGCCATTTTGAACTGGACTGACTTGTAAAGTCATCATCATCATTATCTGCCTTTTATTGCAGTGCCTAATTTGTAAATACTTCAAAATAAAATTTCAACGAAACCGATATGAACGTACTTTATGTCACATTTTTTGAACGGTGTGAGCGCACTGCATTTAAATCACTGCGTTCTTTGAATTCTTCATCTCTTTCTGCTTCCGTTGCTTCCCCTCCTTAGGCTGGCAGCAGCATCCAAACAGCAGAGCGAAGAGCACAAGAGACAGAGTTCCCAACAAGAACATCGCCATGACCACAGCACCACCCAGCGCCCATGGCTCCTGCTGCAGCCGCTGCAGGAACCAGTCCACCCACTGCTCACATGAGCTGGTGAGGCTCTGATGCTCTGGTACTCTGCAAAACATCAACCAGACAGAAGCTGAACCTCTTCATATTTACCTGATAACTAAATATGGTTGTTATTCAATAAATTAAAAAAAAAAGATTAAAAATGAATAAATACTTTCATCTACACTTCTGCAGCAAAATGTTGGTGCTGTTGTGATTTAAAATCCTAGTGTTTCTAAAAGGATAGAGCACCTCGTATGATTTTGATTAATCGACTGTTATTTTGTGACATCATGTGAGATGTGGTAGCACTCTGAATATGTCGTAGGGACAACTATCAGCTACTACTGCACCAGTTTGCAGCTCAATATCTGTTAAAATGACAAAGTTGGAGACATTATTCTGTTAACTAATGTCAATTGGCTGTGGCAGCCATCTTGAATTGTATTAACTTCAAATCAGTGGTGAAGTGATACATGGGCATAAGGAGTAAAAGCTTAAGAATTTCAGTATACACACTTAAAAGTGTCCAGTGATACATGACATATCATTAGACACATGTCATTGATACATTAAATGAAAGTTAAATGCTTCCGTAACAATGTATCTGTACGCAGTGCTTGTTTATTACATTCACTTATGCAACAAATTATTGTCTAATTAATACTTATGTACTTACCGGTCAATTGAAATTACTAAAGTTTTAAGATTTGGTTGATTATAATATTATTTTACTTATGTATAAGGCTCTGAATGACTCACTACCATCAAACATTCAAACCTATTTTGTGAAAAGTATTAGTTGCTATAATTTAAAGGGAATAGAAATGTTTGTTAAACCTAAGTATAGAACTTGTTTAAAGGGTAGATCTACTACAATAAGAGGAATTGATCTTTGGAATGGTCTGGGGGACAATGTAAAAAAGTGAAGTCAATAAGAAAATGATTAAAACTATTTTGTTAAATAATTATATTTAAGTTGTTTCTAATTTAACAAATTATAAAGGTATTTTGATGAGACTACTGTATATTATTTTGTGTTACAATAAGCAAATTAATGTTTGAATTGACTGAATTGATTGTTTAATAGGGAGCATATATGACAAGAAATGTTTTCTTATTCTGCTTCCTTTCATTTCTTTTGTTTAATTTTTCTTTCTAAAAATTGTCATTGTTTTTATAGGAAATGAATAAAATTATACAATACAATACAATAAATCTTGTGAGTCACGGGATGTGGTTTTTATTTTATTTATTTTTTTTTTTTTTTTGGGGGGGGGGGGCTTGGTTTGAACATGAAATTGTTTATTTGGGCATGACTTTCTTTCCAAGTTAAACTAGTTGATTATCTACCAGCTCCACACAATAAAACAAAAGACGAGTGGTAGTAGGTAGTTTGTCCCTTCCACGCCCCCGTTTCCTGTTTCACTCCCGACCAAGTCAAGTAACTTGACCAAGTTGGCGAGGCAACAGGTGCACACATAGACAAATATGTCTGTGGGCACACACTCCAAACACTCATACTGTGGCTGACCACTAGGGGGCTTCACTCACACAGGCAGATGTTTTGTTTTTAAAAATATGTAGAAAAAAATTACATATGCAAAATGTTTTTTTTTTATTTTTTTTATCAGAGCTGAAAAGTATGTTATTCAAAGTGTTTAGCATACTTTTGCTGTTGTTTATGTGTAATGCCTTAATAAATGTATGTTTATACCGTTTAAAAAACGGCCTCTGTTTTACATAATGTGGTGGGTTGCCAGTTCTGGCTGCTTGTTTCTATCGCGAGATCTGGCAACACCGACCATCTGTCTTCTCTGTCCAAAACGTTAACAGTCTGGTTCTCAAATGAGAGTCCCTTATCTCCTGCAGAGCTGACGCTCCTGTGTTGAGCCATGCGTCTGTGAAGCAGCTGTTTGGTTTCTCCAACATAGAGAAACATGTTCCTTGTTAAGTAAACACATTTCTTCAGTTGAGTTTGGTAATTTTTAAACATCTGTCCGTGTTTAATTATGTTGTCAGCAAGGTAACTGGACAGCTGTCAATTATTAAATTATACATGTGTGGAATTATTCAAGGTAGACTGATCATTATTTATCTAATGACCAAATCTGGTGCTGCAGGTGTGACAAATCAGTTGCCGTCTGACCAATGACATCACAGCACTCCCTCTCTGAGGGATATAAAAGAAGAAGCAGGTCAGTGGACTCTGCAGGATTCATTCCAACATCCATCACGTCACTCAAAGCTCTCAGACGTGGAGACTCTAAGCTCCACCATGATGCTGTTCCTCTCTCTGTTTGTTCTGACTCTGGCTGCTGCTGCGTCTCCTTCACATGGACAAGTGAAGCTTCACCGTGGCAACTGTCCTGAGTCCTGGTTCAGCTTCGGCAGTCGCTGCGTCAAGTACTTTTCTTCTCACATGACCTGGGCTGATGCAGAGCTGCACTGTGTGTCTCAGAAGGCCAACCTGGTGTCCATCCACAATCTGGAAGAACATCATTATGTCAACCACCTGATCAAGAACTTTGATCCTGCTCGGAGACAAACCTGGATCGGGCTCTCTGATATCCACAAGGAAAAAAGATGGATGTGGTCTGACGGCTCTGCAGTGAACTTTGTATTTTGGACTGCAGGAGAACCAAACAACCAACGGAAGGCTGAGCACTGTGTGCACACCAGCTTTAAGAACGAGAAGAAATGGAACGATTGTCCATGTTCTGGCCGTTATCCGTTTGTTTGTGCCTCCCACAGTAAGTTTTTCTGTGGCAAATAAGGGTTGCACATGTTTGAGCCATAAAGTTTCAAATGATCTCTTCTATGCACATCCAGGTCTCTCTTGTAAATGAGTCCTAAATAAAGGTTGAATGAATTTGCAGTTAATTCACCAAACTGAGTAAATGTGACTTTGGTGTTGCTTTGCAGAAGAATAATTTTACAAAAGCATGTACAAAGTAAAAACACAATCATGTAACTGCAAACTCCATGTCGTGACGCATACATGTCTCCTGGCTGTAAGATGACTGTTTTGACCACATCTGAGCTCCACTGTGTGTCAGACTGGTTTCATTCTTTTACAAACAGGCATAAAGCTGGATGTAAGATTTATGACATTTGTGTTCTCGACCCTGTTACCTGTACTTTTCTGTGCTTTTGTGTTTATAATTATTTTGGGGAATGTATACTGTATATGAAATAGTTTTTGCTTGTTCTTGCTTTTTATTGTGAGCACTTTGTAAAATTATATTGCCTGCTCTGTGAATCTTACTTAACATCCATAGTGACGAAGAACATAAATCTGCTGAATTTCTGATCAAGAACTTTAATCTCACTCGGGGAAGCAAATGCACAGAAATTGTGTTTAGTCAAGGAAAATATAGTTTGAATAATTTCAGGTGTCAAAGAAAACAACTTTGGAAATCTGATCATTTTGAATATTTGTAGAAATTGTTGCTTTTTTATGTACCGGTAAGTGGAAAAATATAGAAGATGTCAATCAACAAAAGTTTTGTTGTTTTCTGTGGTCTTTTTCTTTATTTATTTTGCATTAAACTTTTTTCACAAATCAACTGTGCAATCTGGAAATTAGGGAAATAATGTCTGATAGGCCTGCTCCAGTTTCTTATTTCAGATATCACCAACAACTGCACAACTCACTGGCGTTGGTCCCCTCCTTTTCTGATCTCATGTTCATGAAAACTATTATTCATATGAAACTACATGGCTGTGGAGGACCAGTAGAACAGGAACCATGGCCATCACTGTGTGCACTCTGACTATAAAGAAAAGAAAACATAAAATGATGTTCCATGTTCTGTAAACTACCCTTCTGTCTGTGCAACCCACATCTTAAAGATTTCCATTGTCTTTTGATACAATACATTTTACATGCAATAAAAATACTGCAGTTTAAGTTAACGCAAGTTCCCTGATAAGACAATTTTTCCAACACCTGCAAACACGCCCAGAATCTGGTCCCAATTTATATTGTCTTGCAATAATAATTGAGAAAAGGCATTATTTTTTTAATAACCAGTTTAACAAGCTAATAATTCTCATTAGTCTTTCTATTACACTTATTTTGTTTTTATATTATAATCTATAAGACATTTTTACATGCCTGTATTATGCCTGATTTATTCTGTATTCATGTTTACAACCTATAAATAAAAAGACAAAAACACTAAATAACCAAAAAAAAAACCATAAAATATTCCACTATTATATTTTATGTAAAACAAAATAAGCTGTTATTTATTTATTTATTTATTTATTTATTTATTTATTTATTAGGCAGAAATTTAAGTTATGAATAAATACATAACCTTCAGCATGGCCTAGTTGGCAGAGTTCTGACCACGCCCACACATTGTTTTAGCGCGAAAAGTTGGACTAAACCATTATCAATATAGAGGGGGAGGACGCTTACGGAGCGACTACTGGTAAACGTCGCAGCACCAAAAATACTGAAGTCTCCTAGTTAAAACTGATTTGACTAACGTTTTAGTTGTAGATAAGTGAGAAAGTTACGGATATAAAACGAAAAAACAATTTTACACAACGCCCCCCGACATTGTCTCCCCTGCGGTTGCGACGCTCGACGCTGTGCAGCAGTTGATTTTTATTGAGTCCCCCGTTAATTGTTGCTAAAACTTTGCTGCTTCTCTGAATCCTCGCGTTAAAGCGTTCGAAATGGACCTCACGTCAAAGGTAAGGCCTTAAACAGTCTTTTCATACTTCTCTTTTTCTTCTCTGTCGGAATTTATGTTCATTTATGAATGAACAAAGACGCCGCTGTTCAACCCTAACAAAACAAACACATTTCACGAGGTTTGGTATCAGTTAGCAAACTATATAAAAACCCAGGCTCTTTTGTGTAGTTCCTACTGCTTGTTTAAAGCTCATATGCCCAATAATCTGTAGTTTACTTAATATTAATTTCCATGCCATGTACTGATGCCCATCACTGCTGCAGCTCAAAGAGGTCAGAGGTCATCTCGTTCCTGTAGCTCCCAGAACTTTACTTTTACACCATCAGAAATAAAACTGTTGTTGTGAACACCAAAATACTTACAATGGTGTACTAATGTTATATTTCACAACTTATTTCTATTAAAAATGTGTTTGGAATTGGATACCTAACACTTGTTTACTAATGTTACAGGCCACACTTTTCCTCGACAGTGCTCTTACATGTCGTGTTTTATTTTTAATAACTATACAGATCCTAAAAGAGAGATTATACATAAATATGTTTATGATTGGATGAGTTATTCTCCTTAAATTTTCTATAAATATATTCTGTTGATCAGTGGCCTCTGGTCTGGTCTTATTGTATGGAAAACAGTTCAGTTCAGTTTATTTATACAGTACAGTATACTGTAGTGCCAAATCTCAACAGAAGTCATCTCAGGGCACTGAACACAAACATTCATATATATAAAAAGTAACATTATTTATCTGAGGAGCAGACTGCTTTGAGTTTAACTTCATCATAGACTCTCATTTTGAGCAAGCATGAAGGCGACAGTGGAAAGGAAAAACTCTCTCATGAGGAAGAAACCTCCAGTAGAACCAGGCTCAGGACAAGCGGACATCTGCTTCGACTGTGCCATATTGTCTGCCTGTTGTGTTGGAGTGATACTGTTTAGATTAGATGCACAAATGAAGTGGGGGAAAAAAAACAAAGAATTATTACTTAGGCCGTACAGCTTTAGCACATCTGGAGCATTAAAAATGGAGAAGTAAAGAGATTGAGGACAAAACCAAGGTTACCGGTAAGTGGCTTTTCCTTTTCCACTTCGTCTTGTCACTGGTCTGAAATGTTCCACCAAGTTCTAGTGCAGGAGGTTTGCAGCGATAAAGGACGTCATGGTTTTTACCAGCTCAAACCCAGAAAGATAAGTTTTCTCAGTGACGGTCAGCCTCGATTTTTGTTTCTCCTGGCAGCCTGCCTTGTTGCACAGCTCACATATTTTCCTTCTGTGTGGTGGAAGGATGTGAACTGATGGACTTGGTCTCCCTCTGGTGTAAAGATTCAAAACTGGTCTGAAAGGCTGAATATGTCTGTCAGCAGGCGCCAACTTTCAAATCCAAGTTCATAACCGCTGAGCTGGCTCATCTGTTCAGTCAGTCGGACAGCGAGGACGAGTTTGAGGGTTTCAGCGAGGACGAGGTGGAGGGGGACAGAAGACATTACAACAAGCGCTTTAAGACAAAGGTATGACGCTGTGTTTAATGAAAACACGAGACCATGAAGCAAAAAGTCTTTGTTTTTTTCACATCTGGGTTCTCTCCAGCAGGTAAATTCAGAGGAGAACAGAGACGAGGACACAGGCTTCTACTCGGATGGCGAGGAGGCCCCTGCACCGAAGCGGAGGAGTCTATTGGTGGCTCTCAGGTGTGTGTCTGTTTATGCATTATTAAACAATCAAGAATTGAATCACAAAGAAGGCTGCAGGAGTTCTCGTCGTTTTCATTACAATTTCAAATGATTTCTCAGGTTTCCAGTGAAAAGATTATCTACCGCTAAACAAGAATTAAACAAGAAAAATATGAAAATACCTGTGAAAGAGAACCCTCCGTCAGTGAGAGCCAGGGGCAGGAGGATGATTATGCAGGAGGAGGAGGACGATGATGAGGAGGAGAAGTCGGAAGACAAAGAGCCTCAGAGCCTGACAAAACGAAAAAAGAACATCCAAGAGAACAAAGCCATGGTAATAAACTCTCAGCTTTTAGCGAATGATATAAATAATTATTGTAAATGCTTTAAATGCATCAACCCTTTGATCTTTATATTGTTGACTTGGTTCTTTGGTGGTTTTTCAGCTGGCTAAGCTGTTTGCTGACCTGAGCTCCATGGCTGACCTGACCCTGCCCACCGCCCCTCAGGTAAGTAAATATCTCCCTTTATAATAAACATCAGCTGCTGAAAATGAACTACGTTTAAAGAGAAATTGATTTTAAATTGAATTATGTTTGCTGCATTAGTATAACTTAAATTAGGATTTCACAGTAACGTGATTAATAACGAATGAAAATGGAAAATAAACGCATATCGTCTGCAGCATTTGACGCCAGTTTTAATCTGAGATCATCATAGGATGAGAAGGTGCAAAGTTCTAGCTGTTTTGGTCAAACTTTGTAAATCACATGGGATATTGTGAGACCTTGGGTGGATGTGACTGAGTGGTTAGGGCAGTCGTCCTCCAATGCAAGAGATGGGGTTCGAATCCACCAGCAGTCACATGCTGAAGTGTCCCTGGGCAAGACACTGAGCCCCTCATTGCCTCCGATGTGTGTCCCATCGGTGCATGAATGTGATAAAGTATTGATATTTGTTGTATAGATCTAGTAGTGTTGTTTGAATGGGTAAATGAGGACTATATCTTGATAAGATAGAAAGGTGCTCTATAAGTACTGTAGTCTATTTGCCATTTACCTTGTGAGATGTGAAAGAGCTCAGAGAAATGTTGAAGGTGACTCTCAGCTACCACCACACCACATTTTAACCCACTAGCTGTAGAATCGACTCAGTCGCAGACGTTTTTGTTTTGGCTAATGTGAACGACCATCATGAATTGAAGTGGCTTCAGAAGTTAATTTGTTGCAGGTGTGCATGAGAACTTCATTAAAATCCACCCAGTGGTTTCTGATTTTTTTTTTTTTCTAACGCCACAGGCACGCGGACACCGATAAAAGCAGAAACGTAATCCCCTTTAGCAGCTAAACATGGACTGTTGTACTCATCCTGCTTTTGCCTTGTGCCTTCAGAAGAAGAAACGGGCGTCGCAGAAGGCAACGCCACAAAAACGCAAGTTTGAGTCCAGCGTGGGGTCAGAAAGGAGGAACCCGTCCCGTAAAGCTCGTCCTCCTGAGAACTTTGGAGTGGAGGAACTGGGAGAGCCAGTTATACGCAGAGGCCCTAAAAGCGTAGACATCATGAGACTGGTGGAGGTATGACGTTACGCTTTATCGTGACATTTTCACAGTGGCTGCCATGGGAGTAAATTTAAAGGGATAATTCACTTCAAAGAGTTCTCTACAACCGATAAAATATTTATTGTTTATAACCTTTCTACAAAATCTTTCTTCAAATAATCCAAATTTTAAACTTTAAGATATGAGGGGCCTACAGGAAACAGGAGATTTTTTTTAACAGATTCTCTATTTCTGAGATATTCAAGACATTTATATGCTTTTATCATGTTCTGCTTAATTTGTTATAGTTAGATCTTGGATGAACTATTTTAATAATCTTTTATTTTAGCCTATTTGTAATTTTTAGGAGCTTTCATTCCAGTGATCTGTTTGTTAATGATACATTAATGCAGTTAGGAGTTGTCTAGTCATATTTTAGATGTTGTTAAACAATTATTCGTTTGAGTGTTTAAAGAACTTGGTGTGCTGCTGATACACTTTGAATATGTTTTAATGTTTACAGCCCCCAGTTTTACCTGTAATGTGTTGAAACTGTTCAGGTGGACGAGGAGCTTGTAGACAAGAGGAGGAGAAAAGGCTACAGCTCCAGGAGGAGTCGGTATGTGGTGAAGTCTGTCGATGAGATCACTCGAGAGGACCTGGACAACGTGGCTTATCGCAGCAAAGACAAGATCTGGGACAAAGAGAACGTGAGTCGTGTCTGCTCCCGCGCTTCAGATTTGTCCTGTGATACGAGCAGACGTCCTGACGTTTTGTTTGTTTGTTTGTTTTTCCCAGGGCAGCTCGTGTCACCAGTGCAGACAGAAGACTCTGGACACCAAGACGGTGTGCCGCAGTGGTTTCTGTGCAGGGGTCAAAGGTCAGTTCTGTGGACCGTGCTTGAAGAATCGCTACGGAGAGGACGTGCACACTGTGCTGCTCGACCCGGTCAGTGTTAACAGAGTTTATTTATACACAAGTGCTGGACATTTCTCTCTTGGTAGGAGTTGTCAATTTGAGACTGAGCCTTCTTTGAAGACTAATAAGAGATTAAGAAAAAAACAGCTAATGCTGCTGAAATATAGATTTGAATTCACAAAACAAATTCAGTTTTTTTTTTTTTTTTTTTTATCAATACGTTTTACCAAAGCCTGTTCAATAATTGTGAACTTTATGCTTTTTTAAAAAAGACGTGGTCGTGTCCCATCTGCCGAGGAATGTGTAACTGCAGTCTGTGTCGTAAGAAGGAGGGCCGCTGTGCCACGGGGATCCTGGTGGGCCTGGCCCGCTACAAGGGTCATGACAACGTCCACGAGTATTTGGAAAGGTGGGTTTCCTGTCTGTCAGCTACAGGGATGCAGCCAAACTGTGATATGTGCTATGATATGGTTTTAATCATATTTATCTGGTAGATTCCAGTTTGTAATATACAAACCAGATTTCAAAAAAGTTGGGACACTAAACAAATTGTGAATAAAAACTGGATGCAATGATGTGGAGGTGCCAACATCTAATGTTTTATTCAGAATAGAACACAAATCACAGATCAAAAGTTTAAACTGAGAGAATGTATCATTTTAAGGGAAAAATATG
>JARVGV010000630.1:13574388-13589295 GCA_031762435.1 Hypsolebias longignatus | reverse complement strand
GATATATATTCATTTTGACACAGTGACTCCTTTCAGAACCTTTAGATCCAATTATACATCAGATTTTTTTTAAATAATTTCTTTAAGTTATTTGTGCTTTAATACATATATTGGTTTGGAAGATCAGGGACATGGTCCACCTGTGCATAGCCTGAAGGAACTTTGTCTGCTGGCAGCAGGAGGAGGTGTCACAGGCTACAAAGTGCACAATCTCTCAGGCTGTGCTGACTTGTCCTTTGACCTGAACATCCCTGCTGGCTCTCAGGATGTAACGTATGCCTTCCTTCCAGTACCGCAGGCTCTAATCAGTTTATCTTGAGGAAATATCTCTTAAAAACAACCAAAACAGAAACATTATTGTTTCACCTCCTGATGCACGCTCAATAATCTAGATAAATCTAACAAGGTTGAGTCAGGTCCTCTGGACGGATTCTTCTTAGTTGAAATGTTTTGACTTCTTCGGTCTTATCGTTTCACCCCTGGGAACATCAGCAGAAATGCCACCTGTCGAACACGCTCCCTCACCTGCAGTGGGTCCAGGTTTGATTCTCACTTTGTTGATGTCCTTCAGGATTACTCCGTGGAGGGGATGAGTGAGTCGCTGCTCACCTTCCTGCAGCACCTTCGGGAGTTTGGACTGGTCTTCCAGAGGAAGGTAAGGCGCTAGAAAAAACACTCTGCATCACTTTTTACTTTTTAATCATCTAATAGGGAAGATTAGTGGGGGAGAGGGCTGTGGTAGCTCGGCGTCAGGGTCTGGTAATCTTGAGGCTGCAGGTCTGAACCCAGGTTGCATCAGGAACGACCTCTGGAGTAAAACGATCGACTTCGCTCACTGTGGTAACCCCTGAAGAAGGGAGCAGCCGTAAGAACAGCAACATGATCAAATGAGGAGCACATGTTACTGACACGTAGCTGAATCACTGCCACACAGTTACAGGAATAATCATGTACTGCTCTGTCTGCCACTTTTTGACAATTCAGTCTTGTTTGTTTGTGGCACAAAAACAATTGAAATCCTTTAATGACAATAAAGGACAAAACAACTCTAATTCAATTTACTATATTTATGTAATTTATTTTAAAATGAAATAAACGTTAAAATAAAGAAAGAACAAAAAGCATCCAAATTTCTATTTGCTTTAGTCCCGTCCAACTTCAGCTTGCTGCTGAACGTAGAAGATGATATTCTTTTCTATGTTTTTGTTACCAGACATCTCAAGAATTTCTCAGACGACCTTCAAAGGGGATTTTAAAGGAAAATGTCTCCTAAAAGCAACCAGCTGCATCTGTGTCGAAAATTAGGTTCTACATCAAAATCCAAGATGGCTGCCACCATATATTTGTATACATGTAAACATTGTGAGTTGGATAATGGGAAAAATAAGCAATGTGTTGACTTCCATTTTGTGTGGCTGCTTGAAAGTTCGTGAACTCTTTAGAATTGTCTATATTTCTGAATAAATATGACCTTAAGCATCATCAGATAAGTCCCCACAACATAAAACTAGATAAAGAGAACCCAGTTAAACGAATGAGACAAAACCATTACACTTTGTCATTTACTTAAAAAAGAGGAAAATGATCCAATACTACTTATTTGTGAGTGGTAAAAGTATGTGAACCTTTGCGTGCAGTATCTGGTGTTTTAGTCCTTTCCTTTGTACAGAACAGCTTCAACTCTGGGATGTTGGTGGGTTTCCTCACATTAACTGCTGCTTCAGGTCCTTCCACAACATCTGGATTAGAACTGCTTCAATCACCACTCTTTCCTCCTTGGGAATATTCTCTATCACTTAATCCAGCTCCTTCTAAAATGTATCTTTCTCATTTACGTCGCATCCAACCTGTGGAGGAGCATCACCACCGACAACATTTAGCATTAGATCTGACTCCTCCATTGTACCTGGTAGTGGATAAAATGTCTCAAGGATTTATCAGTGTACGCCGCCTCAGAAAAATAAAAAATGCCTCCATTTGTTCTTCCTCTCAGTGTAACTTTACCTTCTTGAATATTTTGCACTAAAACCATTAAAGTTTGCTTCCATTCCCTGTTTAGTTCTAGTCCAGTTCACCTGAGCTGTAATTAACATGTGAATCTGTAGTTACATGAAGTATGTTGTTTCCTCAGAGGAAGTCGCGGCGGTACTACCCGACCAGACTGGCGATCACTCTGGCTGCTGGAGTCACCACCTCCTCCTCCTCCTCCAGCCTCTCATCCACTCAAGGCCCCGGAGAAACAGGCTTCATTGTTGTAGAAACCAATTATCGGGTCTACGCCTACACAAGTATGTCCCAAACTTTTTTACGCTAATAATTTGGGCAGATGTGGCTGAGTGGTTAGAGTAGTCGTCCTCCAATGGGAGAGTTGGGGGTTCGATTCCACCAGCAGTTACATGCTAAAGTGTTCCTGGGCAAGACAATGAACCATAATTGCTTCTGATCTGTCCATCGGTGTATGAATGTGATAAAGCTCTGATTAGTCTCTTTAGATTCAGTTTAGCTTTGTATAGATCTAGTAGAGTGCTGTATGAATGGGTAAATGAGGCACAGATTGTAAAGAGCTTTGAATGTCTTGATAAGATAGAAATGTCCTATATAATAAGTACAATCCATTTACTATAATAAATAATTCTAAAACATGTTGGCTTTTGACAGCGGGTTATATCTTTTCATAAAGCACGCCAGCATCTATACGTTGTTACAAAGTTCCAGTTTGATGCACAGCTGTATCCTCCCAGTTTGCATAGCCCATCTTTGTGCCTCTCTACTTCTTGTTTTCTCGTTCAGATTCAGAACTTCAGATTGCTCTGGTGGCTCTCTTCAGCGAAATGCTCTATCGCTTCCCTAACGTGGTGGTGGCTCAGCTCACAAGAGAGTCGGTTCAACAAGCTATTGCTAACGGGATCACAGCACAGCAGGTACTCACTCGCATGTAAAGTTTGAAGGAACAACTATAGAACTGAGAATTTGTCAGTCCACAACATTAAAGCTACCCATGCAGAATCACTGAAACACATCTGTTACCGTTTGACCATTATTCTTCTGTGCCCGTCTCAGTCTCGCAACTTACAAACCTAAACTAAAGGCTACATCAAAACATGCAGCTTGATCATCAGGGATGGTGCACTCTGATTTCTGCTGGCAGAACATTGTATTTTCTAAGATTTAAGTAACTAATTCAGGATCAGTGACATTGGGCATGCCAGTTTGTTTTATTTTAATCTTGTTACTGTCTCCTGTTTAGATCATCCACTTTCTGAGGACCAGAGCTCATCCTGTAATGCTGAAACAGGTACTCCAACCCTTCCAATCGCTGTAACAGCAGGTTATAATGGATCTGATGAAGGTTGTTTGGCTTTCCAAGGCTCTACACTTAGTTCTCCTCCCTGCCTGCTTGTTTGACAGACCCCGGTGCTGCCTCCAACCATAACGGATCAGATCAGACTGTGGGAGCTCGAGCGAGATCGCTTGCAGTTCTCAGAGGGTGAGCTTTTTTTTTTTTTAATAGGTGCTGCATGCAGACATGTTGGCCCAAACAACTGATAGTTGTTTGCTCAAAAGTAACAGGTTTTCTTATTTAATCAACTGTCATATTCTCTAGAGAGGTTTGAAAGTCATGTTTTGTTCAATTCAATTCAGTTTATATGGCACCAAGTCACAACAGAAGTTGTCTCAGGATACTGTGTCATAGAAAAATTATTGTGGATGTTAATTAGGGGAAATACCTCTTTAAACAGTCTAGTTTGGATGAAGCTATTCTTTGTGACAGTCTTTAATTCTAGTGACATTTTTAAAGTTGTCTCATCTGACACAGAATCAGAGGCAATAGTAGGAAGGATGGTGTGAAATATCTCTCTAATTGTAATGATTTTATTTATTTAAAAAATCTCATGAGCTCATCACTGCTTATAGTTGTAGGGATGCATGACACAACAGATATAGTGTTTTTCATTAGACTAGCTATGGTACTGAACAGAAACCTGGTTTTTTTTTTTTTTTTAATTCTCATCAATTAAAGATGAATAATATAAAGTTTTAGCTTTACAGAGAGCTTTATTATATATTAGCAGATTAATTAAAAAATAAAAACATTAGTGGAGTGCCACTTTACTCAGGATTGAACCAAGGAGCTACTCTCCTCTCATTGATTACTTTCTGTTTTAGCGGAGCAGCCTCATCAAATGAAGTTTGCAAAGAGTCACTGTTCTCTGATGTATTACTCTGCAAGACAGAGGAAAACATTGATGGAAGAGAATCTTTAAATGTTGTTAGTGTTTTCTGATAAGCACCTGCTAAGATGAAATTTACTTTCAGTGACTGTGTAGTCATTTAATGTAAACTCAAGGGAATTAAAAAAAAAAAAAAAAAGATCAGACAGAACAGGATTTTGAGGATGTATTAATAAGTTCCTAATCTCTATGCCATATGTCAGAACCAGGTCAAGGGTGTGATGATGAGAGTGAGTGGGTGTTCGGATGTTTTGGGTAAAACTAATTGTTTTTAAAGACTATGTTTGAGTGACTGTCACTTTCAACGTCTACATGAATATTAAAATCACCCTATTATGACTTTGTCAGTATTCAATAATAAGTCAAATTAAACAAAATCAGAGAATTCAGACAACAACTGAGAATAAGGGCCTGGTGGACGATATGTAACAACTAGTAAAAGAGGCCTTTCTGTTTTACATTTTGGATGAGAAAGACCGAGGGACATCGACTCAAAACATCCATCCATTATCTTTACCCACTTCTTCCTTTTCGGGTCGTGGGGACCACTGATGCTCATGTCCAGCCATCACTCTGAGAGAGGCATGGGACACCCTGGACAAGTCTCCAGTCCATCACAGGGACACATAGAGACAATCGAGACAAACAACCATTCACTCTCTCACTCACAGCTAGAGACAATTTAGAGTTACCAATCAGCCTAACGTGCATGTTTTTGGTCTGTGGGAGGAAATTGGAGTACACAGAGAAAACACACACATGCAAGGAGAGAACATGCAAACTCCACCCAGAAAGAGACCAGGATTAGAGCCAGCAGCTCTATCAACTGTGCCACCATGCTGCCCCAACTCAAAAACAGTTGTAACTAAGAATTGGTTTAGCATTAATCAATAATCCTGACTGAAAAATAGAAGCTACTCCTCCACCTCGGCCAGTTGTTCTAAGAACATGAAAATTTTAATAATTAACAGGAGTGGATTCATTTATACTAAGAAAATCCTCCTGTTGTAGCCAGGTTTCTGTCAGGCAGAATAAATCAATATGATGATCAGTTATCAGATCATTAACTAACAGACACTTGGAGGAAAGATTTGGTGTCATTACCACGGCTAATAAAAACAGAGATGTCTATGTGTCGGTAGTTTCTAAAAATATATATAAAAACTAAACAACTTACAGTATTTTATGCTCTTTTTTTATAGCTGAAGTAATCGTTCATCAAATGTCTATTGTTCCAACTAGTCTGAGATCCCTGTAAGGAAGTGTCATGGCACACTGTGACAGCCATCAGGAGGATTTATAAGTCACATTTTTGTGTCAATAGTCCAGTTATTGTACAGTCTCTGGCTTCTAAACATGGCAGCTCCCCCAAAAAGCTGATACAGTATTTTGTCTTTGGACAATGGAGTTGATGAGTCACGTCGTCCCATCTTTTCTTTTTCAGGAGTTCTCTACAACCAGTTCTTGTCCCAGGTGGACTTCGAGGTGCTGCGAGACAGAGCTCAGGTTGGGAAGTCTTTCTTAAAGAACAAGTCTGTCTATGCTGGATCATTATTTCAGTCATTATTACGTCACTAACCAAAATATTCCCACGTAAAAACACGTTTTGAACACAGGACCCTCAGTTTGTGCGACCACACGAACTCGCTGCTGTTGCAGGTTCTGCTCGTGACTGCTGAGTTGTTGCTGCTGTTTAATCAGCTGGTTCTGATGCAGGGTTTGGGCTGTCTGGTGTGGCAAGACGTGGCTCACAGAGTGATGGTGGTGACCACGGAAGGACACAGCGAGGTCAAGAGGTTCTGGAAACGACAGAGGGCTCACACGTAACTGGACCTGTTGTATAATTTCAAGGACACTCTTCTGGACACTTATAGATGGAAAAAAATAAGTAACTGTATTTGTATTTTATAAAATGTTGACTTTGGATTAAACTAATTTTCTTGCTCCTTTTTTTTTTTTTGGTACTTTTGAGTAAATAGTGAAAAGATGGTAAGTAGGATGTTTTTCTTGTGCAGGTTTTGACCCGTTCTGTCAGAGACCACCACTTAATAAAGTCAGCATCTGTAAAGTCAGCATCTGTAAAATTACTGTTATAGCCACATTTGTGTTTAAGGTCAGTTGTTTGTGGCAGCCATCTTGAATAGAGTTGCAGAGTCGTAGATCCAGTGATCACTTTATGCAGATTTCATTAAAATGTGTCCCATTATTTAAGGAGCAATTCACATCTACCTTATTTTGCTGAGGCTACAGTGCCTGTTCATCACCATTACTGAGCACTTAGCTGTCCTGTTAAAAAACTCCAGTCTTCATGCTTTGCAAGTTATGAATCGTAATACTGTATTATTATAAGTCAGCTATAGCTGATACAACTCCGTTTCTAAAAAATAAACATCAGATTCCACTGACTATCCAAACAGTAGAAACATTCATCAAAGCGTCAGGCTTAAAGTTAAATTGGGAAAAGTGTGAATTAATGAGCGTTCATGATTAGAACAATCAGCTTTTTACAACATACTGGTCAAACTTGAGGTTTGATTCCTGGGAAACTACAAGTAGATGTGTCAAACTGAATGTTGAAAATAATATTACTAAATGTGAATTGATATTAAATAACTGGTTACAAAGAGACTGAACTCTTTCTGGTAGGACACTATGGAGACTATCAAGACTTGTTCACCCCACATCCTCCTTATCTATACCTCCAAAAATTATTAGGGAAATTAATTAACTTTATTTGGAGAATTAAGCATCATTATATAAAAAAAAAAGAGATGGTTAAAAATTATGAAGATGGTGGGATTAAAGCAATAGATTTTGAAATAATGAATGGTGCATAGAACTTAAATGTTTTCACTTGTTTCTTAAACATGCTCATGAGATTTGGTTTGCTGTCCCCACTTTGCTTTTTAGTAAAGTTGGAGGTATTGACTTCCTGTTATGATGTGACTTTGACATTCCTAAATGACTTGTTAAATTATCTGCTTTTCACCAACAGGTGTTATTAAACTGGAAAAAATAGATTAACGTAACTTAAGTCCTCACAACGTTCCTTTTTGGAACAACAAAGTCGTTTTACACAGAAGGAAGTCTGTGTTCATGGAAACATGGATGGAGAAGCAAATATGGTCACTCACTCGTGTGAAACGAGAAATCTATATGAATATGAAGACTTCATCAAAAAATATAATCTAATCTGTACCAGAAGAGACTATGACAAAGTAATAAATATACCAATTGCATTTCTTCAGTTAACAAAGAATAATTACGAAACTAAGCCAACAATTAGTTTACGGAGCATCAATCTCAATGGACTAAATTTAACACAAAAAAATGCAACTTTTTTTTAAGACATCAATTAATAAAGACAATACTGTATATACTGGTCAGGTAAGAAGGAAGTTTCCCGAGTTTTACGATAAGAAGGAAAGAATAAAAATAATGACAAAATATCTGGGGTTCCCTCTTCCACATAAAGAATTAAAACTCTAAATAATATTTGTCCTTCAAACGAGTTTATCAGAAATAGATTTAAAATTGAATAATATACGTGAGGAACCTGAAACAACAGAACATCTGTTGTATTTCTGTCATTTTGTGAACACGTTATGGAAAACCACGATCTTCTGACCATAAAATCCATGAACAATGACTCCTCCCTTCAGAATGTCTTATATGGATATGAATCTAAGAATAAAAAGGATGAATACTGTACTTTATTAATAACATCATAATCTTGAAACAAATGCAGATGTGGCAAAGCTAAGCCATTATGGTTTGTATTCAAACAAGAACTCCAGATGTTGAAACTTTCTTGGGACAGTGTTAAAAAACAGCCCTCTGACAAATTATTTTAGTAGATATGTAGAATTTTAGATACATGATTACATGTTTTGCTTTTAATTTTTTTCATATTTGTTAATACAGTACTCTGATATTAATTGTTACTTAAATTAAAATTTGAGCTGAACTTGTTTATGCATTTGTTGACCTGGAGCTTTTTTTTTTTTTTTTTTTTTTTTACATGTTTATACATATCATATTGTAATTTGAGATTGATTAAGAGATTATATCCTAACTTGTATACATGACGGTTGAATGAATGATGCTGACTAGCCGTTAGCTCTTCAATCCGATGAGAAATAAAAATGTCCTCCAAGCCGAGGTCTGTGAAGGATCTACGTACAAGAGGACAGATCTTAAACATCAACTTTTCCACAGAATCCCTCTTTGAAAGATTTGAACTATCACTTTATAGACAAGTTGTTAAATAAACAGTAACGAAGACTTGAGAACAAAGCGTCTTTTGCTCAAAATGTTAAGAAGCTAAAGATCAGATTCTTCACAAGAACAGTTGCATTTGGGATTAATTATTTTTTTTATAAACATGGCACATGGGCAATGTTCTGCAGTAAATCAAACAGACCATAATGATGTAACTTTGTACAATACATTACAAAGTGAGATGCTGTTATAGATACCACCTGTATGTCTACCAGCACATAAAACTGTTAACGTTACAAAGTTGTGAACTAAGTTTAAAAATATGTATGTAGTCCTATTTGAAAATGTTATCTGAAGTACAATTTGGAAAATTACCGGTAGTAACATTAACATTTTCAAATACTTTAACTTAATTAACTGCTGAAAAGTATTGGATACATATATTTGTAATATAGTTTTAAAGTAGGGTTTGAAAACAAAATTTTACAAATACAGTACATTCATTTTGTGCAAGGTGCATTTAAAAATGTTTATTTTAATTTTATAAATACTGTATATTTTGATTGAATCTTATTTTATATTTTGCAAAAAATGGTACTTTATAAAGTGTAACAAAATATATTTTATAACAATGTACTTGAAGCATATATAGATAAATCTATTTTACATTTTTTGATGTAATCTGAATAAGTACATTCACTTGAGAACATATTCTAATGTATTTCTTGAAAATTAAGCCTACTTAGATATTTAAGTAGATTAAGTTTTTACTAGAGCGTACAGTGTTTGGTAAAGATGGAGTCTTTTCTGGTCACAATATTTGTTTTGTAACTCGTGCAACACGTTTACAGCACAACACAAAACAAATAGACACATAGTGAAGACACATATATGGCTGAACTATGCACCACATGAAGTTCTCCCATATTCTTTATAATTACTGTACTGTATTTTATTAATCTAGAAGAGAGAAGTGGCTTCAAAGATTAGATTTCTTTAGACTAGTTGTGTTGATTGTCTCCATCTAGTGGACAAAAGTAGAACTGGTGCTTCTGGAAACCAGACAGTGTGGAATAAAACCCTACAAGTGGAAACAGCTTGGATCTGCAGTTCTTCACCCAGATGCTGCAGTTAAGTTTCGTGGATTCCAGGTTTTCTCTAGAGTAAAGTTATGTGTGTTGTGCTCTGACAGGGACATGGAGAAGAAAAATGAGCACTTTGTGTTCAGACTGCAGGCTTACTTGCAGTTCCTAGAGTTTCCAAAAGCAGAATGGGAGGAAGAGCTTTCATTTCCAGTAAAAAGCAGCAAAAACTAGCTAAAGTAGTAAAACTCTTGCTAAAATTTTGTATTAAGACTATGCAGCAAAAGTTTAAATAAATGCTAAGTATCAAAGTGTTAAAGGGTATAAGTACAAAAAAGCTACCTAAAATAGCACAAGGCTACATAAAAGACAAAATGATTACTGTATAGCTAAAGGCTATTTGGAAATTTTATAGCTAAAAGTCAAATTACAGTAGTAGCTAAAAGGATAAATGCAGCTAAAAGCTGGTTAAAAAATAACAAAGGGCTTGATAAAAGCAGCAAAAGCTAAACATAAAAAGTAGCTAAAGTAGTAAAAATCGAGTTAAAATTTAGTAATAAGGCTATCTAAATGCAGCAAAAGTTTAAATAAATGCTAAGTATCAAAACATTAAAGGGTATAAGTAGAAACAAAAGCTACTTAAAATAGCACAAGGCTACATAAAAGACAAATTAGCTGAAGGCTAGTTGGAAATTTTGCATAGCTAAAAGTCAAATTACAGTAGTAGCTAAAAGGCTAAATGCAGCTAAAGGCTGGCTAAAAATAACAAGGGGTTTGATAAAAGCAGCAAAAGCTAAACATAACAAAAAGTAACCAAAAATAAATAAATAAATAAACATAAGGCTGCATAAAGTCAGGTCTCTCTTGTAAATAAGTCCCCCGAGTCAATGGGATTAAGCTGTATAAGTTTGAACGAGTGAAAATGAGGTAAAAGTTGCAAAAGGATAACCAAAAGTAGCTAAAAGGATAAGAATAGCATAAGGCTAGCTAAAAAGAGTAAAATACTAGCTAAAGTAAGAAAATGGTTGTAGGCTTATGTTTGATTTGATACATTTTTTCACTTTACACTTAAAGGGCTCTCACAACTAAATATTATTTATATAAAATATTGTCCAAACAATAAATTGGTAACTCTAGTAAATGGAATAATTCATATTCTTCAGCATTTATTTATAAACTCCAATATTGTTTTCATTTCCCTCAAGCTGCTCTTTCTCTGAAACTATCATTTTTTGTCGTGGCTGCATCGGGGCAGCTCTGCCTTCAGGCTGCTGACAAGCTGCTGCTTCACGGCAGAAATAACATGTTTAAGCTCCAGACAGCGACAGCTGGGAAATGATTAGCTTTAATGTTTTATAGGGAAGAAAATCTTAACGTTTTATTCGAAGGCTAAAGCTAAGCTAAATCCAAGCGGCAGGCCGCAAATGGAGCCTGGCACCTCGCGTGAAGCTCAGGCCGGCGCAGGTTGCCCCAAACCGGCCTGTCGACGCCAGGAACCCCCGGGGGAGGAGGCAGCCACCGTCGGGGAGATGACTGCTGGAGACGCGGAGAAACGGAAAGACAGCGAAGATGAGCTGGATCCAAGAATTCAGGCATGTAACCAAACAAAACAAACGACATTTTGAACAAAAGTGGCCTTTTTAAATTTATTTAGAGCATCCTGTCTGTCAGGCCAGGCGTCTGCTCCCTGACAGACTGGTTAGACTGGTTCTGGATGTAAACATAAGGTTCGGGTTTGTGATCCACAGGAGGAGCTGGAGCATCTGAACCAAGCCAGCGAGGAGATCAACACCGTGGAGCTGCAGCTGGATGTGCGGGAGGAGGTTTATTATTGTTGTTGTTGGGTCTTGTTGCATGGTTGTGGGGTTTCAAGACAGGATAACATCATTTTATTATTATTTTTTTTTTTAGGTTTACTAACCCCATTTGTTAGATTATATACCGGTAATCATTAGAAAGCACAATCTGTCTGTACCAAGTTCTGAAGTTATTCAAATCTAACGTTACGTACAAAAAAACACTAATCAGATTCCACCATGTTATTTATTAAACAAAATGAAGCCAAAATGGAGAGGAGGTGTGAAAACTGCATTATCCACTGACCCAGCAGCTTATAGGACCTCTTTCAGAACCAGAACTCATCTGTAGGTTGTGGAGGAGTCCTGGCCCACTTTTCTTTCCATCACTGAGGTTTCTGCTCAGCTCAGCGTTTCTATCAGGCTGAGGTTCTGCACGGACTGGATCTTTGCAGCTCCTTGGTTCTGGTCTTGCTGACCCATTCTGTAGATCAGCTGCTGTGTTTGGGATCTGTTTTGTCCATTCGTCAGCTGTTGGACAGTTACATCTGACTCCAGAACCCTTTAGTCTACAGAGGAGTTCTGGTCCACTCAGTGACTGACAGTAGCCCAAACCATCAGCGCTCCACCACCGTGCTGACAGCTGGGAGGAGCTGTTTGCTGCAGTGCATTCTGGTTGCAGAACGCCTGTCCTTTGGTCTGGTTCTGGACCAGAAGTCTTGTGGTCCCTTCAGATGGAACTTTACAGCTGAGTCGAGCGGCCATCTTGTTCTAGAGTAGACTGAAGAGATTTTCTTCAAACAAACCAGATTTGCTCAGTGTGTTTCTAACTGTCCTGTCGTAACCTTTGACCTGCTGACTGACGCCTGTAGTGTCTGAGCTGGAGCTCATTTCTCTGAGCACTGCATGGTCTGACGTTGGGGTGACTCTGTTGTCAAGATTGTCAGCTGTCTGTTTTCCACTACTCTCTGTAGAGCGATGGACTCTAGATAGTTTTAAATGACCTTTGACCTTTTTATGGTTGATGATAGCGCCAGCTGCTTCTCAAAGCTAATTGCTGATGTCTTTCCACCTTTGAGTTGTGTTACACACTTGTCTGTTTTTCTCGAGGTGATCTGATGATGATGAGTTGATCAGCAGCTGCTGCTGATCCTGTGGAAGCAGCAGGACTGAACACAGTTTCTACTCCCAGGTTTTCTATGTGGGCTTCATTTTTGTTTAAAAATGACAGGGTGGACTCTGTTGTGTGTTTTTTGTTCACCTTACGTTCGATGTGAATCATTTTAGAACCTGGTTCTGCTCTTTCAGGATGCCAGGTCCAGCTACAGAAGGATTCTTACTGATTCGGCCAGGAGGCTCAATGCTCATGGTTCCCAGCTTGGTGCCTGCATTGAGAAGGCGAGGCCTTACTATGAAGCCCGCAGACTCGCTAAGGAGGTAAATGCACGTTTGATAAACGCATACTGATATAAGCTAAAGTTTTCAAACGGCATGATAACGTCAAACTTTGTGTTTGAAAAGAATATGACCACAAGCGTTTGGTGAACTGGAGGGTCTAACCTTCCACCAGGTGCATGTGATGTTCTGTGTGCTTTATGTGGTTCTGGGATGGAATAGGGAGCTGCTGACCCCTCACAGGCAGCAACTATGAACAGGATCACTGGGGCAAAGAAAATAAACGGATGGATTAATTGCAAAGAGGTTTAACTTACATTAAAATCTATAGGTTGGTTGTTTCTTCACAAAATTCAAATAAGACAAGGTACTGAAGAAAAACAGCTTTAAATGTCAGTTTCAGAAAGATGAAATGTATAACGTGTTTTCACCCATTTATGTGTGTATATACACAGTGGTGCTTTAAAGTTTGTGAAGCCTTTATAATTTACTGTATTTCTGCATAACTATGACCTGAAACCATAAAAGAGTCCAAAGCCTCCCCATAGCTCCTCAGATTATTCAAAATAAAAGACGATGCCTCGTCCGTGCTGTGAAGCCCGGAATCTGCAGCCTGTCTGTATCTTCCGCGCACGTTTTTGAGTTTCGCATGATTCTCCTGAGTTTTAGATGTTTTGTAACTTCAGGTTGCATTTAGCAACAAACTGACCTCATCATCGCTGCATACAAAGCTTCATGTGCTGCTGGCGCAGGGGCTGAAGGAAGCTCAACATGTCAGCGTGCAGAGAACAGGCGGTCAGACTTTTAAAAGAGCGAATGTGACGGGTCAGCCACGAGGATGAGAAGAAACCTTTGATGATGCCCGAGAAGAGTCAAACTTCAGAGGACTCGGTGAAAACCACTGAAGATAAATAGCTGAAGTTATTCTACTCCATACTAAGATGGTGCAGCCAGCGGGTGGAGGGAGTCTGGTTTGGTGGCCTCAGGCTCCATCTCTATTTGCTGTGGATGTGGTCTATCATTGTCAAGCCATGACTTCCACCTCTCACTGGAGCGGTTTGCAGCCGAGCTTGGAGGAGGACCAGAACCTCCAAATCCGAGGCCGTGGTCCTCAGTCTGAAAAGGCTGGACTGTCCTCTTTAGGTTGGTGGGGGGTGAGGTTCTGCCTCGAGTGCATGAGTTCAAGTATCTCCGTTTTTTGTTCACAGTGAGGGAAGAATGGAGCATGCTCTCCCTTTGAGAATTGGGTTAGAAGTTCTGTTCTCCAGTGATCCCACAAGAAATTGTACCGGGGTTTCAGTTCAAAGGAACATCCACCAAGAATCACAAACGATATAAAAATACCAACAATTAAGTTCTAAACAGTTCACCTGCAGACAAAAACTGTTTTTATTTTAGTGCAGGATTAATTTTTATTGTCCTGTGTGCAGAAAGGGGGAGGGGTTGAAAAGTTTGATATCCACACACAGGGAGGAAGGACTTCCTGTGTTGTTCTGTGGAGCACCTCGTGGTCTCAGTCTACGACTGAAGGTGCTGCGGTAGAGTCCAGGTGTCATGCAGGGGGTGTGACGTGTTGTTCAGGATCTGGAGCAGTCTCAGACTCCTCTGTCAGAGACTGCAGGTCCACTCCCAGAACTGAACCAGATCTCTTGATGAGTTCAAGTCTGTTGGCATCAGCTTTCTTCACCCTGTGTAGAAGAAGATGCTGGAGAGCACAGAGTAGTAAAACATCTGCAGCATGGTCCTGCAGATGTTAAAGAACCTGAGTCTCCTCAAGAAAAAGACGATTCTGCCTTTTCTTGTAGAGGACGTTGGTGTTATCTGTCCAGCTGTTGACCACCGTGCCTCAGAGGAGAGGCAGCTACGTGAAACAATTAACTCTAAAATTAATTTGGTGTTTGTCCTTCAGGAAGTTTTACTTATTTTTATAATTGCTCTAATATCTTATATTAATATCTAATATTTTGTCTTTTGGATAAAAGATGAAATGTTTCATCAAAGAAGAGTCCAAGGTTCTTTATTGCCATTTGCATCACACGTGGTACATGAGGTGGAACGAAATTGTGCATAGAGCCCCAGTTACACTGGGGTTCGGATTTGTTCTGTCTCAAACTTGTCCTAAATGCTGATAAAACCAAAGGGATGCTTTTTTCAAACAGGAAGTCGGTCCCATCAGTTCTT
>JARVGV010000630.1:13529076-13540965 GCA_031762435.1 Hypsolebias longignatus | reverse complement strand
GAACATTAACACAGACATAGTGCTGTACAACTTTCTACACACATTCCAGGGAGTTTATCAGTTAAAAAGTTAATTTCGGGTTTAGTTCCTCTTTAAGCACTGGGACAAGCATTAAAATGTCTATTAATTTGATCCTCATGCACCCACTTCACTTTGGAAACAAAAGCTTGGCAGGAAACATCTTCTGGGACTCTCTTGAATTAGGGAACACCTGTCTCCACCCTCATTTCTCAATCCGGGCCCAAGAGGAAGGCCTTAACACCCCCCCCCCCCCCAACCACCACCATCTGCTCCCACAGGCACCCTAGATAGCAGCTCTTTGCTCCACACAGAGGGCTGTGGTAGCTTGGTGGTTTGTGGTTGGTCAAGTCAGGAAGGACATCTGGCATAACAATAATTGCCAAGTCTTCATGCAACTTAATTTGCTGTGGTGAAACCTGACGATTGGAGCAGCTGAAAGAAGAAAAGAAAAAAATCAAGAATAATGTCTGCCAGGTCATGACGCATCACATGGCCTGAAATGTATCCTATCACCCAAACTGCAATAAAAAATAAACTTTGATTAACTAGTGAATACAAGAAATGACAGCATCAAATGAAGCCAACAGTAAGAACTGACAATAAGAATATTACTCATTCATTTATTCATTCATTCATTCAACCTGTATTTAGACAGAAAAGTCACATTGAGCCTAGAAGACTCATTTACAAGTGAGATTTGCTTAGACAGACAAAAAAAAAATAATGAAAATGGACACATTAGGAATTGGAGGCAAAAATATTCCTATTAAAATCTTTATTCTTGGCTGAGAAGAAAAACTCTAATATTAAAAAAAACACCTTGCACAAACATGCACATATAAACGTAGACATTCTGCAGTTGCGCCAAGAGTGGTGAGCAAAGTCCATGGATGTTCTCAAAGACACTGTAAGAGTTCTGATGAGGATGGAATAATCAACCAGTTCTCTCCGGTGAGATCCGTAAACATTCTCAAGGGATGTCTGGGAATGGCCTAGGTCAATGCTAGTGAGAATCCAAGAGTCCTGAAATGATGACAGAATGTTTATTCAGCTGGTTCACTGTGATTGTCAATGGACTTCCCCGATGGGAGGAGGTGGGAGCATCAGATTACATACTCTCCAGGCAATTCAGATAAGGTGGCCTTCAAGGCCAGCCGGGGGAGCCAAATTCAGATAAACACAGTTGTTTTGGGGACAGGCAGAACTTAATGACATCTACCTTGAGTCTGTGTTGGTCCAAATGGTTCCAAAATGTCCAAATTACGTGGCCACACTGCTGGAACATGCCAGAGCAAAGATTCCTGAGATCTGATCCATTCTGCCCAAGGCAATTGAGTCTGGGTATTAGAGCACGAACCAAGCCATCACAAAGGCAAGCAGCGTGATCGGATCTCATTCTGCTGCTGACGACTTCCTTGATTGTAGATTAAAAACCAGCAACCAGCCGATTCCAAAAAGCAGGAACAAGTTATTGAAAATCCAATTTAAATATGCATCCTTAAAATCCACATATGGCAGCAGATATAGATACATCATCAAGTCTTCAATTTGATGAGATATCCACCTGCGTGCGTGCCAACAGGGCAAATCGGCTCGCCTAAAGCCTGTCTTCTCGTTGAAGAAATGTTATCAATTGTGTTGAGGGACCAACTGGTCAAATAAGTCCATAATTATTATAACAGTGTTAGCTGGTCAGGAGTCCTAGGCTTTTTCCTCTTACAGCTTTCCTCCACCAGATGTCACCAATGGAGATGCATCTGCAGCTCTTTACCCTAATGAGCTGCAGATGCATAATAGGCGTTTGATGACACCACTCCAACACTGGTGCATTATCTGCCTGATGTAGTGTGCTCCTGGCTCTTCATTGTATCCTAGATATTATTACTTATTCAAACTCCTTGCTCCTAAGCCTCACAGAATCTCCTGGATTGATGGAACATGCCAGAGCAAAAATCCCTGAGATCTGATCCATTCTGCCCAAGGCAATTGAGTCTGGGTATTTGTCTGTGTTCTAGGAGTATCTCCTTGTGACCTTCTTCGTTCCCCCCTTGCTTTCCCCACTTACTTATGATATTCCATGTTCGATCTGGAATCTCGCTGGATTAACTCTGGAACCTTGGACTCTCATGCCCCAGAGTTGATCACCTTCTCCTAAAGTAAGTGGGCTGTTCATTATTATGATCACCTGCAGATCTGCCTGGCTCCTACTAACAGTTTCCCTTTCTTCAGGGTTCCAGTCCCTTCCTCCAGAGGTTGCAGTTTGACTGTTTGCATATTATCACCTTCCAATAAACACCGTTAAATTACTTTTTGTCTTGGGGTTACTCGTACGGTTCATGACTATTCTGGGTATTTAGCTAATCATTACAGTTTCATGTTGCATGGTCTGTTATGGTAAATTTATACTTCACAAGATTTAAGGCATTAAGTCCTGCTGACATGGTTGTGAGTCATTCTATTTGCATGAACATTTTGTTCTACAAGAGAAACCACAGAAGAGAAGTCCCTGTAAGACATCCCACTGTTGTACACGTCACAAATAAACAAAACAGCATTTTATCCTCACTGTTGGCCGAGAGGATATTTATTTTCAATTGATGATGGAGGAGAAGTTGGTGGAGAAAGATCTGGTGTTTTGGTTGTTAACCAAGAAAAAAGCACTGATTGGCGAATTTGTCATGACAGACAATTGGCAATTTTTATTATTTTTTACAACCACTTATCACTGAAATACCATAGCCCACATGTTTTTGTCATTGTCCAGGGATTCAAGCTTTTAACCTTGTGATTACAGCCTTACCTTCTCTGACCTCACCACTTCCCTAGTCTGAACTGGTAATGTAAATAACAAAAAGTAATGGACACAAAACCAATCCTTGGGGCACCCTTTTAGTTATTTTGAAAGAGGTGGAGATTAGGCCTTCAAATTGAACACGGCTTGTAAAAGGAAAAAAATCACCAGATTTTTTTGACAGTCTATTGTCTACTCTGAATTATGTTATAAACAGTATAAAAAGCTTTGATAGATCCATAAAAAGTACTGCACAATATTCACAATCTAGAACATCACAATTAGCTCACAGACACATGTGACTTGCACACCTGACCAAACTGCTGCTAGAAGAGAGTTCCACAACTGAGGGAAAAGCTGCTGCAAGAACACACAGACTGTTTGAATGTTTCTCACAGTAACTTAGTCTTTCTACAGCTTTAGTTTTAGGAATTAAATAATATTAACACTAAGACATTTTTAGTACCCATGATTAAAGCAAAGGTGTTTCTGTTTAACTTTTGATTTTCTTTCCAAAATCCTCACAATGTTTTCTCTGTGAAAGTGTCACTTTCAAATGTTAGCAGTTTATCATAAATAGCTGCAAATTTCAATTGATTTAAATCAAGATAAACAAACCATTAAGCCATACTGTAACTTATAGTAAATTAATTCAATCAATTATCAAAAAAAATTGTAATAAATCATGGCTTGAGCTGAAATTGTTAAAATATAATCATTTAAACCAAAATAACCACTGTAAGGGAGAAACTGGTTGGTCATGCAAAAAAAGGTTCAATTTTAAGTTATTTAGTACTCTCCAGTCTACCTGTGCTACTTATTTATTAATTTATTAAATGGTAAATGGACTGTACTTAAATAGCACCTTTCTATCTTATCAGTTGTCATCATTGACATCCCTCGAGAATGTTTACGGATTCATCGGAGGGAGCTGGCTGATTATTCCATCCTTATCATACCATACCATAGCATTCCATACCATACCATACCATATATCATACCACACCATACCATACCATTTTATTTATACAGCACTTAAAACAACAAAAGGCCAACCAAAGTGCTCTACAAACAAACAAACAACAGGCAACATACAAAATGAAGTAAAAACACAGATTATAGACATAAAACCGTCGCAGATAATAAATATAACGACCAAACACAGATCATCTGGTGTTGAAAGCAACGGAATAGTAGTGGGTCTTTAAACAGGATTTGAAAACCGAGAGAAAGGGGGCCTGTCTGACGAGCAGAGGTAACTCATTCCAAAGTCTTGGGCCTGCTACAGTGAAGGCCCTGTCACCTCTGCGCTTAAAACGAGTTCCTGGAACTGTGAGAAGTAACTGGTCTGCTGACCTCAGAGAACATGGTGGGACATACGGCTGTAGCAATCAGAGGGCTAGGCGGGGGCGAGACTGTTCAGTGATTTGTAGACATACAGGAGAATTTTGCACTGTTTACTGTGTTTATTTTGTTTACTGCAGTTGTATATAATTTGTTTACAAGCAATATACAGCAATATACAATAAAGCAAAATGCAGGAAATTGCAACTACAGTACTATATTTTAAAAAAATTGTGGGGGAGTTATTTTACTTACTTTACTTTTTCTGCCCTCTAAGTGGTCCCTGAATCCAAAATGTTTGAGACCCCCTGATTTACTGTGTCGTGAATGTCAGAATACAATAAAGTGATTAACTTTTGGAGTCAACACAATTCAATATGGCTGCCACAGCTAGTCAACATTAGACAATACAAAATACCCATAACTCAGTCAGTATAGCAAGTTCAAATTGGAGCTGAGAATCAGTGACGGGGGCACAGCTAACCAAAAAGTTAGCATTGCCAACATATTTTATGATAACTAAATAATTAGCTTCGCTCATGCTAAACAGCTAAACAGGTAAAGTTAGCGGAAGCAAAAGCTAAACCGCTAACCTCTAAGACGACGGTCACTCTGTCAGCACCACACGTCTTCGCCTCCTTCCAGCTGAAGCTGCGTCGACCAACTTGGGGGAGTGGTGGAGCAGAGGTTAGAGGAGGTGTGCCTGTGATCATAAGGTTGCCGGTTCAACTCCATGGACCGACAACATCAAAACGTGGGTGGAAAAGGTGAAACACCCACACCTGCCTCCACCCTCATTTACTACTCTGGGCCCATGAGCAAGGCCCTTAACCCCCACCATCTACTCCCAAACAGCTCTCTTGAGTCCTGGTGACTCAGTGAGTACATGTATTTGAAAAAGGTTGAATATAAAAACTATCATTTTAAAATTCATCAGACCAGTCAAGGTGGTGTACTTTTAATTTTAACCTAGCTCCTAAAACAAATTGAAACAAAGTGTAAAATAATAATACTGTATAAGCAACTTGATCATTTTCTCACATTTTAATTTTGAACATTGACTTCAGATCTGGTGGTCAACCTTCAGCCGGTTGTACAGTACGAACGAGTTCCGTTCCTACGCTTCATTTGTAACCCGCGTGGCGGCCGTAAAACGTCATTTTAAACACATTTTTTAATGTAACACAACAACAGCGTACTTAGAATGCCTTTTTGCTGTGTTTCCAAGCAGTTAGCTAACACAATATCCTAAAAAAAAAAAAAAAAACATAAAATGCTGCATAAAAAAGTCAACGTGAGGTGTGATTACGTCACTGGGGCGGCGCCGTAAGTCCGAAATGCCGTAAGTCGATGGCGCCGTAAGTCGGGGACAACCTGCACTAAAATGTTTTCTTTTACTTTCTTTTAATGTGAAGTAAAAGTGGTTGGTAAAACGGTGTTTATGTTAATAAAAATGATTACGTATTAGATGTTTCAGGTGGGTTACTTTAGAAATACATAACCACCATAGCCCCCTCTTATCCCATTGTTTTAAACCAATATTGTTTCATTTTGAGGCAAGACAGAGATGTGTCATTTTGTGTTGAAAGTTTTACATGACTTCATGCAACATTGCAAGCTGCATGTATGTTTTGTGAATGACTCTCGGCTACTACCAAACCAAAAATTAGCTCAATACGTGTAAAATTATAGAGACCTATTTTTGTTTTGGCTAAAGTTGATAAGCAGTGGCAGCCGTCTTAATAAATTCCAAGTACCAAACCGTTGTAGATGTATACTCATTAATTACTTTTTCATTACAATCGTGCAGCGGTTCATGAGATATTTTGCTAACAGACAAAGAAGATTGAACAGGTAATGATGAAGATCTAGTATGCATTGTGTATCACTCTCAGCTATAACCACAACAAACTCTAGCTTAATATTTACACACGTATTATTTTATTTTTTCTAGATTAATGTCCGCTTTTATTTTGAAAGCGTATCGTCAGCGTGGGCGCCGTAATGTCACGTGTCTGTGCGCACAACAAAAAGTCGTTTTTCAAAGATGGCAGTTCTTTTACGTACTTTACGGTTCATCGCGGCTGCGGTGTCGTAAGGGAGTTACGTCTTGTCCATAGCGACACAATGAAGCAGCTGTGTAAATAACAGTTCGCTTCTGTAATTCAGAATATACATTTAGTTTATTTGAACTAAACTAAGCTTTCTAGTTCAGGAGAGTCTGACTGTTTAGCTAGCGCGTGCTAACCTGACAACATAAAAGTAGCCTGTTTTTTTTTTTTTTTTTTTTTTAGACTGCAGCATCATTTGGTTGCTAAGCTAAGCGCCCTCCTCTTCTCTGGCTCTGAGGCATCCTGTCCAACCTGTCTGTTTCATCATGGAGTTTCCGTTTGATATTAATCACTTATTCTCTGAGAGGATCTCGGTTTTGGACCAGAGTCTTGTTGCAAGCTGGAGATCAACCGGAAGGTAAAAAAAATATATACAGTACAGTATACTGTATATAAAAAAATGCCGGTGTTTCATGTGTGTGACTAGCAAAACATGCGTGTATTCACGTTTTAAAACAGGCATAGAGGAGGACACCTCACAGGTGTTGTACTCATACTGGAGTAGTTAGCTTTGAAAGGACCACACCATTGTCGGGAGCGCGCACGGGTACATAAGTCATTCAACCTTTATTTATACAGGTTAGTCTCATTGAGGCTCGACGACTCATTTACAAGAGAGACCTGTTTTTAACAAAGAGTGATGACAACAGTAGACAATCATAAAATAAAGCATATAAATTGAAAAAAAAATAGAAGAAAATTTTATTTAAAAAAAAACGAAACAAAAACAGCTTCATTATAAAGTGACGTAGAAAACTAAAAACAAGAACATGTCTGTGTTGGTTTTTGCCATGAACTTAGCAGATGTTTGAAACCACTTAGAGAGGTCAAAGTCGAGAGCTTCAGATCTTTTTGCAAGATATTCCATGAAGCAGAAGCGGACCTTTAAAGACACAGCTGTTGCTGCCCATTAGTCTGGGAAGTTTGTTTTGTCCTCATTTGATCCTACAAAAAACTTTTACAACCTGTCTCTGACTCACCGGTTCATCCGGTGCTTCTGCACCATCTTTACACTCCGTATCTTCTCATTTACTGACTGGTTAACCAACCCTGCTCTCTTCTGGTGTGTTCACCTCTGCAGCCCAGACCTCCAGGCTCACATTGCCACAGTAATTGATGAACTTGGAAGAGCCTCAGCCAAGGTGAGTGTGTAAATGGTAAATGGACTGTACTTATACTCTTGTACTTCAGTATACTGTAATCCAGATACTCAAAGCGCTTTACAACACAATCTGGGCCCTCATTTACCTCCATACACATGTCCATACAGAACTACTACACCTCTACAAAGCTAATTGAACAAATCATGCTATAGAGACTAATCAGTGCTTTTAGACCACTATCATACACCGATGGGACACACACCGGAGGCAATGAGGGGTTCAGTGTCTTGCCCATGGACATTTCAATATGTGACCGCTGGTGGAATTGAACCATCTACTCTCTCACTGGAGGGTGACTAACTACTCAGCCACAGCTGACCCATATTTCACAGGTGTGTGAAGTTGTGTTTGTATGTTCTTAAGGGAGCAGAGCCCTTTAGTTCTTATCAGCAGTGATAGAAATCAGTTGAAAGTAGAAACACTATACTGTACCTGTAAAGCTGAATGGTAATAATTATACTGTATATTGACAACAACTGGCTTATTAGCATTTGGATGATTATGCATCATAGTAGGATACTATACAGTGCAATGTATGGTACCATATTTTTCACCCTATATGTTGCATTATTTTTGCATAATTTGCATGCCCTGTGACTTATAGGCCAAAGTGACATATTTATGTATTTTTCCCACATTTATAAACCACTTTTTGGCTGAGATATGACCGTTTTCATTCATTCTGACTGAAAAAATTGAACACTACCATTTTCAGCCACTAGATGCCACTCAAGCAGTAAAGCATGCTGTTGTATCATGTAATAGGTAAAAGTGGCTATTAATGACAAATTCAAAAAAGTTCAAGACAAAAACAACTGGATTTGATTTATTGTACTTTTTACTTTATTGTTTTTGTCTTGAACTTTTTTTTTAATTTACCATGCCCTGGATGACTGAGGATCTTCACCAGCTATTAATGACACAATTGGCTTGCCTTAGACAGCCACCTTGGTTCTGCTCACTTCTTGGAGCAACTGTCAAATCAGCTTCATTTTGCTGCACCGCCCCAGCGAAATGCAGCTAATTGGAGCATTAAAGTGCATTTATTAAGTAAAAGTTCAACTGAGACACACTTTTACTATACAGTAATTTTGAGCAAACAAAAAAATTGTTTTATGTGCTTCTATTGATAAATTTCAAAGAAATGCACAGCGTTCCTTTTTTCCCTCCCTGTCTGCGTTCTGGCGCACCCAGGCAGTGAATACTTTTGAAATACAGTTGATTTGACCGTTAAAGTCCTTTTATTAAGCAAACGTTAGACTGAGACACACCTTTACTATAAAGTCAAGCAAACTAGGTATTTATAGTTAAATTTCGAAGAAATGAACAGCGGCTCGTCCCTCTGCGTGTGCCCGCTTCCGCGAATCGAGTTTTGAAATACAGCTGATTTGACCGTCAAAGTGCACTTATTAAGCAAAAGTTAAACTGTGACACACCTTTACTATAATTTTGAGCAAACAAACAATTGTTTTTAAGTGTTAATCTTGTTAAATTCTTGTTAAAGTCCTGTCGTGCGTGCTGTCACGGCCACCATTTGGCTGCCAATTGATTTTTGGCACAACACCGGCTCACATTCCCGGGTTGTCAGCGGTGACGCGTAACAAATGCGGTGACATGTAATAGATGCAACATATTTGGCAAAGCAACATATTTATGGATTCTTTTTCCACTTTATTAGACATATTTGGACTGATGTGACTTATAGGGCAGAGCGATGTGTACAGCAGAAATTAACGGTACTGTATATGCATTCAGCCATTCATTAATTGTTTTCTTCCATCCTTTTTTTAAAATTTATTTTACCTTTGTGTTTACAGGTAGTCTCATTGAGACACAAGGACACATTTTAAAGAGAGACCTACCTGTATTTTAGACAGATGATACAAAAATAAAAGCAATAAAAAATAGCTTTTTTAAGGTGCCAAATAAAACAAGGTAAAATACTAAAAACAAGAGTCCATTCGCATAGATTTTTTAAAGAAACTGAAGAACATATCCTCAACGAAATCAAAGTGGCTGGCAGGGGCATTGATGTAAACAATGTCACCATAATCGATAGCTGGTAGGAAAGTGGCAGCTGCAAGCAGTTTGGTGTTCAAAGTTAAGCAAGATCTGATCTTGGAAAAGAACGCTGGTTTCAATTTCAGTTTCTTTAACGGGTTTTCAATATGGGCTTTAGAGAGATTTCCATCAATAAAAATTCTAGATATAAGACAAGGCGTTCACTAGGCACACTGTATGGATGAGATAAATGGAATAACTGCTGGCACTAGCTTTCTGTTTGAAAACAGCCCCACCTTGGTTTTATCATCATTTTGCATCTGTTTTAGATGGATTAGATTTAACTGAATGACGTCAAATGCAGACTATAGAAACTGGAAAATGTTGGCAACTGTGTTGGCGTGACAACAATCGATTGTATCATCATTACAAAGATGCAAAGAGGCATCAGAAATATGTACTGGACTGTATACAGAAATTGTAAAAAGAGATTGTCCTGGAACTGAGCCTTGTGGGACACCATTAGTTATCATTATATACTAGATGAAAGATCTTTGGGAAGTGCACATTGCCTTCGACCTGAGAGGTAATGAGAAAACCAGCCGATGGTGTGAGCTGAGAAGCCGACATAATGACATAAGACTCTATGATGTGCAGTGTGAATTGCGTTGAACAGGGATAAATAAACAACAGTACCGTATCCCTTAGCAACCAATCCTTCAACGTCATTAACAACCTTTACAGGAGCAGTCATTGTGCTGTGTTATTTTCTGAAGCCAGACTGATAGGAAGATAAAATATTAAAATAATCCAAAGCAGCACGGTGGATCATTTGTAGAGCTGATGCCTCTCAGCAAGCAGGTTGTCCTGGTTCAAATCCCGGCCAGTGGGCCTTTCTAGATCGAGTTTGCATGTTTTCTCCGTGCATGCGGTGGTTTTCTCTGGGTACTCCAGTTTCCTCCCACAGACCAAAAACATGCATGTTAGGCTGATTGGGAACTCTAAATTGTTGCTAGATGTGACAGAGAGAGTGAATGGTTGTTTGTCTCTATGTGTCCCTGTGATGGACTGGAGACCTGTCCAGGGTATCCCCCGCCTCTTGCACAGTGATAGCTGGATATGGGCACCAGTGACCCCAGCTTCCCAAAAATGAAGAAACAGGTAAAAACAATGGATGGATGAATCCAAATGCTTCTGAATTTGATTTTTCACCAGATTTTTCTAAACCTTTCGCTAAAAAACAGAGTTTGGAAATTGGTTGATAATTTTTTAATATGGTGAGGTCGCCTCCTTTCTATAACGTTGGTACAGCATTTATTTTTCAAACAATGAGAACAATATTATTTGTATAGAAAGGTTAAAAATGTATGACACTAGTTCAGCTATTATTTGTGCAGCTAGATGTAAAAAGTAAGGAGGGAGGTTGTCATGGCCTGCAGATATTTTAGGATCTAGCCCTTTTAACCCTTTGGTAACCTCACTGACAGAGAACCTGTGGTGACAGAGCACTTTCCATTTGTTTGATGATGTTAATGGTCTCTCTGCCTCCAGGCTCAACAACTTTCAGCATCCATAACAAGTGTTTCCAAACTGCAGTCCCAGGACCACCAGCTGTACCTGCTGAAGGACAGAGAGAGCTGCGGGTACGTCTCACCTCCTTCCTCAAACATGCTCCTCTCCCACCTTGTGAGCTCACACAGCTGCTACATTTCTGCTTGACCTAATCAGCTGAAACATGCAGCTCTCCCGGCGTATACTGTACCTATTAGGATACGTATGTGCATGTGAGTAACACAACAACAAATCACACAGAAGACATCAAAAACTTCTTAAGTTTGGTTTTACTGATGTTCTTTGTCTGGCATAAGGGATTTCTTCTCTGTGACATATTTGGTCAAGAAAGGCAGATCCAGCTGAAGCTGTTTCATTTCATTCAGATCACTTTGTTGTCTTGACTTTATTTGGAAATTGGCATTTAACATGTTTCAAGTATTACACAGTCACTGCAAAGACAGCAAGGAAGGGATGTTCTGTCAAATAGTTATCAGTAGTATGTATCTTATTATTAATCATAGAGCTCAGATTATGAAAAACAGACAAAAGTCTTCATCCAGGCTAGATTAATAGCAAGTCAAATTAGGTTTTTTTTATTTATTTATTTTTAAATAATTTTTCAGATTTAGAAGCAACTCTTTCTCAGAAACATCATCATGAAAGAACACGTCTTCATTTTTTTCATGACACTGTGTTCAAACATTTTCTAAAATCATCACTCAGGAGTATTGGATTGAAGTTTGACAAAATGTTTTTAAAAATAACAAAAAAGGTTGAATCATGTCATCTGGACTTCGTTTTTTTGTTAAAAAGATTTTTTTAACAAAAAAAAAAACGAAGTCCAGATGACATGATTAAACCTTTTTTGTTGTTATATACCTGGATGACTGAGAAAACAAACTTT
>JARVGV010000630.1:13386179-13398085 GCA_031762435.1 Hypsolebias longignatus | reverse complement strand
TGGCATGATTTTGTTTAGGTTTTTGATTATTAGATGGATATTTTTTCTGTAGTTTTGATCAAAATCTTACAAATTCTCATAAAATCTGACTGTATTTATTCTTTTAAATCTTAGTAAAAGAGCAGGTTTGATTATTTTTTAAGATCTTACATATACAGTGCATCAGAACATAGAACGAGCTCTGTTCTTTATTCATACCTGCAAAGTCACAAGGGATGAAAAAGGTAGCGTGGGGAGGGGTGTGACCCCCCCACCCAAAAAAAAAAAAAAAAAAAACTCTTTGGATCTCGATTACTCACTTAAATGAAACAATTTGTTTGAAATTGGCAATTTTCACCAAAAAGCGACCAGTTTGCAGGTATGAGTTCTGTGGACCAGAAAGACCATTCTTATGACAATTTATTTAACACATTTATTTATGCCTCTTCTGCTGTGACCCTGCTGCCGTCCCACCATGTGGGTGGGGGTCTCTGCCAGCAATGAATGATGGCTTGTGGTTGTGGGGACCGGAGGGTGGTTGAAGTGGGTCCCCCGGATGAATTGTTCTTCCCTGTGTCGTGTTCTAGGAGGTTGTTAGGAATGATAGTTTGTTCTGAGCTAACCTCGTCGAAAGGGATGAGATGGGGAGGCATGGGCTCATAGGGTTCTGGATCTGGTTCCTGTGGACTGTCAGGAACACTGGACAGGAAAAAAAACAGTATTTACTTTTGAAGTCAGTCCAATTTTTAAATGGGTGCCACAGTTTTGGACTTTTTTAAGTCTGACTGTGAGCAGCATTACACCTCTCGATCTCCTGCAGAATGCTCATCTCTCGGTCTCGTTGGGTGAGCTTCTCCAAGCTGCCGGTACCCGGTGACCGAGAAGCCCATCAGAGTCTGGGCTGGCTCCAGGGCACCATCTTCTTCATGGCACTGCGTGAAAGCTGCCGAGTCGTCTCAGAAATCTGCCTGTCCACCATGAGCTCCCGTATATCTGCCTCGCCAAAATCCTTGCTCTTGTTGACTGCAGAGAAAAAAGAAGTTTACATCATCTGGGATGATGTTTATCTCATGCTCTGACACACTCTGGACCATGTTTTCCTATGGTTGACTTACATGACGCTCGAATGAGCATGACTTAACTTGTACTTTTTCACAAGAGGTGGAGCGTCTGAGGGAGAGCAGGACAGAGGAAAAGACCTGCTGTTACCACATCCATCCACCAAGAGAGCAGCATTAAAAACAAGCAGCAACATTACAGTCAGTGTGTCTTCATGTACAGTATAGTGACTAGTGATTCGTGCTGTCTTTTCACTTGTGACTTAATGTAAAACATGTGTAAGGCTGGACTCCATAGGACAGTTATTGTTTTATTACACTCAAGTTACAAACTGGTATTTAAAAGTTTTTATTTATTTCATTAATACTGCTGCTTTTGTAAAAAAAGAAAAAATGTTGAAAGCAAACAAATTTTGCTCATAAATTCTCCATTTAGATGAAGGACCATATTTACTACAACAGCAGTAACGAGTCATGAGAATTTTACTACCAGGCCTGTTAATGAGTCCAGGATACAGAGAAAAGAGCTCCTCTAGCTTCTAAACTTCCTCATTGACCCATTAAAGTCCAACTAAAATCCCAAAGAGAAAAACAAAGCAGTTAAAGGTTAAGCACTTGCTTTGAGCATGCGCAGTAGATAGATACACCAGCAAAATGACCCACGTGATTTGTCACGTGACCGAACGGTTGTAAACAGTGAAACTTCTGCAGGACTAGAGGTTCTGTCTAGTTTGCTTTTCTAGTTTTCAGCGACGTGTTTGTTTTTTAAGTGACATTATATTAACGTGTCATAAAGTTTAGCGCTGAACTACAAGTGTTTCATGTAGGCTAACCTCACTGCAGCCATGATATCCGTGTTGCTGCTCTTCCTCGTCGCGTGCGTTTCGGCTCGCTACACGGAGGACTGGACGAGTCTGGACGCCAGACCTCTGCCGTCATGGTTCGACGAAGCCAAGGTGGGGATTTTCGTACACTGGGGTGTGTTCTCTGTCCCCGGCTTCGACAGCGAGTGGTTCTGGTGGCACTGGCAGGGTCAGCAGCCACCGGACCCCAACTGTGTGAGCTACATGTCCAAGAATTACCCGCCTGGGTTCGCATACCCAGATTTTGCCCCTCGGTTTCACGCCCAGTTCTTCAACCCAGAGGAGTGGGCGGACATTTTCAAAGCCTCTGGGGCAAAGTGAGTCTTGTTTTGCAGATCACTTCCGGGTAGCACATCTGTTTTGAGTCTTCTTCTTTATTCTCATTCCAGGTATGTGGTCCTGACAGCCAAACATCACGAAGGATTTACTAACTGGGAGTCTCCATACTCCTGGAACTGGAATTCTGTTGATACTGGTCCCAAGAGGGACCTGGTAGGGGATCTGGGAGAGGCAGTCCGCAACAGGTGAGTCCTCACATAACCCGCCTATCCCAAACCTGCTTCTTTATTAGTGTTTGCATAACTTGGTTGACCTTGTAAACACAAAATAAACACTGTCACAGCCCGTCAATCAGTTTTCTTTACCCACTTCACCAGTCTGGGTTGCTTGGAGGTGATGCCCATGTCCAGCAGTCACTGTGCACAAGGCAGGGGACACCCTGGACAGGTTGCAAGTCCTTTACAGAGACAAACGAGACACCCACTGACACTCACACCTAAGAATGATTTAGTAGTTATGAGATGCATGAAACCAGAGTACCCAGAGGAAACTGATGTGTGCACGGGGAGAACGTGCAAAATCAGAAAGACCAGGATGTGGTCCTAAAACCTTCTAAGAGAAGCTCTAAGCACTGAGTGCCGCCTAGTTTATCAAAGAAATAGTAAATTATCATAAACTCCTTATTACAAACTTTAATATTATATTTGTTTCATTCTGTTTCACAGGTAAGTTGTTAACAATCCCATTTTGCTAGTATTAGACATCTTTCTACCCCATCTCTTCATCCATTCATTCTGGGGAGCTGGTGCCTGTCTTCAACAGTCAAGAATATACCCATAGCAAAAGTTGAGTTTGACTTTAGTTTAAAAAGATTTTCCAAAATTATCTCTGCAGACAAAAACGGAAGGCGTTTCTGTAGGGCCGCATCTGATTGGACGATAAAAAACAAGGCATAGCTAGAGGGCCATGTCTGATTGGATGAAAAAAAAAATGGCTGGACAAAAAACAAAACAAAAAACAAGGCGTTTGTGTTAACCACAGACATATTATGTCTATATTGTTAACCAGTTCAACATTTGCGGTGTCTCCATAACTTCTCTTTCCGCCTCCCTTAACACAGAAATTCTGGTTATATTTCAAAATAAGAGCAACATAAATGGGAAGTGGGTAGGGCTAAATGTTTTTTTTTTTTTCTTTAATACCTCACCATTACATAAAAAAACAAAATCCATTTTATTTGTTGAATAATGTGAAAATAGTTACCGATACAATCGATTCATAAAGAAAGAAAAATAAAGTAACCAAAATAATAATGATACTTAAACTGGCCTTGGGACAACAGATGTTTCCTTTAACTTCACATTTTCTTGTTCAACCTTTTAAATCAGTCACTGCAGATGAGTGATGGTCAGCTTCTGTAAGATTTCTGCAACTGGAGCAGGTGTTTCTGCTTACTGGTTCACTTCCATCAGCTGTCTCACATTTTAAGGGTCAATCCTACTCCATGTTTCAGCTCCTTTCATAGATCAGATCTCATAGGAGACCTTCTAAAGAGGAAATTTTGTTTTTAGCTTTTGTTGTGGGCCATTATCTTGTTACAGGACTCATGATTTTTAATTGAGACAAGACTTTTTGACAAATAGGAGCAGGTTTCACTTCAGATGCTTCATATTTCATTGTACCCAGACCACACTCAAGCCAACCTGTGTCAGGTGCAGCCTACAACCAAGAACGATCTTGTGTTTGACAGCAGATATAACGCTGTTTCTTAGAAACCTTCAGTTTAAAAAAAAAGAGCTGATGTAACTTACCTAAAGAGCCAGAAAATACAGCTAGCCAATCAGTGTTTGCCCTCTAGAAACGCCTATTCTCTAGAAACTCCCACTTTTGGTCTGCAGAGAACCCCTTCTCCCTTCAGTGAGTCTGTGCACCATCAGAAGTCGTTATCCTGTAATGTGAAAATGAGACAGCAATATGCCCATAGATGCTGTGCAATGATTTCTCTAATTAGCAACAGAATTTGGCACTTTTTCCCTCTTTTTGTTAAGGAAGGGCAGCGTTGATACTAAATGTGTAATACTTAATGTGCACGAGGAAAACCATGCATTTTTGTTTTCAGTCCTTGGATTTGTTGAGCTTTTTCAAACTCCACTGAAAAGCAACTAAAAGTGAAAACGAAGATTTTTTTTAAGCAGAACTTATTTTGATTCTTGTACAACCTGCACCTCTAATCAAGAGTCAAAATAAAAACGAGGGGATAGACACAGAAAGGAACTGTCATTCTGAGCAGTGAACCACAAATCTCAAGCTGTCAACCTCGAGGGAAACGCTGTCGTCATAAATTTTACACACAAACTGTGCTGCAGATGACACTTGTTTTTAACTATATTTCACTGCTTTACTTACCAATATCAGCAACTTTTCAAAAACACAGTGGAAATTGATTGAAAGCTTACAACAAAATGTTTAACTTCACACCTGAAGACTTGTTAGGATTACAAGTATAACAACTGTAAAATGTATTTGTGCAGAATGAGTGAATGCACAGCTAGTATCAGCCCTGAAATGCACCTCATCAACTAAGCTGGGATTAGTTTGCTGATAAAAGGCACCCTCGTGTGGTCACAGCATTATGTGCAGCGCCCTGGCTTAGACTTGAGTTTTGAATAGTGGATCATCTCTGTAGTCATACTTGCTTAGAATACATTTCAAATGTTGTTCTCGCCAGGTTCTACTTTCTTTTTTTACGTTCTCGTTTAGATCACTTCACTATGGACTCTACAACTCCTTGTACGAGTGGTTTCATCCTCTTTATTTGAATGACAAGAAGAATGGATTTAAAACACAGGAGTTTGTGACGCGCAAACTTCTCCCTGAGCTGTACAACATGGTTGTAAGGTCTGCAGTAGTTACTACAGTTAATCAACGCACTTTTTATTCTATATATTTTAGTGCAAAATCGAATGAGACAGTTAAACTGGCTTGTCTTTGGTGACTACATGATGTCATGGTGTCCTGTTTGATCCGCTGTCTTCACATGGTCTTGTAGGTACCAACCTGAGGTCATCTGGTCTGATGGGGATTGGGAAGCTCCAGACACATACTGGAACTCCACCCGATTCCTGGCGTGGCTCTACAACGACAGTCCCGTTAAAGTTAGTGTGTGTAATGAGAAGGCTGCAGATGGTTTTTCAGGCTTGTATTTAAAGAATCCCTTCTGATTTAGGATACTGTCGTGACCAATGACCGCTGGGGAGCCGGCTGTGCTTGTAAACACGGTGGCTATTATAACTGCCAAGATAAGTACACTCCAGGCCAGCTGCCCAAACACAAATGGGAGAAATGCACGTCCGTGGATACTCTATCCTGGGGTTACCGTCGAAACATGAGGCTTCAAGAACTTATGGACTTGCCTGCCATTATTAAGGTGAAAAACAAAACAAGCTAGCTAATCATCTACCATTTACTTATTTGTTTTTTTATTGAGACTGCTTCTTGTTTGGTCACAGGATCTGGTCAACACCGTGGCTCTTGGAGGTAACTACCTTCTCAACGTGGGTCCCACAGCTGACGGGACCATCTCCACCGTGTTTGAGGAGAGACTCAGGGGTCTTGGAGCCTGGCTTGAAATCAACGGGGAGGCAATCTATGCTTCCAAACCCTGGAGGGTTCAGATGGAAAACACCACTGTTCCCGTTTGGTAAGGCCCGAGACCTCAGTCCAAAAGGTAGTACAGTAGTCCCTCGCTACTTCACGGACTCGCTCTTTCGCAGTTTTTCAAAGTAAGATTGGACACGACACATAACTGGCTGATTGATGGATGAGTCACACGAGCGTCATGGATTGTTTATTTAAAATAACTTGTAGGGATGCATGATATTATCGGCCTGGTATCAGTATCGGACGATATTAACGTTAATTTTCAATATCGGATTTCAATATCGGATATTGGCCATTCCATTAAAATAACTCGCCGATATAAAAGGCGCTGTTTTTGCTGCAGTGGCTGCACTTCGTGATGACGTTGCCGCGGCAATGCAACACGATGACGTCACCCGATCTCACAGTGGAGAAAATATTCAAAATGTTGGCAGTGTGGAAGTTTTATTTTTCGTTGGTTAGGATGTTGGATTCTGAAGATTTGTGGACTACAATGAGCCTCGCTACATCATCCGCAGTCGGAGATATTTTTCCGACGTAACATTACCAGAGTTACAACAGTCATTTCCGACGTCTTTGAGAAGCTAATAGCCAATAGCACGTCTTGTTGGGTGAGTTTTACCACAGACATTTGGATGTCGATGTTAGCTCCGTTAGCATGATTAGTCTTACAGCAACAATGGACAGACAAAAACATTGAACTTAAAAAGGCTGTCAAATAAGTTTTAACATATTGGCATATCTGATATCGGCCAAAAATCCAATATCGTGCATTTCTAATAAATTATTTACAATTACTTAGCACCTGCTGCAACTGTGTGCAACCAACATGTGCAGGGAGAAGCTTCCTCCTGCAGCGTGGTGATTTCTCTGCAGCGTTGCCGAGAGCGCTGGCAGAGAGAGCGGAGATCATGACATTCTGTGCTCTTTTAGAGCATTTTGAGTTTAGAAACATTTAGAATATTGCAAGAGTGTGGGAAGGGTTTAAAACACTTTTATATATACAGTACACAAAAATAACCTAGTACTTACTACAGTACTTATACTATTATTTCTACTTAGCAGTTTTTCCACTTATTGCAGGGAGCTGAGAACGCAAACCCTCGTGATAAACGAGGGACTACTATATCTCACTGAGTTTTTACTATTGGGGACTGGTTGGAGTTGCAGACTTGCATAAAACATGTGAATCACACGGATCCATCAAACTTGAGTTTAATAAAAACTTTAAATATTAAAAAAAAGGCAAAATATATTGTTAGTTGATTTTATTTTCTACATTGCTGTCTAGGTATACCTCTAAGGGGGATACGATCTACGCTGTTGTGACTGCCAAACCACTGGGAACTATGCTGAAACTGCTGATACCCAAAACATCAGCATCCACAAAGGTAAAGGGAAAGAAGCAACTCTGTTTTCATGGTGCTAATTATCTTACTATGGGTTTACTAAACTGTATAATAATGTCCATTTTCCACCAACACGAGTTGTTCAATGTAACAGGCAATATATTTGTTCTTTTGTGTCTTAGGTGACCCTGTTGGGCAGTCCTTCACCCTTACTTTGGTCCCCACTCTACCCTAACGGAGGTCTCGTCATGATTTTGCCTGAGCTGCCCTGCAATCCTGGTCAGGCTTGGACACTTAAACTGGAATCTGTCCACTGAGATTTAAACACATCAAATCTGAATGTAATTTATGAAAATCTTTAAACTCAGGGTTTTATATGCTTCAATGGTAACAGGAAGATTTATATTCTATAGCTGAAGGGACTGTTTGTGTGTTGAGTTAGTTTCTTTTAATCACTGTTTTTCTGCTGACAAAGGACAGAAATCAAGAAGTGTCTTAGTGATTCAGTTGTTTCATGCAGGACTAAGCTGAATAAACCATAGCATGTTAATTTTTTTAATGTTTTCTTGACCATTTAGCTTGTGAAGCTTTGAGTTTCTCAGCTCAGAAAATTTTTATAGTTGTTTTTGCGAAAACATTTTCTTAAAAAAATGTCTGTATATTTTTTTAATTCTTTTTTTTCCCTAAATGTAATAAATTGTCATTTGGATTGTCTGATTTTATTTTGAGAGAAAATAAAAGGATACATACCACCTGAAAGTTTAAAACATCTGAGTGCTTTCTGTATAAAGGTAATTTATTCAGTTAGTGTGGACATTATAGACAAAAGACAACTTATGTCTGTTTTCATGTTATTAGCAGACACCCCCAATCAATTTTTTTCATATTCCACACATTATTTTAGTATCCGCTGCTGTTTTATTGCAAAAGCTACCCTGATGATACTGGTGCATGTTCCTCAAAACTGGATGGTTATAGAATTATAGATACTGATAAAAATGTGATGTACATCTAATCTACCTCAGTTTAGAGGTTATGTTTACAAAATATACACAGACTGTAGCTTTGACTCAGAGAAGTATCACAGTCTGTCCTAAGAAAGGACATAGCATGGCCCTGTCTGTCTTCTTGTGGACAATTTCTTGTCAGAGCTATACTGTAAATTGATAACCCTTTAACATAGAAATGTAAAACTGCACAGCTGGACACCTCATTGGTCAAGGATGATCATTATTGATTTCAAGGTCATAGGGTCAAAGGTGAAGTTCACATTGTTGTTGAAACCTTGTCTTTGTTCCAGCTTGACATCTGAGTAACTGAAATGAAACCCTTTGTTTCTTCGACTGTGTCCGTCCATATCCACAAATGTCTTTTCTTCATCACTTCTAAAGAAATCCTGAGGGGTCCTCATGACATTTACTTTGATCATAAAATGGTTTGGATCAGCTGTCACACTGCAACTGATAGCTGCAGTTTCATGCTTTTAATTGAACCGTTTGTTAACTTGCACCACGAACGTCATTAACAGTGATTAACTTTCGTCCCGCCACAATCGTGTTACGCATCACTGGCGGTACTCCTGTTCTTATTTAGCATGTTTATCGGGTTGGCTGCTTGGTATTTGCATTCAAGATTCTTTCAATAGGAGATATTTAAAGAAATCCTAATTCAACTTTGCATTTATTGACATGTAGAATAAAGTTTTGTCTCATTATCAGTTCACCAAGTGAAAATTCCATCCAACGATCTTCGAAGAACAAAGACAAATCTGATATTGGTGCAGACATTTGTTTTGTTAAAGATGTTAGCAAGCAGGTCCTCAGGTTACTTCCCAGCTCCTACAACTGGTTTGTTTAGATTATCACTAATATTTGTCCTTGCATTTATTTGTGTTGCTCATAATATAATGTTGCCTAGTGAACCTAATTTGAACTACTAAAGCTTAAGGTTTTTTTTTTTGTTTTTTTTTTTTAGTTAAAATGTTAAAAATAGAAGCTTGCAAGCACAAAACGACTTATTTTTTAATGCCTCTACAAAAGTCTTTAGTTTTCCTGTCCCTTTCCCACAGCTTCAGTTAAATCACAAAAAACGACAACAACAAAAAACAGATTAGTGCTTATGTTTGTGCAAAGAACTCAGTTGAACCAAGTTTAAACAAAACTGTGGAAAAATTAAAAATTGCTGGGCTGTGACTGTTTGTGACCAGTTGTAAATTGATGGCCGCTCGAGTCTTGTTCTGCTGGAGGTTTCTTCCTGTTAAAATGGAGTTTTCCCTTTCCACTGTTTCCTTTGTGCTTGCTCAGTATGGGATCCTGTGTTCAAGTGAAGATTCAATGAGTCTGCTGGCTTCCTTAGATAGAGAACTTTTACTGATTGCCTTTTTTTTTTGTACATGAGTGTTTTTGTACAGTGCCCTGAGACAACTTCTATTGTGATTTGACACCACTGTAAATAAACAAGCTGAATTGAATTAACTAGTGTTTGTGCAAGTTGCTTCAAAATGTTTGAGGGTTGTTTTTTTAATTTCCTCATGAGTTTTAGGGACTTTGCTCTTGTGTGTCTGGAAATTTGAACATGTGGTTAAACATTCGCAACACAAATCTCTGAAAACTGGGTTGTTTCTGGAACCCTTCATAATTTATTTTTATTTTTTGAGTCCCAGAAGTGGGTCAAAACTACAAATAAAACAAGTCACTTCCTGAGTCACAAGATTTTGACTGGCATCGCATATTATTAATTGACGACGTGAACCTTGCTTGGAAATATTTTCACAACAGTTTCATTCATTTTGTAACTAAACATGCTCCGTTTTGCCAGTTCAGAATAAAAAGCAGAGATGGCCCCATGTCTATTACGGTAGCTGATCTCCTTCACAGGATGGATCAATGGGTAACTAGATCAACTATGGGTAACTACAAGACTTTCTGGTTCCGATACTAATTGGTTGCAATTTCGTCAACTACGGAATTACCATAAAGCTTCCATTAAACCTGCAAAATGTAATTACTATTTATCTCAAACCACAAAAAATCTGAATGACCCTAAGAGATTGTGGAAAACCATCAACTCTCTCTCTGGCAGCTCTCACTCCTCTGATCTACCATCACAAGTATTTGTTGACTCTTTTCCTGTGGCAAATAGGCATGAGATGCTAAATTGTTTCAACAGACATTTTGTTGCCGCCAATTCATTGGCTGACACAGTTACTAATGTAAAATCACCTACAGTGAGGAAAATAAGTATTTGAACACCCTGCGACTTTGTAAGCTCTCCCACTTAGAAATCATGGAGTGGTCTGAAATTTTCATCTTAGGTGCATGTCCACTGTGAGAGACAATCTAAAAAAATAAATAAATCTGGAAATTATTTTTAAATAATTTATTTGAGTGTTACTGCTGCAAATAAGTATTTGAACACCTGCCAATCAGCAACAATTCTGGCCTTCAAAGACCTGTTAGTCCACCTCAACTCCACTTATTATTCTAAATTAGAAGCACCTGAATGAGGTCGTTAGCTGCATAAAGACACCTTTCCACCCCACACAATCAGTAAGACTCCAACTACTAACATGGCTAAGACCAAAGAGCTGTCCAAAGACACCAGAGACAAAATTGTAGACCTCCACAAGGCTGGAAAGAACTACGGGGCAATTGCCAAGCAGCTTGGTGAAAAAAGATCAACTGTTGGAGCAATTATTAGAAAATGGAAGAAGCTGAACACGACTGTCCCTCGGACTGGAGCTCCATGCAAGATCTCACCTCGTGGTGTATCAATGATCCTTAGAAAAGTGAGGAATCAGCCCAGAACTACACAGGAGGAGCTGTTCAATGACCTGAAGAGAGCTGGCACCACTGTTTCCATGGTTACTGTGGGTAGTACACTATGACGTCATAGTTTGAATTCATGCATGGCACAGAAGGTTCCCCTGCTTAAACCAGTGCACGTCCAGGCGCGTCTTAAGTTTGTCCATGACCATTTAGATGATCCAGAGGAGTCATGGGAGAAAGTTCTGTGGTCAGATGAGACCAAAATAAAAAATGTTGTTCTTAGTTCCACTCACAGTGTTTGAAGGATGAAGAATGATGAGTACCATCCCAAAAACACCATCCCTACTGTGAAGCATGGAGGTGGAAGCATCATGCTTTGGGGGGTGTTTATCTGGACATGTGACAGAATGACTGCACTGTATTAAGGAGAGGATGACTGGGGTCATGTATTGGGAAATTTTGGGGAACAACCTCCTTCCCTCAGTCAGAGCATTGAAGATGGGTCGTGGCTGGGTCTTCCAACATGACAATAACTTGAAGCACAGCCAGGAGAACCAAGGAGTGGCTCCGTAAGAAGCACATCAAGGTTCTGGAGTGACCTGGACAGTCTCCAGACCTGAACCCTGTAGAAAATCTTTGGAAGGAGCTCAAACTCCATGTTTCTCAGAGACAACCCAGAAACCTGGCTGATCTAGAGAAGATCCGTGTGAAGGAATGGTCCAAAATCCTGCTGCTGCTGCTGCAGTGTGTACACACCTGGTGACAAACTACCGGTAACCTTTGACCTCTGTAACTGCAAACAAAGTCTTTTTTCTTCTTCTTTCGGCTTCTCCCTTCGTCAGGAGTCACCACAGCGAACTAGTCGCACGCAGACTTGGCAATTGTTTTTACGCCGGATGTCCTTCCTGACACAACCACAGACCACCGAGCTACCACAGCCCTCTGTGTGGA
>JARVGV010000630.1:13325121-13335311 GCA_031762435.1 Hypsolebias longignatus | reverse complement strand
TTCAACCCATAGGATTAGTGAAAACTGGTTTTTCGACCAAATATTGCCAATTTTAACAAATACCACAAAAACATGAAAATTAACACAGACATAGTGCTGGACAACGTTCTACACACATTCTAGGGAGTTTATCAGTTAAAAAAAGTTAATTTTGGGTTTAGTTCCTCTTTAACAGGTAAAAGTGGTTATTAATGATACACTTGTCTTGCCATACAAAGCCACCTTCATCTTGCTCTGGAACTCTTGGTGCAAATGTCAATTAAAGGAAAAGTTCAACTGAGACACACCTTTACTATAATGTTGAGCAAACAAATAATTGTTTTTAGGTAGTTTTCTTGTTAAATTTCGAAGAAATGCACAGTGACTCGTCCCTCTGCGTGCTCCAGCAGCCGCAAATCGGCTTTTGAAATGCAGCTGATTTGACTGTTAAAGTGCATTTATTAAGAAAAAGTTCAACTGAGACACACCTTTACTATAATGTCGAGCAAACAAACTGTTGTTTTCAAATGTTAATCTTGTTAAATTCTCGTTAAAGTCCTCCGGTGCATGGCAGCCAATCGATTTTTGCCACAACACCGGCCCACATTTCAGGGTGGTCAGCGGTGACGCATAATAGATGCGATTTATATGGCGAAGTGACATTTTATGTTTTTTCCCACTTTATTAGACATATTTGGACTGATGCAACTGCTGCGACTGTGCGACTTAGACGACGGTGCGACGTGTATTGCGGCAAGTACGTCACTACAACCCCCTTTAACTCACAATATGGTACAATTATGGAATAAAGTTGATCAAAATGACTTTTAGATCGCTAAATTGCTTTCAAAACAATTTTTTGAAGTATTAGTCTTCATCTCAACACCTTTCCCTCGAAAAGCCAAGCACGTAAACTATTTTCCTGACTTTGTGACAGAGTTGTGTCTAGTTTTCAATAAAGTTATCATTTTTTTTCCGATAAATTCAAAAGAGCGTCAAGTTTAATCAAAGTAAAAACACAACTTGAAGTTGTTAAGAGAACAGTGAGGTTCTGTAGCACGAAACAACTTCAGTTTAGTGCAAACAAGTTAATAACAAAAGTACGTTTGGCATCAAAACATGTGAAAAAAAACCTTTTTTGACTTTGTTACATTATCATAAAGAAAAACAGCGAAAGACCCACTTGGTGGTTTTAACAGAAAAATGACTAAACTGAGCGATTAAACTAATTCTATTAATCGTCTGAGATTTACTATAAATTCACAAAAACCGCACAGAGGAGTGTAAAAGATTTGAATGGAACATTTTCTGTTAAGAATAACATCTGGGCTCTGGATTAGAGTTCAAATCAATCCGTTTTACTCTGATGTTGCTGTATTTAATATCAATCCAACAGATGGAAATGTCCACTTTTTCTGGTCTGCTTTTCTCCTTTTCTCTGCTCCGTCTGAACGACGACCTCCATTTATTCCTTTTAACATTATTCTCTCCAGGTATATTTGGCAGTTTGCACAGCTGCTTAAAAGGTAAAGTTTCTCCAGCATTTTCCCCAAACATTTTATTTTTTTTTATATTTGAAATGTTAGAAACGGGGGATAAAAGAAAAAGTGCACAAACTGCAGTTTGAGAAACCTTAGGTATCCCCTCGGGGAAAACTTTTTATTTTTTTTAATGGAGCTACACCACATCTTTTCCCATTCCTGTCCCGACTATGAAGCCTTCCTATCAGTCAAATGAAAACCGTACAGTGAAATTCTCAGAGCGAGCCCCCACTGCTCGTCCTGTTTATTTATTGACGCCTGAGTAATATATGGCGCATGTGGCTTGGTTTATTAAACGCAAGTTAATGCTGTTACCCTGGTCCAAGCGGTGGTCTCCATTCCAGCTTTTAGACACACTGTAACCACCACATACTGCACATAAACAAACAAAACAGAAGAAATAAAACAGAGAAACTGGATTAGTTCGCTGGCAACTGTGGATATAATAAACATTAATGTTATACAGTAAACTCAGTGAAGTCTGTTAAAATACCCCAAACCCCACAACAAAACTGATAAGCCACAGAGATTCTCATGAGACTGCAGGGAGTAAATTGATAGCAAGAGGGTAATAGATAGAGGAGCGAACAGAAGAGATGAGTGTGGAGAGGAGATGGGCTGGCTAGACGAGACGAGACTGACCACAGACTTAAAAAGATAAATGAAGACACACAAAAACTCTGCAGGTAAGAAAAAAAGAGACTACAGGTAGGAAACTTACCGTGTAGACCATATTTCCTGCAAACAGGTAGTCGTTTCCCTGTCCGTTACTGAAGGGAGAGTCTGAGGATGACAGAGACAAAGCTTCATTGTTGAGGAATGAACCGTTAAATTTAAAACAAGCAAAACAGAAGCTAAAAATCAGCAAAAAGTAGCTAAAAGCTAACATTTACAAATTGACTCAAATTAAAATGAAGAAAGCCATAATGAACTGCTAAAATGAGCTAAATTGCAGCTAAAAGCTAAATGTCACAAAGTTGTAGCAAAAGATAAAATATTAAAATTTATAAATAAAAGCTTAGTGACACAGTAGGTAAAAAGAAAATGCAGCATAAAAAGCTAAAATAGCGCACGCAGCTATGATTAGAGGTCCACAGATATTTGGGTGCATGGATGATTTAAAATCACTTATTTATTTCAGTTCTGGTCAGTATAAATTTCTCTTAAAATATTTTATAATCTATTTAAAGTGCAGTCTTGCTTAAAAAAAAAATCTAAATTTTGGGTTACAGTAAACTGGATGTAGCAGCTGCTGCTACAACCGTTAATTTTCCTTTTTATTATTTAATTACGTACAGGTACGGCCAATTTTTCAAAATGGGCCAATATGGGTCCATTAAAATGTCTCGGTCCATTTCTACCTAGGATAAGATCAATTCAATGAACAATGCTTTTGAAAGAACTAAACTCAAGTGTTTCTGTGGAGATTTTTTTTATTTTTTATTTTGCAAATGTAGTTAAAAGGTATAAAAGCCACAAATACTATAAGTCACAGCACATAATTCCCATTCGAGGCAAACATTTTAATAAATTAGCCAAAAGTATGAAGCAGCTTGACGAGAATGATGAATCAAACTTCACACCTTTAATAAAGTCTAAGGAAATAATGAGCTTAAGTCACTTACCGTGCTCTAACATTTTTAAAGGAAACCAAAAGAGAATAATTGAATGAATAAGTGCATTGATACAGTGGCCCCAAAACACCTGGAGGATACAGAAAGAGGCAGAGGATTAGGGAGGGGCTGGGGGAGAGGAAACAAGTCAGAGCATTATGTCAAAGCACATAAAAAAATAAAAAATAAAATAAAACAAACAGCAATTTCCTCAAAGTAACAGACAACTTTTCCCCAAAAGTGCCCTCCTGTGATGCACACACATGCCAGCACACACACATTGGCCTTAAATGAAAAACTGTTACTCTGGGGGCTGTTAAATTTATTAAGAGTTGTCATGGAAACATGCCAATCTCATGGTTTGCTCGCTCGAGTCCTATGTAAAAACAGCCGGCATCACTCGTCAGAACCCAAACAGGCGGGAGCTGAACGCAGGGGACAAAACTGACGGGGGTTTCAGATGCGTGCGTGTGTACCTTGGTGTTGAAGCCCTCGGCATTCTGGGTTATTCTGTAGAGCTGCGGGAAGCGCAGCATGTTCTGTTGGCTGCACGGCCGGTCAAAAATCCCCAAAGTAAATGGAGGCAGCGCTGTAAATATCTGCAGCACAGAAAATATACACATGCAGCGGTTGAAACGGATCACAGGACAGAGGCTCGTATTCTTTGTTTATCTCGTTGTTCTTATCAGATCCTCGGCACTAAAAGGAATTCCATAATGTTTAAAAAATGGGGAGCCTGAAGGCATCAGCAGTCAGACGGAAAGTACACACAGCAGTCGCCAGAACACATACAAGTGCTCTCTCACCGAGACGCACATGCAGACGTCTCTGGCACGCGGGAAAAAAAGCAGCGATAAGAAGAGAAAGTTGGGGAGATTCACGCAGAGGAAGAAAGAAAGTAAAGGGAGGGACCTGCTCGAGCTAACTAAACACAAACAAGAGGGGCTGAGAAAAGAAAAATAGACGTGTGGTAATTATGAGCACTCACCACATTGTACAGGCCTATACACCAGCGCTCAAACAGGATCTGACCAGAGAAGCCGTTCACAAAGGCGAACCAAAGCTAGGACACAAAACAAGAAGGATGAGAGGAACAATAACGTTAAAACCGATTTAAAAATGCACAGATGATGAAAACAGCAGGAAGACATACCGGTAAATACATGTGAATCGTGTTTATAATGTAAACAATCCAAAGCTTAAATTTAATTCAAAACCTTCTAACCTACAAAGCTCTCAACAACCTAGCTCCATCTTATATTTGAGATGTTGTTGTTCCATAGTTTCCTAACAGAGCACTTCGCTCTCAGACTGCAGGCTTACTCGTGGTTCCTAGAGTTTCCAAAAGCAGAATGGGAGGAAGATCTTCCAGTTTTCAGGCTCCTCTCTTGTGGAACCAACTTCCAGTTTCTGTCTGTGGCTGACACATTGTCCAGTTTTAAGACTGGGCTTAAGACTTTCCCTTTTGATAAATCCTATAGTTAGGGTTGGCTTGTTATGCTGCTATAGGCTTAGACTACTAGAGGACAAATTGACCTAATTTCCTAAAATTAATTGTTAAAATTGAATAGTTTTTATTTGATACTATTTCTGTCTTAACGTGATTCTTGACCTGCCATTGTGTATTTGTTCATCCTTCTTGTTCCTCTCAAACCCAGCTGGTCGAAGCAGATGACCGCTTGACCTGAGCCTGCTTCTGCTAAAGGTTTCTTCCTCATGAGGGAGGTTTTCCTTTCTTCTGTCGCCTTCATGCTTGCTCAAGATGAGAGTTCTGCAATGGAGTTAAACTCAAAGCAGCCTACTCTTCAGACAAAAAAGGGTTAAATTATTTAAATATATATGAATGTTTCTGTTCAGTGCCCTGAGATGACTATTGTTGAGACCTGGCACTATGTAAATAAACTGAATTGAATTGGTGCTCTCTGGTTGCGTCAGGAAGGGCATCCAGCGTAAAAAACAATTGCCAAGTCTCACAGCTCAGCTCGCTCTTCACCACAACAGACCGGCACAAAGTCCGCAATACTGCAGGTGCTACACCAATCTGTCTGTCAATCTCACGCTCCATTCTTCCCTCACTTCTGAACAAAATCCCAATATTCTTGAACTCCTCCACTTGAGGTAGAACCTCACCCTCAATCTGGAGAGGACAATCCACCATTTCCCAACTATTTTCTCATATTCTGTTAAATAGTAGTTCATAAAGTATGAGCACATCAATGTTTCTGACATATTGCTGAATACTACGCAGACCCTAAAGAACTCCATGTGACATAATTCCACACACAACTATTTAACACAAAACAAAATGAATTACTGAAAATATTATTTCCATAGTTATTTTATTGAGGCTAATGGTCACAATTACTGTATTTAACTACCTACAACTTAATCTCCATCCATCCATTATCCTTTACCCGCTTCCTCCTTTTTGAGTCATGGGGTCACTGGCACTCATACAATCCAATAGTTTTGTAAAAAGAAAAAGAAAAGCATTTTCAAAAGTCAGGATGGAAACTTGCAGTGTTTTTACTCTGCTTCTGGAAACACCATTAGGTAGAACAGAGCTAAAACTCAAAACTCAATCTGTTCAGGATATTTGTGATATTTTTCACAATCACACAAAAGGACCCAGTGTTCAGGGGCGGGGACTTATTTTGGCAGCAAAGTTTCAACTTTGTGTTTCTTGTTTTAATTATCGCGATGGAAACATTAGGTGCAACCCACAGGTGCAACATGATTGTGTCCAGTCTCTGCATGGAGGAGGTGGACCAGAGAGTCCTGCCTTTGTTGGACGGTTTGGTCCTCATAAAATGAGATGGAAAGTCTTGATACTGAAGTTTAAAAAACAACCCACATAGATCAGATTCTTCTACATCACAAATGTCAAGCGCAAGGCGTGATGCCCAAATATAGTCCATGTTAACACCAAAGTTCATGCTCAATAATCCAGTCCATGTTAACGTTTTATCTGGTCCCTAATGATGATATTTTAAATGCAAAATGTTTTATTTCTCCTAATTTTGTGTAAAAACCGATAAATTTTTTAAATTTAGTGCAGACTACTCATGACTGTTGGCCAACTATGAAGTCAAAAACAATTCTTGAGAAACCAGAAACCAAGAAAAAAAGTCATGGCTCAATCAAGTTAATGTATTGATTGCTATTGGCCCTTGGTTTGAACCAAGTTTTTAATTTGGCCCCCTTTTCTAACTGTTTGACACCCCTGCTACACCATGGAGCCAAATATGCCCATTTATTGGCCCAGTGTTTGCATGCAGGCCACTTGCAACTTTAATGTGATATGTTTCTGTACCATAGTGACAACTAACTGCATTGAAACTAGACTTTATTCAAACATACAGTTGCAAGGCAGGAACTGCATAATTCAACAGAAGTCAAGACCTGAAAAAATATCTGAGTGGTATTTTTTAATGTTTTATTATGGAAAACATCCCATTTAATAATATAGAGCTCAACTTACCCTACAACTAGTCTACAGAGGGCGCTTGTGCTGTTTCGACTTCAAGTTCTGCTTTACGTTCCTGTGTCTAGTCATTAATATGTATTGATATTCTGGATTCACACACAAGTAAATAAATTGCTAAAACAGACATCTATAGAAAATAGTTAAAAACAATGTGATTTTAAAGGACAGATATTGGCAGCTAGCTAGCTAACAACAATAAATAGTAAGGCAGAGGATATTTTTTTCTACTTTGTTTCCAGACACTTTCCTAATGGGAGGCAGCAGCAGTGAAGCATTTGGACCACCGAGTCTAGCTTTTCATAGAAACAGACTAATACATTGAGGCAGTGGGTATTGTGTGCCTTAATACTGGCTTTGTTTGACTGCAGATACAATGAACCGAGCTACAGCATGGTCAGAGGCAGATATGTCGACCTCTGTATGAATACGAGAGGGTAGAGTGTCCAGAATACGTACTGAATTGTGGTCAAACAATGGGGAAGTTTTCATTAAGTCGCGTGTCTGTATATACTGTCTGTGCCAGCAGAGCAGCCTTCAAAGATAATATTAACTGCTGGCGCACCATGAAGCCATAATGGGACAGACAATAGTGAAATGTGTGAATATGTGATTGGCTCAGTTCTGTGCTGGCGGGTTCCTCCACTGGTGACAGACAAAGACCGCAGAGAAAATGGCAAGAAGAACAAGTTGCTCATATACGCTATAGTATTGCTAGTTTTGGGGTGTGTCTCTTAATGAATGAGTGACAGCTGCCAGTGGGGGGTTTAAAACCTGCAGCCAAAGAACCTGCAGAAGGACTCAGTCACATACACTGACTCAGTCATCACCTGAGAGAGAGGAGAGTGAGGTGCATCTCCCACAGGTGGATGCTACATTAGCTAGAGGGGAGCATACAGGAGAGGAGGAGCACAAGAGGAGCAGAGAGATGACAGTACAGTATATGTTTGTATGCCCCACATTAAAGCAAAGGTGTGTCTCCATTTAACTTCATTTTTTATGCCAAAACTCACAGTTTTCTCCATGAATGTGTCACTTTTAAGTGTTTGTAGTTTGTCTTGAAGCAATATGAATAAGGTTTTGAACAGGGGTTTTTCAGCATGCGAGCTACTTATAAAATGACCAAGTCTAAGTGATCTACCTACTATAGAAATACAAAACATAACTATGCGCCGTGTCACTTGTTTCTGTAGACTCGTCCAATTGCAGTGAAAAACACTTGCAGTCTGCAATCTCCTTCCAAATTTGCTGGGTCAAATCCTCCTTCACCTTTTTATTTCTCAGCTTGCTTTTCGGAAGGAAGTCGGTGTCATAGGTTTTATGAATAGACCGAAAATGCTGCTCTACATTTCCCTTCTTCGGAATAGCAATGGTAGACTTGCAGATGAGGCAAACGCACTTCGAACATAACATTGTGAAAAAAAGACCTCCTCCCATTCCGTATGGAAATGGTAGGGATTTTTTTTTTGCTTCTTACTTGGTCCAGCTCCCCCACTCATTTTATACCCTTTCTTGAGTTTAGGTTAGAAGAAATAAAGTGGAGGCTAACTAGGCAACTTGGTAGCTTGCTAGTTTTTAGTGCAGTTGTATGAGCATGTGTGGTGACCTATGTCAGAAAAGTTCAGGTCTCAGATTGGCTGTCCTGTATATCAGTCAAGTGACAAATTTTATAGTGAGGATGGTTGATAGGCTGACATCTATTTTTTTAATGCCATGAGATCGGCAGGTAGATCACGATTGACGTACTGGGCACCCTTAGTTTTGAGGATTTGAATGTGCTACACCTGTTTATTCTCAGTAGCATAACATAACTGAACAATGATAAATGTAATTTATCAACATTTCTGCAGACAGGTGATAATTTTTAGGGTTAAATTGCGTGTGTGGGTGGGTTGCAGGCCCACTTAGCCCCAGGACCTATCAGCAGGTTTAGGTGGCCCTGCTCAGAGTAGGTGTTGTGACTCATTGGTATGGGAAGTGGGGGGTGATGATGACCATAAATGTGTGGAGGAAATTTGGCTTCCATCATAAGGACGGATTTAAAGAGAGCCTGTGGGGCAATTCCTGTTTTTCAGTCTCCTCCTCATCACCGTCTTTTGAGACAACCCTTCATCTAATCTCACGCCTCCCTAATTACTCTTTCAATCAACACTTGGTCTGAAACTGTTGAACGAGTTCAGCGTTCACAGAAAGTGCAGGCTCAGTGCAAAGTGTAAAATAGCAAAACACAGGCTAGTTTAAACAGTTTGTCATGGTGTCATGCACACTAGATGTCTAAAGTTAATCTAAAATGAACTCAGTCGACTGGATAAGAAAAAATGCAACATAGTGTTTTTAGAACCAGTACTAGGTTTTGCCGTATTAGTTTTGTTCGTGGGTTTATGGTGGCACCAAAACCTGCAAGTACTCAGCAGAGAGATGAACTCATTCATTCAAAGAGTACATAAAAGTTTCTTTCTCTTGATTTGTACAACACTTGGCAAAAAACACTAAAAATGCAGAGGAGCATTAAACGTCTTAGCTGCAATAAACTGTGGGAACAAATCTGACTTCAATCCTCAGTAAATCGAATTAGAGCAAATAAATGTCTGCTTGAAAAATGCACAGACAACCTCTTTTTTATTTAATGCAAAACATTCATTGTTTTTTTTGTTTGTTTAAATTTGACTATGTAACACATTTACGACAAAACGTCACTCGTTTGTCAAGTCCTCAATCATATACTGTAAATATACACCCATCTTTTTTAATTAAAGTACATCAAATGGCTTCTATTAAAATAGTATTTAAATACCTTTTTGTAAATGTAACTGTCTGTGAAGTCTGTATTTGAGGTGATAGTTCAGATCTGTTAAAGTGACGTTCTGTAGAAAGGTTGTGAACATTGAATCTTACCTGTTGAAGGTATAGCTTTAGGAACATTTTCAGTTTGGAGGGTCAGACTGACTAGCTAACAGCAAGTTTAAGTGAAGCCAAGAAAAAAGTGAATTAAACCTATTTTTAAACAACTCTAATCTCAAAGATCTGATCACAACAAACAGGATTTTACAAACTTTTCCTCCGCCGTCAGTTTTGCAAAACATTTTTAATCTGGCAGAGACATTGTCATTACTTGTTGGCTATGATCCAGGCTGTGCCAGAAATGCTACAGCTAGCTGCTTCTGCTACTATTTGTGCCTACAAACACTATATGGTTGTAAATGTGAATGACCACGCAATGCAAAACTGATTGTGCAAAATGTTTCTCATATAATAGGCACATAAAAACGTACAACACTTTTGAGATTGGAGTTGTTTCAGAACAGTAGGTGCTTAGCCCACTCAAACTAGCTGTTAGCTTATCGATCAGGGCAGAATTAAGCTCTGCTTCTCCACACTGAGGCAATTCAAAGAGCTATCAATGGCAGGTAAGATATTGACTGTTCATAATCTCTCAACAGAATCTCACTTCAAAAAGTATGACTATGACTTACACCCAATGGTGCCCCCACCCCCCTAAATAAATAAATAAATAAATAAATAAATAAATAAATAAATAAATAAATAAATAAATGAATAAATAAATAAATAAAT